>JAPQWS010000116.1:2400000-3000000 GCA_028651295.1 Catharanthus roseus
AAATAAAGGGCATCGGCGGCAGTGTGACAGTGAAGAAGAGAAAGAAGAAGAAGAAGAGAAGAAGATGGGGAAATGGTGGAAAATGAAATGAATGAGGAAGAAAAGAAGAGAAATGCTAATTAATTGCTTAACCCTAAAAAAAAAAAGGGCCAGCCCATGAACCAGACCAGACCGGACTGCAAAAATCCGCACTCAAAACAGTCCAGTCCGGTCCAGGCTTATTTTTAATGGGCCTAAAAATATAAATCCATATCCGTCCATATAGCAGGCGGTCCGAGCTTGCCTGCAGGCTCAAGCCCATATTAACAGTGCTAGATGAGGGGATCTCCGTCGACATTCAAAGTTCAAAATCTTATGTATTTTTAATGTTATAGATGTTGTTATATTATATCACCAACATGTAATTTGCGGAGATTCTAAGATTTTTTTTATATTTTTATGAATATTTTATATTATGATGTTTTTCTTATTATGATGTTTCGGGAGACTTTAAGATTTTTATGTATCTTTATGAATATTTTATAATATGCAAATTAAATAAAAAATTAATATATATTTCAATAATAAAGACAGAAAAAATAATTTCTCCCTTCAAAAAAAAAGAAAAAATAATTTCTAATTTGTTTAAGAAAATAAAAAATGAAATGTAAATTTAAAAATAAATTAAGAGAACGAAATAATATTTACAATAACATTAAAAACTTAAAGTAAAGTAATAATTAAAGAAAAATATACAAAAATAAAAAAAAATGGTTAATGGGGTTTATATAAGACCATTTAATAATTAAAAAAATTACAAACTAATTAATGGACTTACCCAAGCCATTTATTAATAAACTGTTATGGTTAAACATGTGCCTATTATTAGGTGTCCATCATGGATGCCCAATGGGCACCCTATAAAATTTGTATGAAGGGTGCCCATGGGTGTTCACTTAAACACATTGTCCATTTAAATCAACTCATTTAAATCCATTACTCTTTTGGACATGGGCGGACAATTTGCTTATTAATCATGTACCTATTTAATACCCGTCCAATACCCACCCAAGCTGCCCATTTGTCCCTAGTTGTCTTTTACAACTAACAACTAGATAACCAAATTTGAATGGGGTTTCTTTTTTGAAGTTTTTCATTTTTCATCCCTAAATATTTTACAATTGGTAAACTACGTCTCTAATTATTAATTTTAATTATTTAGGATTTTTCTTTTACATGATAAAATAAATATTTCCATCTACTTAAGTTTTTAATCTTGAACTTAAGGTATTTTAGTTCCAATAATATATACCTCGAATTCCCTAACAGAAAATAACTTAACGATCATCTTGAGACCAAACTAAATGATAAAAAATATCTAAGGCCAAAATTTTTTTCCCAATAAACTCTTCTTCTTCTCTAATTGATTCCAATGTTGCAATTGAAGTTGGTGAGATCAGCTCCAGTTGCCTTCTTCGTTGCCACATCAAAAGCCCCTGTTGTTGATGATCCTAACACAACAACAATATCAGTTGCTAATGTGGCATCGTAACCATCACTGCCACAGACCACCCAACATTATTATTCTTTAGCGATAACCAAATAATATCATATTCAGTTCATAGTGGCCTCTTAGCATGAATAGCAAAAAGATTAATATCAACAAACACCCATCAAGAATGCCTCTCCGTTTCCTCCATGACCCAAACAAGCCTCTGGAACACAATTTTCAGATCAAGAGCTTAGTACTCTTTTCATACTTCTGAGTTTCTCTTAGCCTAGTTTAGGAGGGAAGAGAAAAGAAGGAAAAAGGAAGATAAGAGAAAAGGATATAAAGGGAAAAGAATGTGAGGTGATTTACTAAAATGTTGATTGGGAGTTTTGAATGGAATAGGAAAAAAGTGGGATTTTCTTACATGTTAGTTTAGAGAGAAGTGCAGAGAGATATTTTTTGACAAAAATAACATTTGAATATAAAGAATAAAATAATGAGGGTGTCATTTATTATTATCTTTTATCGGAATTTGCAAAGATGCAGCAGACTTCCTCCTTTACCCCCACAGCATTTGAAAAACTTACTACCTGTGGGGCCTATAGTTGAACTGCTTAAAAGACCGCCAGCCACAGGAACAAAACAGAAGAAGAGAAAGACCTACCAGAATTTCAATTAACCTGAGGGCGATAGTTAAAACTTTCTCTCTATTTCTTTCCATTTCATCCCATTTTAGGAGATAAAGAAAATAGAGAGAAAGCTCTCCATTTTATCGTCCCACTTCTCCCCTTTCTTTCCCTTTCTCTCCTTAATAAACTCTCAAACAAACTCCTAAACCTCCTTTATCTCCTATTTCTTTTCACTTCTCTCGGACATCCCATCAACACTAGGGCTCGAAGCCACGATTTCAAGTCAGGAGTGGAAATTTTCGGATCAAGAGTTTAATGTTCTTTTGATACTTCTATATTTCTGTTAAAGCTATGATTTCGAGATGGAAATGGTGGGGCTTCTTTACTCCTGCCATTATCAATGTTGATTTCTTGACTGCCTTGGTGGGTAATTTATTTCTCAAAGCATTACATCTAGTTAATCATATGTCACTCAAATTAATCCACACTTGAGCCAGGTAGGACGATAAGAATGTTAAAGCTCTCCCATAAATATATGCATTCTGATATTCTTCTATGAGGCACACATTAGTGTAGATTTTAACTTCCAATTAAATATATAAATTTTCTTAAGAATCCTCAATTCTGTAAATAAACATAAAAAATTAATATACTAATCATTTTCCTTACAAATTTGATGTAAATAGGATTAAAAGAGAAAAACCTGGCAAAAAGAAAAGAAAAAAAGTGGAGGATTTAAAGATAAAAATATTAATGTGCTAGAAATATTAAGAGAATATAGTCTATTTCATCATTTATCATTTTCGATTCGTCAATGCAGCCCTTAATTTTGATTTATGCATTAAGAATCTCTTAAGTATTTATATTTCGCGGACTCATAACTAAATTTTTTTCATCGCGTTAAAAATGCTAACCTATTTAGGCAACTTATGTAATTATCATCACCACCATAATTTGCTGAAAAAAAGATATTAGATTATGAATCTACGGAATGTAAGTAGTTAGAGAAGTTTTAGTGAGAGACTGCAATGCTAAATCAGAATGTAAAAGACTATATTCTCAAATACTATTAATTAAAAATATTAAACACATAACAAACTTAAAAATTCAACCCATATATTCTCAAATACTATTAATTAAAAATATTAAACACATAACAAACTTAAAAATTCAACCCATAACAAATCAAATGATAGTAGAACCACAAGTACAAGATAGGAAAACATATTTAAAATGCAAATTTGTCAGAAAAGATTATTTATAGCACCAACTAATAATGTTCATCAGTTCATGTAATGTAAGTGAAACTATCAATACATACGAAATCCTTCTCCTAAACTAGAAAAACACCAAACAATAAGAACAATACTATAAATGAAACTCTCTCTCTATAAATCTTCCATAAAATTCTTTCACAAATTCTTCTTACGTAGGCCACATTATAATAACAATATTCTTTCAAATATTCTTTTCAAAACTCAAAAGAGGAAAAACAACAGACCCAAAAATAAAAGGTATAAATTTCTTCTTTAAAGATAATTTCTCTACAAATGCCTCAATTACTTTCGTATGAGTAAACTCTGCAGGTCAATGTACCTTAAAAATCTAAAAAATGTCACCTTAATTTTTTTTTTTTTTTTTAACTAAATTACTCTTGTATCCTCATCGTTATCTTCTTCTTCTTCTACCACTGAAAACCTTCAATACACCGTTTGAACCGCCGGCGACAAGTGTACATCGATCTTCTCCCACTTGTCTCCAGCAAACGCTACTCACAAATCCATTTCCGCATCCGCCTGGAGGCGGCGCCGCCACCGGTTCAAATTCATGAACCCATACCGGTTTGCCCCATCTCTGATCGTACACAATTACTTGATTATCTTCCGACCCGCAACTGAGTAACCCGCCTCCTCTCCAAACCGATAACCCGACAAATCTTCTACTGTTAACGTGTCCCTTGAAGGTTTTAATAAGGCTCCGTTCTTCTGTTCTCCAAGTTTTTAGGCTCCCATCAATGGCGGAGGTTACAATCATATGGTTGTTAAGAAATCTAATGTAGGTCACGGCTTTTTCATGACCCTCAAGAATAAAGAGTGGTTCCAATAAATTCCTTACATCGTAGCCATACACTTTACTATCAGCACATCCGACGGCAACAATAGCTCCACTAAACGGATTAAACTCTACGCAACATACTGGACTCCTACTCACGCTAGGCTGCACCTTAGCCAAACATTTCCCTCCATCACATCGCGGGTCCCAGATTTGCATGGTACCATCATCCGACCCGGATGCTCCAATAACCGGATCCAAACACGAATAGTCCATGCTCCATACGCGTCTACCGCCATGCTCATCTCGCTCAAATACAGGGACTCTTCTCTCGAGATCATATTCCATTACTACCCCATCATAATCTCCAGACCCGAGAATTCCCCCGCCCGACCCGGGCTTCCATCGGAGGCTGCTGAGTTTTGCCGGAGTGCATAAGTAGAATTCAGATGCATTATTATGGTTTAATAGAGAAACGACGTCGTACGAGTTTTCTAATTGACCTTCGTTAGGAAGCAAGGAATTTATGCTGTAAATTCTGATTTTTCTGGCTATGCCGCCGGTGGCTAAAAGCCTATCTGATTGGTCGAATTCTATAGCTCCGAGAGTGTCGGAGACGGCTTCAATGGCTCCGGAAGAAATTACGGTGGAGAGATTGAAATCCCATTCGCATCTGGGTTTATCATCCTCGTCCTCCTGATCTAATTGGTCTTGATCTTCAAGAAGAAGTTGATTTTTTCCTTCTTTTTCTTCTTCTTGTCTGGATTCTGGGGTTTCTGTTTTGGGGTGTTTGGGGTTTAGCAGGAGAGAGGGTGATGATAAGTTTTTCATTTCCCATTCATACGAAATGATTGGGATCTTAATTGAATTGAGTTGTGGGGGGAATAGAAGGTAGTGGTGGAGATATCGTTTGAGGTGTTCTGGAGGGGTTCTTAGCCAATGGAACGCTCCCAAAGAGAATCCTTCTCAGGTTTCGGGCTCCAACAATGGATAAAATATGGTGGCTTATCTTTTTCTTTAAGAAACTTTCTCGCATTTAATTCTTGGAAATTCTATTAGCCGTGAAAGAAAATTTCATAACCAACTCGTTACTTAAAAAAAGATTTATTTAATGCGTTCCCCTATTATATATATGGACTAACTTTAAATTATAAATTTCTTATTCAAGAAAAAAAAGAATTTAACAATTTTTATTAAATTTTTATATTTTGTAAAATTTAAATATTACATATAGTAAAATATTTTATCGCTATTAACATATATTTTAAGTTTGAGGACACACATAAAAGGAATCACTAAAAAAAATTAAAAATCGTCTTTAAAAGAAATCATTTGAAAAATAGGTAATTGATCGACTTAAACGTTTTTCATGTAGGACCTTACAAATCAAATATAAAAGACCAAGTATCATTTGTAATATTTTCCCGTAAGATCTCTTGTATCATTTCTTTAAAATATTATAGAGAATATCACACACAATTTTAACTGAATAAGAAGATGATTAATATTCTTTTAAAAAGTAATAAAGTGTATTAAGTACACAATATTCATATACAATATCTTTATATGTTCTTTAAACTCTTTTAACTTGTTAAGCTTTTAATTTGAGGTTCTTGTCATTGTCATTTTGATCAATCTAGCCAATCCATA
Source organism: Catharanthus roseus (assembly GCA_028651295.1). NCBI lineage: Eukaryota > Viridiplantae > Streptophyta > Magnoliopsida > Gentianales > Apocynaceae > Catharanthus > Catharanthus roseus. Next base: position 2,405,803 of record JAPQWS010000116.1, read on the forward strand.
TTACACATATTGGCTTTATAAATTTTTAATTGATTTAAAAGTAATGTCTTGAACTTAGAACTTGCATTTCTTATTTATGAAGTGATCCGAAACGATGAATTAATGTATTAAAACAATTATGCTAGAAAAATAATATATTGTTCACACACAATGTATATGTATTGGAGTTGAATTACATTGAAAAGTGGAATGTTTTGGGGAAATAACAAATAAGGAGTCCGTATTAATTAAAGGTTTGCATACACGAGTGGAGGAGGAAGGAGAGAAATGTTGGTTGCATTTGTACCTCAATTTAAAAATGGTTAATGATGTGGATACAGGCTGTTGGTAGCCCCGGTCTTACGTGGTCTGTGCCGAGCCTTTTGTCCCCCTCCAAGTTCACGGACTTTGCTATCAACTCGCTGCAATTCTCCCCCTCCAATTTCACGGACTTTGCTCTCAACTTGCTGCAATTCCTTACTACCCATTAGTGCATTAACCCTCTTTACGGTTGGGACCATTTTTGTTTTCTTTTCAATTACTAAATATTTTGAACAGATTCATATATACATATAATACTTTCTAAAACTGCAAATAATAGGATATAGGATATATTATTTTGTGATTTCTTAATTTATTGTTTTTATGGAAATGAAGTTAAGGAATTTAATTTTGTTTTTCATAAACTACGAATCAATTACCTTTGTTAATTACTAAATTATGGATTTAACAAATTAGATATTAGTAGAATGGAATAATAAATTATCTTAATTATGGGAGGTGGACGTGGAAAGTATGTGGTTCCCTTTGGTGCCAACGACGAAAGACGATCTCTCCTAAGGAATTGAGCTTCCATTTAGTTTTTCTTTTTTCAAAAATAAATAAATAAATATTTGAGTATACGTAGTAAGTACTAGTATATTATTGAAAATGGAAGAGAAACATATGCATGCATGGATGGGAGGTAAGAAATGGGGAAAAATGGCAACCCATGCCCACCTGCCGTTTTTTTCTGCTCTATCTATCGTCAGTCGTCCCCAATCTTCATTTCCAATATTAAATATACTGCTAAAAGGATTAGTGTCCATCTTTCCTTTAGAATTCGTCTTGTACTAGTTGCCCAAAATGATATTTTGTCGTCCCTTCCACTACCACTACCACTACCAGTAAGTACCAGTCTGCTCCTTTAGAATTCGTCTTGTACTAGTTGCCCAAACAATATACTTACTTTTTGCCTTCTAATATGATGATGATGATCATCATTAATTTATCCAATCCAAACATTTTCCACTTTCTCTTGCTATATCAACTTCATTTTCTCTTTCACTTTTAAGTTTTAATCAAATATATCTTGCAAGTAAATCTATACGTAATAAAAAAAGTTTCCATGCCAGCTATATTATACATAGCGGCCCAAGTTAAACATCTTTTTATATGTTGTGGACGTAAAATTTAAATAAAACAATTAATATATTATTTAACATCCCCTTATTATTTTTATATTTAATAACTTAATTTTTATTGATTCGAAAGGGCAAAATAAAAAATATATAAGACCAATTTGACATAGTGGTTGTGGTTCTCAAACTTAAAATTTTATTAATTCTGATTATCTAACGTTGTTTAATAACTATGTCATTGTAGTAATTGCGATTTTTTTTAAATTAAAAATAAAATGTGATTATATAAGTATTTGACTTATCTCAAAAGTGATTTTAATTTACAAAATGTTTTATATTTGACTTATCTCAAAAGTGATTTTAATTTACAAAATGTTTTATACTTTATAAGAATTGTATATTCACTATTTAAGTTATTGAATAATTAATTGATGAAATATCTTTTACTAAATTTTTTGTTGTATTTTTATGTATAGTATTTTTTATATTTTATTTGTATATTAATTAAAAAATATTTTACATAAATAATATATATTATTTCATTTGTTGTAGCAAGAAAAGAAAATTCTAATTTTATTTGTCATATATTTTATGATAAATAATTAAATATACATATAAAATATTGATACTAATGTTTAATATACAATTCATATTTAAAAATATTTATATTCATGAGGAAGGAAAATGAAAACTTAATTTGAATATTAGAATTATTTTTTAAAGTTAACGATACTATTACGTTTGAAATCAACAATAACAATATTTTGTGCACCTTCACGCTCGCAAGCCAATGTAACGTAAGGTCGACGGTCGGATGTTCTTGATTTCAAATACCGAGTGACGATCAAATGTGTGTTCGCTTTTATCGCCGTTTCTTTTGCCCAATTCACCAACTCTACTTTCGAATTGAAAATTTGATCTGTTGTAAATAAATATCTATGATCCACGTATTCTTCCGGTTCAAAAAATTCTTTAAATGTATTTGGATCTACATCGTCTTGTTTCGTTAAAACATAATACGAAACAAATTACGAATACGTCTTATATTAATTAAAAAACTTTCAAAAACCAAAAAATTAACATTTAAAATAAAAAAAAAACGTTCATTGACTCATTTTCGCCCAGAAGGGCGAAACTATGCAGAAGTTTCGCTCATTTGGATGAAATTTTTTAAAACATTTCGCTAGTATGGGAGAAACTTTGGATAGTTTGCCAATCTGAGCGAAAATGAGTCAGTATCGAGAAAAAAAAATTAACCACTTTTCTTACTTCAAAATTGATAATTTCTTGTAAATAATCTTCAAAATGATCCATATCTACTTCCAAATTATATTGGATGTGAAAGATTTATGTTTTTTGTAGAGAGAAGGTTATAGAAAGAGAAAATTGAAGGTAACAAATAAACTATTTTCGCGCTATCTTTATAGATTCATGAGTTATATTTACTGACCCTCATGCCTATTATAATGACTCCTCAAACAAACAATTTATGGAGACTTCCAAAAATATAAAAAATATTACTCCTCTAGGTAAATAAAAATATAAAGAATTTTAAACCAATTAAAATTACCAAGAATATAATAATTTTTATAATTTTTAATAAGTATTTATTAAAAATTTTTAATCTTTACCTATATTTTATTAATTTATTTTACATCAATTATTTATTTTTTCCTCACTTATGAAAGATAGAAAGAGTATTGTAGTTAAAAAAATTATATTGTTTTCAAGATATTTAATCTGTGTACAAAATTTATATTTATGATCAGAAAAAGGATGTACTATCTACTATTATAATGGCCCCTCAACATAGGCCCCTCAACAAACTTATATGTATTACGTATTTCTAATTTCGTGATAAGAAACTTCACATATTGATTTTATTACCACTCAACATTGTTTATTATAAGTTTTAATAAGTTAATTTCATGTTGTCATGTTTCACTTCTATTATAATAAATTTAGTATGGATAATTTTTGTGACTTGAAAGAAATATTTGTGCATTTTAATTATTTATGATATCTTTTTATTACTTATAAATGACATGATATTTTATATTTTAAATTCCTCTAAAATTTAATAATATATTCCTCCACAGTTGATATTGTGTTCATGCTCATGCAGCAGACATCTAACGAGTGACAAGAAGATTATGGATCTAGTTGGATAATTCTGTATTGTTAGACCTTTGCAAAATATAATTTTTTTTTTTAAATTTCAAAGTAACACATTTAGCTTTGGTATTTCTTAAAGAAAAACTGTTTTTATTTTCAATTTACTTTTTTGGACGAATGTTATCCACCACCAATCGATACTCATTCTCATTCAGTCTTCTCTTTACACCAACTTACCACAAGTTATATGCGAGACAACGATTTATAGAATTATCCTCTCAAAGAGTCACTATCAACATACGATACCGGTATCGTACAGATATTTGGTTAACACTCGAATTTTAATTTCGTCAATGATGCTGTAAAGTTATTAATTTATCATATATATTATATGGTGGGAAATTATCTTTTATATTCTGTTAGGGAAGAAAATTTTCTTTTATCGCTTCCATAGTCATGTTCATGTTAGGTGTATTACTTCTATTCTGAAGGTAAATGACAAATTGTAATTTGATCTGGTATCTTCTGTACTGTCAGGATGGCCGAGTGGTCTAAGGCGCCAGACTCAAGTTCTGGTCTTCGAAAGAGGGCGTGGGTTCAAATCCCACTTCTGACAATCGTCTTTGCTTCTTTTTCTCTTTTTTTTTTTGTCGCGTGCGTTCAAATCCCACTTTTAACCAATCTAACAAGTCATTGTTTTCATGAATAAGACACAGGGCCGATAAAGGCAACTCGGGAAACGATAAGATAACTCGAAAAAATTCAAAAAATTTCATTTTCACTTAAACACTTTCTTTCTTCACCTAAACACTCTCTAAGACTACAAACTTCAATCTCAGATCTTGGAAGATCCGACCGTCCAAATTGAAAAAAAGGTTAGTTATTCAATCTATTCTCTTTTATTTACAATTTTACCGTTTTAGATCATTGAAATATCTGATAAAAAAGAAAAATTTGAATTTTTTTAAAAAAAAATATCTGCCCGAAACAAGCACTTTCGCCGGTTAACGGAAGTACTCCGGCACTTTCGCTGGTGACGTGCGAAAGTGTCCAAAAATTTTTTTATAAATATTTATTTTTTTTAAATATCTAAATATTTTAATTTTTTGTTCATAGTATATTTGATTATTTAATTAATTTTGTATATGTAGAATGAGTGTGACTAGTTGTTTAACATATTTTATGTGATAATTTTTAATTGTTAATATGATTATGGATTTGTGAACATTATGAAATGAATAAAATAACAGAAATGAAATAGGATAAAAATCGATAAAGTGAACAATAAAGTAATAATAAATATCTCTGAGATTGTTAGAGTAAATGTAACTAGTTTAAAACTGTTTGCTTATGATTATGTGTTTAATAAGAAAATGTGTTATGTAATTTGCTAAACTATTTGTATTTTAATTTGAAATCATTATTATTCTTGGCCTTAGTTTTAGGATATAATTCTAAGATTGAATAATTTATAAATTAATAACTATTACTAAAAATATTAGTGATGAATAATAATTAAACGAAAGAAATAGTAGAAATGAAATAATAGATGTCGATAATTCTAAAGATAAAATAATAATATATGTTAAAGTAAATATTGAAATATATGATAAATAAGTATTAACGAGTTTGAATAACTAATAGATGGTTCGACCTAACGGCCGTAGAGGAGATGCTAATCTTGGTCCTGTCACGGACAAGACAGGTCGAGTTGAGGGGTGCCCTGTCACAACTTCGTCTAGAATGTGTGAGGGGGCGACATAGTACTTCTAACCTCCCGGTTACTCCTACCCCTCTTGCACCTGGTTTCCATCATGGTACAGGTGAAGCCGGGTATTCTACCCAACAACCTACCGTACCTTTTAGATCTCGACCTCTCCTCCAACCCCATCTGTCTCACACACCTGTGCCCTATGAGCTATATGAATCTGCACATCCACCTTCACACCCCACAGACACAGTATATGATCCATACTTATATGCTCCTACCGTTATGCGACCTCGCATACCGTATAGATATGCCATCCAGGAGCCTATATTGGAGTTTAGGGGTCAGCCGAGACGGATAGGGGTTGAGTTTTATCAGATGCTTGGAGCCACCCCTCAGGATTCTTCATGCAGCACACACGGGTATTCTCATGCTTAGTATGGTGTTTCATCTTCTGATCCTTATGTACCGGGGCCTGCAGATAGGGTTTTTGAGGGTGATAGGATTGTTGGTGAGGAGCAAGAAAGAGTCCGATCTCTACATATTCAGAGAGAAGCGGATGAGAGAGGTGATGATGATGGTGATGGTGATGATGATGATCAGGATAACTGTGATGATGATGGAGATGAGGAGTAGACCGTATATGTTGCACCTGTGGCACCAGCTAGTGGATCGGACGGGCGTCCTCGTCATGGGAAAGGGAAGGGTTTGACCGGCAGCTTTATGTCGGTGATGAGTAAGTTCGCAGGGTCTCGTAACAAAAGACCCGAGGTGGCTCGTGATGTTCTGGCACCGACACAGAAGAGGAAGAAGGTGAAGACTTCCGACTGGGAACAGACAGAGGCAGCAGAGGGAGGTTCTGTTGACCCGGAGCTCATCCCATCATACGGTAGACATGTAGCGGGTCAGATATAGCGTGGACATGTATTTATCTTTATGTTAAAGTGACATGTTATTATTATTGTTATTATTCTTTAATCTGTCAAATATTATTTATTATGATAAATAGAAAAAATAATAATGGAATTAATATATTATTATATAACTGTATAAATTTATCTATTTTATCTTCAGGATCGTGGTTTATTGAAGTGCCGTTCTCGTTATATGGCTATCACTGGTTGGGACCTTACCGATTCGCAGGCTCGGACCTTGGCTTCTGGGTCCGTTCTGACGCACCTACGATCGTGCATGTTTCAGCACGCTAATGCTGCATTGTCGTCGGCATTTGTTGAGAGATGGCAGCCTGACGAACAGCTTCCACATGCCATGAGGTGAGATGACCGTTACACTGCACGATGTGGAGCTTATTCTTAGGGTGCCTGCTTATGGTGCAGTAGTGGATCACAGATTATCCAGGTTGATACGGATTGTTCAGGATGATCTGGACTTAGCTCTCACTTGGGGTTTAGGGTTTAATGTAGCGGAGCTTTACGCTGTTGCTACTAGCAGACAGACTTCACAGTCACATCAGGTCAGAGCTGCATGCTACCTACAGTACATTTTGGGTAGCTCACTCTTCAGTGATAAGAGTGGCAACAGTGTACCTGCGAGACTGTGGCCACTTTTGCGGGATGTGAGTTCTGTTGGGAGGTTCGCATGGGGTGCTGCCTGTCTTGCATATCTGTACTGGAATCTGGGTCAGGCTTCCAGGGATGATGCGAAGGAGCTTGCAGGGTGCTGGTCACTATTAGAGGTATGTGTTTTAAAATTAACTTTAATTATGTTTTTTTTATATTTTAAGGGCTAAGGGTTTATTTATATTTATTTTATATTTCTTTTTATATATTTTTATTGAATTTATATTTTATATTTTAGGCGTGGATATATGTATATTTTCCCATGTTCGCACCCCCGTTTAGACATTCTTCCGAAGGATGCAAGCGCTACATCCAGATGTTTCCGATGATCGGCTATAAGAATGAGAATAAACTGCTGGATATTCGCTTGAGACTGGATATGATGACAGCTGATGAAGTTCGGTGGATACCGTACAGGACTCAGGATATTCGTGATTGTTGGTTTCCACATGGCACGGGTTCATTGCATATTTTGACTGCGTGGAGCCGTACATGCCTAACCGTGTTTTGAGACAGTTCGGTTTTAGGCAGTGTATTCCTGTCCACCCTATCCAACCTCAGGAGGCACGCTGCCCGCCGAACAACAGGATGTACGTCTTGAGGAACACTTTTATTGAGGCACTATGGCTCGAGGCACCTTCGCACTTACTGACAGAGTCATGGACTAGTGTTTCGGCCATTCCAGTGAGTTCCTGTACTGATGATTACATTGATTGGTACCTCTCCTGCACTCACCCGAGGATTCAGAATCTCGAGAATATTCCCAGTGGCTATAATGTCCCGGCAGCTCCCGCCATGCCACCAAAGGCTCTCTTAGATTTGATTGCACGTGAGTGTCATAGACAGGATATTGATGGTGATGAGTTTAGACTTACAGTTCGAGATTTACTAAGGAAACATTACATAGCTCTTTAGTAAATCTTTATGTATTCGAATATTGTGTATTTCTTTTTTTTATTCCTATTCGTTATGTATCACTGAGTTTTTGTAATATTCATTAGATTTATTCCTCATATTCTGGTTTATTATTGCATATTAATATAATTACACGAAAAATGTAAATAAAAAAACTTCGAACGACAAATTATACGAAATATTATTAACACTTTAAAAAAAATAATACATTATAAATTACAAATTGCAACATTATTACATAAAAATGTCTCTGCGGCAGATACATTTCACGGTATCTCGTAACCCAATCTGCCATCCGATTACGATATGGGGCCGCCCATCCACTAACTCATATATCTCGATAATAATCACATTGCACATGTAATGGGGGCAAAGAGCATCCATCTACCAACTGTAACTGGAAAAAAAATAATATTAATGAATACACTTAATAAAATATCAATCTGCAATAATTCAATTAATAATAATAAAAAGTTATCAATAATAAATACTTGTATAAAATGCTGCAATTCCTCTATGAGTCCGATGAATATCGTTCCAGCAGGACCATCCATATTAGAAACAAGAGGCAAGACAGTGGTTGACTCTGACCGTGCAAGAAATATAACACATAGATTGAATGTGTTAGCAATGACATAATGGTGATCGGGTGTATCCATCCAACATTCAGGTGGCGCCAAACCCTCTTCCCAATTTGTCTTCATTATCAACTCTGTCACACGTTCAACTGAGCCGAAGAATTGCTTAGATACGTTCATACGGTGCTGTAAATCATAGCTCATTCTTCTACGAATTTCAACCCAATGATTTTCGTCTCCGAACAAAAAATTTGATACAACCCTAAATCCACAATTACCATCTCCAACCACACTCTTCTAGTTTTGTATAAATTGATACATAAACCCAAAAAATGCATTGTTGAAAGGGAATGGCACTGGTGGTGAATCCGGAATTACAACGGATGATAAACTGGACCTATCACTGCTAAGTCCTCTGCAATTTGACCTTGGATGAGAGAGTCGATATTCAGAAACACGGTGTCCAAATCACCGTGACACGTTGATAGCCATAGCTTCAACACAGAATGTTCGCTCTCTGCTCGGTTCGTTGTCTCTATGCCAAAATGCAATACTTGAAAGGTCCAAACCGTGCAAAATTTATGGGCAAATGGATTCAACCATGTGCTGAACAGGTAATGTAGAAAGTCAGGCCTGCTTTGCAATCTAGTCTTCAACACTTCCAACTTTCTCTGATATTCCACCTCATCTATTTCATTAATTAATTTTTTCCACGAACCATTCACGAACCGTTGTGCCACCTCTTCATCTTTCCCTATCTCTATCAATTTGGTCAGCACATTCTGATCGATGTGTCTTCTACATAACATATGATATGAATTGCTAAACACATTATCAATCACTGACATTAGTACACTTTCCCTATCGGTAAGAATGACTAGAGGCTCTCCTTCATTGATAACTGAACCTTGACCATTTGACATAGCAGATGTAAAATATAAGTGCTTGATTTGTTGAAGAACCCATCTGTATATCGTTGCCTGTTCATTGCATATAAAAGCTGTTGCCACTGTGAAGTTCTTTCCTGTGGGAGTCATCCCTACACATTCTAATAGTGGCATGTTGTACCTTAAAAAATAAGCGGGAAATTTTAATTATTAACATTCAATAAAATTTTTTCACGGACTTAAAAATATTATTAACTATTTACTAAAAAAAATATTATAAAATTTAAATGTTTGTGCGAATAAATTAATAAAGATATCTAATAATACAATTAATCCACTATAGTACTTACTTGTTCGTTTTATATGTCGTATCCATTATCAGTACATGTGGCCACGTTCTAATTATTGCAATCGATGTCTGGTGTGCAACGACAATATCATTAACTACGTTGCTGTCCTCACGATTTCTATGGAAAACGGTGTAGCCCTTTTCTGCACTTAAGCGGAGAACTTCGTCTACCGTATTTCTTCCCTGCATCCGGTTCCTCTTAATCTTGGCAATAACATTGTAAATTTTCTGGGCACTACATACATCAAAATTTTATATTTATTAATGGAATAAAAATAAATCTAAAATATTTAAATAAAGTATTAAAAATAATTTAATAATTCCCTTATAACTTATCTAACTACACAACCAACGTCTTATTCTCGGAAAAATCGTAATATATTGCAAGGTGGAACATGACTCTTCCTGAACTGCTCGGTCTATTACAACTGCTCCTCCATAAGTCTTGCAGACTGAGCATGACCGTGACTGTAAACAGCTATTTTATGGTTGTGCCTCCTGTTGTGTACAAACAATTGCCAATTTTCACTTGTTGCCATTTGCTCTCCCTTTAGCTTAAATGGACACCCACATTTTTTTGTCCCATAAGGTCCACGCCTTTTTTTCGTTATTTCTTCTTCCTTATCGTCGACTATTGGTTTTTTTATATTTTTTAACTGAGCCTCCGCGCTCACAAGTTAATGTAACATACGGTCGACGGTCCAATGTTCTAGCTCTCTGATACCGAGTTATGATTAAATATGTCTTTGCATTCATTGCAATTTGTTTTGCCCACTCCACCAACTCATCTTTCGAATTACATATTCGATTAGTTGTAAATAAATGTCCAAGATCAATATATTCTTCCAGTTCTAGAAATTCTTCAAAGGTATTTGGATCTTCATCACCCTGTTAATGTAAAATGAAAAGTTAATATTACAAAAAAAAAAAAAATTAAAAAACAGAAAAAAATTTTTTTTTTCAAATTTTCGGGTAAACTTTCGCCGATTGGGCGAAAATTCCTTGACACTTTTGCCCAATCTGGACGAAAGTTAAAAATTTTCGATTTCTTACCTCGAAACTAACATTTTCTTGCAAAGATTCTTCAAAAGGATCCATATCTTCTTCTAATTTCGTTTTAATGTTCAAAGTTGGGAGTTTTTTTAGAGAGAGGTTAGAGAGAATGTTTGTAGAGAGAGAAAGTGAAATGTTTATAATGAAATATTTTCGAGTTATCCTTATAGATTTTCGAATTATCTCTATCGGTCCCCTAAGACACAAGCACACAATTTTGACTTCTTTTTGTGGATTTAAATGTGTGAGAAAAGCTATTAACATGTAATCTATTACTACCTATGTTTAATACCACTTTTCTTCACTGTCTTTTCTTAATGCTTTAGAGATTTGATTCTTATATTTTTAAAATTTTCAATTGGTTAAAACATACAAAATTTACAAAAACTATTTACGTTTAATATTTAATTTCAAATGATAATAATTATCTATTTGTTCATGATTATGACCACCCTTCTCCTTATCCAACTCTGTAAATAATTCTCTACATTATTATTTTTCCCAAAATTTTTCTATTTCCATATTTTTTCTTTTTGAAATTTCCATTTATGTTTTGATTTCTTTATCTCTTTCTTGCGATGTATTTATTTTTCATGGTATTATTACTTGATTTACAATATTCTTTTTCTATTTTATTTTTAATATCTCATTAATTTATACATATGAATTTTTTCTCCTTCATCAGATTACAGTGATAAGAGCAAGATTATTGTTTCTCAAATGACATCAGACAACAAAAACAGCAAAATGAATCTATGAATATTGGTAAATAGTAAGTGAATTTTGACGTTGTAATTTTTTAATGGTCAACAGTTCAGTGATTTCACTTACACAAAACTTTGGATCGTTAGAATTTTTTTTCTTACTTATCCTTTATTCTTCAAGTTCTTTGCTTCTTTCTTTACTCATGAAATTGTGACTATTATGATCAATTTTCTCAATATATGATCTTCATAAATCTTTTTGAGTACTATACTTTTCTCTTTCTTTCTTTTTTTCTTTTTTTTTTCAAATGGTCATGACATTATGATGTTTATGCCTACATTCTCAATGACTCTATGGGCAGTGTTTTCATTTAAAAATACATTTATTGATTTAAAAATCTATACATATCTGTCTATTATGACCTACATTTAACTACATGAGTTACTCTCTCTCTCTCTCTCTCTCTCTCTCTCTCTCTAAATCTTTCCAGCATGCATTCTTGATTTCTAGGGTTTTTTTAAAAATTTTTTTAAGTAGTTACAAAAGTTTTCTATTTGTGGTATTCTTTTTCTTTTTGCTGGCCAATTAAGAATAATTAACTAACTCTATTCAAATTAAAAATCTCAATCTATTATCTTTTCATTCAAATTCTTAACTGCTTTCCAATCACGTTTCACGTCCTTCACCATATTCTTCTTTTGTTTTCTTTTCCAACCTTTCACTATCATCTGGAAATTTTTTTCCCTATATCACCACCACATTCGTCCTCAATAAAATCTTCCCAAGGATATTATGTTCTTTAAAGTTCAATTAAGAAGATTAATCTGGTAAGAAATTCTCCTTTTTTTTTTTTGGGGTTGGAATTACTTCTAAGTTCATACAATGTTTTCTACATATTTACGCCCCTTAGCTTGTTGTTCAATTGAGGCTAAAATATGTACAATTCTTGTTAACTAGTACTTTATTTTTAGTTTTGGAATATTACTAAGCGTGGAATTTAAGAATTATTAATTTACTACATCACTCAAAGAATATGAAAATTTAGCATAGAAAAAAAACTGAAACTATTTTTTAGTAAGACTGTTATCTCATGATTAGAAAATTATGCAATTTGCATTTGCTTTCTATGACATACGGTGTTGTCTTTTATTTCCAAATTAGGTATAAATATTTTTTTTAGAATACTTCTCATAACTATTAAGACTCTACGTTTAACCCATCTCTTTATTATTATTTATTATTATTAATTAATGATTATTTTTGCTAAAATTGATAGCAGTAACATTTATGGACAGATTTAGGACAAAGTGGTAATTCGAGACAAGTTCCAGCAAGAGGATATTTTTCTAGATTGACTTTATCCCTTCATTGGTATTAATTTCTAAAATCTATAAATCCATCTTCTTAGGCCAAGTATTTTCACTGCAAGTATATCATCAGAACTACTCCATGATAACATTCATTTGCTGACGGTTAGCATTAAATTTTTTTCTCCAAATTCTTCTAGAATTGCAAGAATATTGGTTTCTTTATTTCTATTTTTTTTATTACAAACTCTCCATAAAATAAGAAGTTTTATTTTTCTGACCAAATTCTACTTGAATTGCGATTTTTTTCCCTCTTTCCAAGATTATGAACAGGTATATGTAATAGTCCTCTCTCAATTTATTTTTTTTATTTTTACATGCTTTGAAAATTTTGATAAATTTTTTTTATTCCTTAGATGATTATGAATTCCCAATTATGATCTTTTATGGGTTATATGTAAGGAGATTTGCATTTTTTTCTTTCAACTTTTAGGTTATGGCTTTTATACTTCATAGATATTATGAATTCCCAATCATAGTTTTTAGTGATTTTTATAGGCTATCAAAAAACTTTTTCTTTTAATTTTCCTATTTAATGCTCTCTATGTCCTTCTCTTCTTAGTATCTATATTTCTTACTTTTTATCCTTCTCTATTTTTTATTGCAGCCTTTTGACTTAATTTGAAAACGTAATGGCGGAATTATTATATTATGTGTGAAATTCCAATTATGATTTTTTACAAGTTATTTCTTTTAGTGATATCTTCTTTTAAAGAAACAAGCTATAATTTTAGTGATTTCTTCTTTTTCTTTATATTTTCTTTTCATACATTCTATTTTCTCCAAAGGTCTCTTTTTTCTTTTTCAAATTGATCTAAAGGTAAGGATTGCTTCAATTTCTATTTGGATTATTTGATGATAATTATTTGACAATTTTAATGAACTATTTGAGACCGAACTACAAGAGAAAGAAAATGATTTGAAACCGCACAGCTGTAATGTGTTATTGTGAAATACAACACACAATAAGTGTGCTTTATCATGTTAATAAGAGCACTCCACCCTAGCTGTAACTCCCATTTTTCTGTCTATTTTTTTTCTGCATTTCCGCTGCTACTCTTTTGGACAAGCATTTCCGCTGCTGCTCTTTCCGATAAGCTCCTCCTCCTTCCCTCCTTCTCTTGTTCTCTTCCTCTTCTTCTCTTTCCTTTGAAAATCTTTCCTTCTATTTTCGAATTACAGTCAAATTTTTCTTCTTCTCCTTCGTTCGTTCAATTTCTGAAATTCAAGTTTGGGTCGGCGACATCTCCTTTGGAGTACGAATGTTTTTAGAGTTTTGAAATGGAGAACGGTAGAGAAAGCTCCACCGAATAACGTTAATTTCAATTTGTTCAAATTTTTTGGTAAATTTCTTATGTCTATAATTGTTTTAAATTTTTTGTGTAGTATGTTTTAATTTTTATTATTGTTTACATGAAAATTATTGTTTATTGTGATTTTTGGATTATTTCTCAAATTTTTGTAATTTATTTTTGTAAAATTTGGGTTTAGGGTTTATGTTTAAACTTGTTGTTATTATAAATTTGTACATGTTTAATCATTTTATTAATCTAATTGTGTTTTCTATTGGAAATGTGATTGATGAAATGGGTGAATTATTTTTATGAATTTTATTTAGATAGTTGCTCAATTTTTTGTTTTTCTAGTTAGGGTTTTTATGATTATGTTAGAGTTGTTATTGGTAAATTTGTGCATGTTTGATTATGCTATTAATCTAGTTGTATTTTCTATTGGAAATGTGATTTGATTAAATGGGTGATTTGATATAAGTTGTATAGTTTTTTTTTTTGTCATAAACCGTAATTGTTTATTTTTTGTGAAATTTTTTAGCATGTTTATATTGTTCCATTAATTATATATAATTTTGAAATTATTAGCATTTACATAAAGTTATGTTTTTAGCATTTAAATTTATTTAGACTTTTTTAGCCTAAACCCTAAAACACTAAACCATAAACCTTAGAAAGTGCATAATAATAACTTACTTTAAATATTTTCTTTGAAGTTCTAAACTCGTGAGGATTTAAATTTAGAGAGTGTATAACCATAAACCGTGAAACCCTAAAACCCTAACATGGAAAACCTAAAACCCTAACACTGAAACCCTAAAACCCTAAACCTTACTAAGTGGATAATAATAATTCATTTTAAATTTAAAAATTTAAAAACTGTGTAGTACTAAACCTAAAACCCTAACATTGGAATCCTAAAACGTGAACCCTCCTTAACCATAACCTTGATCTATTAAACACTAAATCGTATATGATAAAACTCTAAAACCATAAAACCATAAACCCTAAAATTCTAAAACCATAGACAATAAACCTTAGAAAGTTTGAAATATTACTTTACTGAAAATTTAAAACCCTAAACCCCTATATATTTAAATTTAGAAAGTGTATAATTGAAAATCCTAAAAACCTGAAACTGTAACATTGATCAAGCAAAACCCTAAACCCTAAACCTTAAAAAGTGTGTAATAATACTTTCATGTAAATATTCTACTTTTAATTCTAAACCCTTATTGATAAATTTAAACGGTGTATATCATTATATATAAGAAACCCTAAAACCTTGTGATATAATGTAGATGGAAGAAGTTCCAACACATGTGCATCTGGGTGCCATTATCCTTGATGTATTGATGAGGCAGCATGAACATAGGTTGGGGTTGATATGGAGTGGGGATCATGAGAAGTTTATTACTGATCTTCAGTATAGATGTTTCGGTCACAATCTATTTCAGGCCTATAGCACAGCTCCCCGTAGGTTGGTTCATATTATTGATAAGACAGGTTTAGGGGAAGTTTTTAGATACGGTTACATTGGTCTCGACCACGCACTTATTACTGTGTTAGTTGAGCGTTGGAGGCCTGAGACTCACACATTTCACATGACTTGTGGCGAGGTGACAGTCACTCTACAGGATGTGTACGTGTTATGGGGTTTACGAATAGAAGGATTGCCTGTAACAGGTCCCAGTTGGAGTATACATCAAAAGCAGTACTGGATTGAGATGATTGAAAGACTTATTGGGATATGGTTATTCCTTACTCACTTTTCCAGATACAAGATTAAGAAAGAACCTGTAGAGGCCTAGATCTTGAGAGAGTTTTCCGGATTAGAGAGTGATGATGACCTAATCATGCGTGCTCATAGATTTATTTTCTTACTTCTTTGAGGTCATATGCTCCCTGATTTCTCGGGCAGCTTGATTCATGTTCGCTAAATCAGTTTATTGGAGGATTTTGAGGCCATCGGCACTTACAGTTGGGGTAGTTGTGCAATGGAGTTTTTATATAGGCATCTGTGCAAGTAGCTTTAGGAGGTACACGACAAATAGGGGGAGCCCTAGTCCTACTTTAGATTTCGTGGCTTGGTTACGTATTCCTGTATTGTGGCCTCAGCTATTCCAACATGTTCAGCCAGACCCTCTTGCTCCACTTGGTGTTATGTGGTACACATCATTTGACTGCAGCCAGCTGCCGATGCATGTCCGGCATACGTATAGAGATCAATTAGATTTTATGCCATCCGATCAGGTTTGGCTTAAAAATATTTTGGTTTACGTGCTTATTAAATTTTTTAAATGATTATTATTTAAATATTTTAATTTGCTGAACAATTTGTAAGGCTGCCCTATCATGACCGTAGTCTGGTTCTATCTGACTTGTGGCGGACAGAGGTGCCACTCATATGTTACGAGATAGTAGAGTATCACCATCCCGGGCGTGTAATGTGACAGTTTGGACGTGATCAGCCTATACCAGCTCCACATGATACTCGACTTGATCTGCATCGACTACAACTAAGAGGAAATTTTCACACATATTAGGCGACATATCATGCTAGCCATGTGGAGGTTTGGCATCAGCGAAGATATCATATTAGGGATGGTCTTGTGTTGCTTGTTAAGGATTTATCATCACCTAGAGGCTATTACATTAGACGGTATAGGGATATCACGCGAGTCTACATCGGCAATCCAACAAATCGTGATACTAGGACTATTGGATACTAGCCTACTGGAGTCGACAGACGGATGATCGTAAAAAAAAATTTATTTGTTTTTTATGCATTTCATTTATTTATAACTGACATCTAACTATTTTCTTTTAGACTTCCATGTTGCAGGAGGTAAAAGACATGGCTACAGGAGTGTTAGAGGGACACCATCATCTCCAACATAATATGCTAGTTTTGCAAAGAAAGTCTAGACCATCATCCGTAGGTGCATGGTTTCTATTGGTGGTACCTTGGTTGCACTCCCTCTCAGCATGATATTCAGCAGACATTTCCAGTGCAGCCATCGCGTCGTCTTCCTCGAGAGCCTGTACCGGAGTGTTTTGCTCGTGGACCTAAGAGGGGCGCTCGTAGATTGCCCAGTGATGAGGCACGTGGAGGATGAACTCCTGTCTCTCCTCATCCGAGTAGACGAGGATATGCATACCCCAGATGTGGAGGAGAGAGAGAGGTGAGGGATCCGCAGGACGTGGACGTGGACGTGGAGATCTAGTGTCTTATGTTCATGGTGACTCGTTCGACAGCCTAGAGCTAGATTTCCCGACTTTTAGTTTGGGTTTGACACCACCTGCGCAGTCACATCTAGGTGGATCAGGCACATCATACGCGCCTCCCCCTCCGGCTACAGTGGATTCTTCATTTCAGGCACCTCCCCCTCTGAGTACAGTGGGTTTTTCATTTTAGGCACCTCCTTCTCTGGGCACAGCAGTTTCATCTACACTGCATATGCCTATATCTTATGTATCTTTATCCGATTCAGATGAGCATGATGATGAGCGGACGAATGACGTGACACTGGCACAATAACTTAGGTTTGGTCATCGTGTTGGTAAAAGGACTATTAGATTTACGCCATCTGATTGGCCCTAGGGTTTAGGGTTGTTAGGGTTTAGGGTTTAAGAGTTTTGTAAATTATTTCCTTATCCTTATTTCTTTAACTTGTACCTTCATTTTATGTATTTAAATTATTTCTTTAACTACTACCTTCATTGTATGTATTTAAATTATTTCTTTATCTTACACCTTCATTATGTATTTAAATTATTTCTTTAACTTGTACCTTCATTGTATTTACTTAAATTATTTCTTTAACTTGTACCTTCATTTTATGAATTTAAATTATTTCTGTAACTTGTAGCTTCATTTTATTTATTTAAATTATTTCTTTAGCACATTTCTTCACATTATGTACTTAAATTATTTCTTCAATATATTTCACTACAAACCCTAATGTGACAACTCGGAAAATATTTAAAAAATTTCCAATCTCTTCCCGACAAGCCCATGTGGGTTAATGTAACAATTCAAAAATAATTTTAAAAATTTTGTCCTCTTTCTGACAAACCCATGTGGGTTCTTCAAAGCTTGGTAATAATTTGAAAATTTCCCAACATCTCCCCGACAAGCCCATGTGGGTTACTGTGACAACTCGAAAATAATTTAAAAATTTGTCCTCTTCAAAACTCAGAAATAATTTGAAAACTTTCCAACCTCTCCCCGACAAGCCCATGTGGGTTCTTCAAAACTCAGAAATAATTTGAAAAATTTCCAAGCTCTCCCCGACAAGCCTATGTGGGTTCTTCAAAACTCGAAAATAATTTGAAAATTTTCCAACCTCTCCCCGACAAGCCCATATGGGTTAATATGACAACTCGGAAATAATTTCAAAAATTTTATCCTCTTCCCGACAAGTCCATGTGGGTTTTTTGACTCGAAATAATTACAAAAGTTGAATTATTGAAACACACACATATGATTAGTAGACGGGTCATAATATTATCCGTTTCTAGAAACCCTAAAACCCCTATATATACAGTAGCATGAAACCCAATTTTGAACATTACAACTTTATACAATCAAATTTCCTTCCTATTCTATTTCTTAATTTCTTAAAGGGTTTCATATCTATATCCACTACAAACAATGAACATGGATGCAACTCACCCAGTTAGAATTGTATTATTTTGGGATTTGGAGATTGCTAGAGATGCGTGTGGTCCTTATTTCATTGGATTGGCAAAGAAAAGTTGGACCTTCAACCGAATAGTAACACACGCCGAACTTGTTAGAAAAATATTAAAACATCGAGAGATGGATCCCAATATTTGAAGCGTTCGAATGACAATGAGGGTGCCTTCATTCGATGAAGAGTATCATATGTTTATTTTACTTTGTACAGCATGAACAATGATAACGAAATGTGTTATCCTTGGACCATTAGACCCAACATAGCAAAGGAAGGGATTCACGTACTCGTTGAATTCATTCTGATCCAACCACAGACAGTTTCAATTAGCAATGGCACAAATACAGTAAACATTTTGGACATGTCACGGAAATAATACATATGGTTTCTAATGAACGTCTATGTTGTACCCAACCGTTGATGAAGATGATGAAAATGATCGTTCTGACGAAGATTATGCCGTGTCAAGTGAATTTAACGACGACGATAACACTGATGCCGAGGAAGAAGACATACAGACAACCTTAAACACTGTCATTTCAAACACAATGACTCAATGGCAGAGTAGGCAATGGTTCAACAGCGCTACGTATGACTACACACAGTCTGTAGCATTTCTAGATATGGGCTCAGAGATCAGATAGATGACCTTATTGAATCAGGCACTGTAAGATTGCTCGATTGGAACGATGTGATGACTGATATTCAGTTAGGCACGAAGTTCGTTGACAAAGTCCAAGCAATAAGTGCAGTTCAGAAGTAATCGATTCGAATGGGCCGAGAATATAGAGTTGTTAAAAGCAAAAATGATCAATGGGTAGCAAAATGTTACCATCACAATGACTCTAATTATTGCAGAGTTCTTAAAAGCAAAAATGATCAATGGGTAGCAAAATGTTACCATCACAATGACTCTAATTATTGCTCATCGTACATCCATATAAAAAAAGAAGGCAACTACGGTCGTTGGGAAATAACTAGATTTAGCAAGGAAAACACATGCCTTGTACATCAAAACAAACATCGAAATATGTCTTCAAATTTTATTTCAAGACTAATATCACACCTTGTTACCAATAATCCTGAGATCCCTGTCTCGAACGTCATCCAAGAAGTGCAAGTCTTACTTCAAACGAGTTGCACATACAAGAGGGCATGGTATGCTCGAAAATTTGCAATAGAAAGGATTTTCGGCAGCTAGGAGACAACATTTACAATTTTACCAAAATATCTACAGGCAATAAAAGACTCAAACCTGGGGACTGTTGTAACGCCCTATTCCATAAGCACCTAACATGACTTTAAAATTACGGACGTGATGAAAATAGAATTTTGATCTATATTGGTGGGATATAGTGTTTTTGGCACTCAGTGGTATTTTGGGGATATTTAGGAATAGGAATAAAATTTTATTATATTATTGAGGTTTTCTTATTAAGGTTTATAAATGCCTTTAAGTGGATTTTATTTTTAATACCTAGTGTATTTATTTTAGAAATTTAAATACTTGACAATATCATATAAGGATTAAAAAAAAAAAAAAACTTAGCAGTTAAGGAATTATGCCACTTACTGCCATCCACCTACCACCATCCCAAAATTTGTTTCCTTTTCTTTTCTTTTTTTTTCAAGCCATTAACCGCCATAACATTTCCTATATATATGCCATGCAAATTTTTTTCCTTTTTTTCTCATCCTTGGCCGCCTATAACATATGCATATATATCATTTTCTTTCTTTAAATCAAAAAGGGCAGCCATAATACTAATCTCAAGGTTAGTTTTGCATGTCTTCTTTCTTTTCTTTAGTTAGTTAAGTGTTATATATATATATATATATATAGTATAGGCTTGTTTCTTTTCTTTTTTTTAGGATTTCAATATTTTAAATCGATTTTTAGTATATAGTATATAATTAATTATGGTTTCTTGGGAGAGTATATATATATTTTAGGACTATAGGATTTTCGATCTTTTTAAAGAATTATTATAAGTATATATATCATTATATAGGTATCATTATATAGGTATATATATACATCCTAAAGTTCATTTCGTAGGATTTCGATATTATTTAGGGAATAGGATTATTTGATCGATACCCAGGTATTAAGTATTTTCGTATTATTATTTTGTAGGATCTTAGCACCAGATCCACATACAGGTGAGTCCACAAACTCCATTTTTATTTCAAATATTACAAGACGTATAAATATGTTTTTTTTTTCGAACCATTACAAAATATTGCTATTTTTGGAACTATATCTCTCAGCGTGTTTTTGGAGATGTTCTCCATAATGTTACGTGTTTCCTAGAAAAATGCATAGGAGCGGTGCTCCATATAGGTGTTTCTTTTAAAACAGACTGTTACGTGGTGCATAAGAAGTTTGTTGTACGCAGGTTTTTCGGAAATATTTATATATTGGAAAATGTTCTAGCTTGAAAAGTTACGTATTTTTGACATGCATGAATATAGATCTGGCATTGGCATAATTGTGAAATTTGCATAAGCATGTGATGACTGGCGGATGAGGATTTTTACCACTCTGTAATGTTTATGACTTGAATCGGTTCCGGCGGCCGGGCAAATGGCCCTTTGGTTTGTAAATACATATGAAAACTTCATTCCGACCAGGGTTAAAGTTTGTTGAAAATCAAGTGAACGAACGCGTTAGCGAATTGCACTGTATGTGGCTAGTCCCCCCGTACTAGGGTCTCTTCCGATGACGTGGACGGGTTTTTGACTCTGAGGGTAGATCCACTTGAAGAGGGGCATAGTACCTTGAGGACGTGGCCCAACCGGTGTTTACGTGGACATCGCATCATGCTCTACGGTGGGACGGTCGCCTAGTGGAGAGTCAGGAGGGGCTCGAAAATGAGGTTGGCCCCAGGGCAGACCTTGTAGGTGCCCCAGGAGTCTGTAGCCTGTTTTGACCAGTGATATGGGAGTGCAGTTGCTTGTAATCGAGCACTCGTATGGTGTTGGCTGGTATTGACTACGAGATGCCGGAACTTGGTTCCGATGGCTTCATTTTGGGGATCCGGACTTTGTCCGTGGAGCCCCCCTGCATTACATGTTCTTTTAAATTTAGGGCATAAAAGCTGCGCTGATGTGTCTTGATTCGTTCAGACTTCCCAGCTGCGCTCGAAACCCTCATGTAGGTTCAAGCATCAGTTTTGTTAAAATAATGAAAGAAATATTTTTCTTATAACATTACATGAATTATTTTGTGAAACGACATCGTCATTGTTTTAAACAAATCACTACCGCACACACACACACACACGTGGACTCATTGAGCGTTCGCGCTCACGTTTTTCCAAATCATGTTTTCTTCTCAGATTAGCTCGGAACAGTCAGGGGCCCAGCAAGCCACTGAAGTTTTAGGCCAGGAGTTTTTGGATCAAATCTCCCCAGAAGGGCATATGTTTATGTTTTATCTTTTTAGACTCGAACCGTCTGTAGAGTTTCTTTTTATGTTGTTATGTAAGTTGTTGATGTAAGATACTTTTGTGTTTATAATAAAACGAAAAGGAGATGTTTTTTTTAAGATCCTATATTTCGAGCGCACTAGTAGTATCTGGTTTACTGAAGTTTTCTGCGTACTTTGTGTGTATACCTGTTAGTGTTGTTCTAGGGTTGTGTATTATTGTGAAGCTTATAATTTAGTGCCGAGAGGCATGCAGATGCCCTACTCAGCCGCAGTTGACCTAGTGGCAGGGTTGGGGACATCACAACTGTCTACGAGTTCTTGCATCACAGAATGAGCAGTCCCCCAAACTATGTTTTCAAATATCTTTTCTTGTGTTTCTTGCCTTGTATAGACGGTTTTCAATATTGTCGGCCGATGATTTCTGTGGATGGCACTCATCTACGAGAACCATATAAGGGTGTATTATTAATTACAAGTACATGGGATGCCAATAATCATTTGTACCCACTTGCATTTGCAATCGTTGATAAGGAGTCGTCCGAAAGTTAGAATTGGTTCCTCAAACTTTTATGGGAACATGTTGTCAAGAATTGGCATGTATGTCTTATTTCCGATCGCCACAAAGAGATTTTATCTGCTACACAAAATCAAGCTATGTGGCAACCTCCGTTCGCAGTTCATAGGTTTTGTCTATGCCACATTCGGGCAAATTTCAATAAGGCTTTCAAGAAAAGCGAATTAAAAAGCTTAATGTAGCAGGCTAGAACGGAAGCTAAGCAGTGGAAATTTAACCATGTTATGCATGAGATCCAAAAAGGAAATATTGATGCTTACATTTATTTGGCAAAGATGGACCTGGAGAAATTGACACTTTTGCATTATGGTGGGCACAGATACGGAATGATGATAACTCACATTTCAGAAGCACTTAACAGTGTGTTGAAAACTAGGTTCTTACCTTTAAAAGCCCTAGTTGAATTAATATTAAACAAATTTGTTAGGTACTTCAACCAACACCGTGAAGAGGCTCAAATTGTGTGCATCCATTTCCGACTAGAGTTTTGGCAAGTTCTGCAGATTGAATTAAAATCAAGAGTCTACAAAGTTACAACTTACAATCCGCGAAAGGAATTTACATGGTTAAATCTCCGATCCGCGTTGATGGTACCAGCAATAACATTTATAATTTAAGAATGAATAATAAATCATGCAGTTGCGGCAAATGGCGAGAATATACATTGCCTTGTTCTCATGCTCTTGCAGTTTGTATACAAGAGTACATACTTATATGTCGGATATATATTCGCGAGAAACTTACAGAAGAACATACCAATTGAATTTTTATCCGATCGGACATTAGGACTTTTGGAGAGATGCTCCTTATAATTTAATATTTCATCCTCCAAACATGAACAATGAACAGGGTAAAAAATAGGGCACAAGGTTTAGGGGGGAAATGGATTATAGAAATCCAGATTCTCCCCCAAGATGTAGTAGATGTCACATGCCAAGACATAATAGAAAAAATTGTAATAACTCCGGTTCAAGCAATGTATAAGTTTCTTTTTATGAAAGTGTTGTAATATTTTAGGGTTTCTACTAATGAAAATTTTCTTTGAATTTCTTCTAACTACTTCTTCATTACTCTACTTAAATCGATTATAAATATTTATAGCAAAATTTACAACAAATAATAAAAATTTAAAATACTTTAAATTACTTCATTTTTTTTAATAAAATGGTTGTAAGTTAACATAGTTTCTTTTAAAATGGACATAATTATTATTATAAAATATACATTAAATAAGTTAAATAAAAGAATAAAGTCTTTTTTAAAAAAATGACATCTTATAAATTTTGCCAAAGTTTTGCAAAAGAAATAAATAAATAAAAAACTAATGTGGCAAATAACGTACATAGGTTATGCGTTATCACTTAATATAACAGACAAAACCCACATGCGTTATATGTCACATAAGCTCTGTTAGCCCATAAACTTTTAATTAGACAATAATGCACATTGCTTGTGCGTTATCCTTAATGATAACGCACAAACAATATGCGTTATGGCCAAAATTTGAGTAAAAAAATTTTCTGGACACTTTAGTGGCTATTTTGAAAAAAATAGTTATTTCTATCAAAAAATCAAAGAAAATAATGCTAGTTTTCTGCAGCTTTAACTCGTGACCTGAGTAATTGACGAGATCGATGACATTAGGAAAAATGTGGAGGCTATTTTTTATTAAGGGAAGAATTTCCACAAGGATATATATATATATATATATATATTGATGAAGCAATAGCTCTATCTCTTACCTCTTTAAAAAGTTTTGTTATTCTTTAGTGACACCATTTAAAATTTGTATGACAAATTAGTTCCTGAAAATCTGCATTTTTGTAGGTAAATATAATATTACAGATATGGCATAAGAAAAGTGAATATTAAGGAGATGGTGAAGTTTTCCTCTTGAAGGAAGGGAAAATATTTTTAACTTTTAAAACAAAAAAGAAATGTTCAGAACTAAAAAAAGGAATAGTATCTGAATATTTTTTGATATATTAATCTTAGTATTCTGATAAACCTGAAGTGTGATCTTGATTATGAGCATGATATATGAACTTTAATAGCTTTAAAATGTAGTAAAAAAATTCATGAACTTTTTTTTTTTTTTTTGAAGTATAGACTTTTTTATTTGTTTATAATACATATACTATTTTTTTCTTTTGCTTTCAGAGTAGTCTTGCTCAAGCTTTTTTTTTTTTTTTTTCTTTTTCCTTCTGTTTTTTTTTTTGTTGGATAGTGAGAAAAAATATTTTTGCTATTATATTTCTCATTTATTTTTTTTTATTGCCAAACTTTCTAATGAATAATGTTAATCATTTGATATAAAAATTATTTTTTATTTCTTCAATTACGGTACATAAATCCAACTAAAAAAAATCCTTCCATTAAAAGTTAATACAAAAATAAGACTCAACATGTATGTCCTTCGTTTTACCAAATTCTCTTTAATAGTTTTTATATAATTTTTAACATAATTATTCATGTTCTGTTTTATTTTTTTTTAATTTTAAATATGATATATAACTCATTTTTTAATTAAAGTGTTTTCTTGTGCATAGCATGGGTCTTTTTGCTAGTCTATATATATACATGAAAGTAAAGCCATAATAACATATCATTTGGTGCCAAGTTAATATCACGAGGACATTTTCCTCTATAAAAAAAATATTCTTAATTTTATTTGAAAAAATATATGAAGATGATAATAAATGAAACATATCTAATTTTTATTTGACAAAATACATGCTCTCCCTATTATTTAGATTCATAACAAACACGTCTGATTTTTTTCTATTTTCAAAAAATTATATTAGTTCCGATAATGTTACGCAAATTTGAAATCTAGGATTTGGTTTTGGGGAATTTCAACATCAATTTAAAATTATCAAAAGCTAAGAAATTTTTATGTTTTTTTATATTTTTTCTTTATGAGCATTTTTGTCGGACCCCATTGTGAAAGTGG
Organism: Catharanthus roseus; assembly: GCA_028651295.1. NCBI lineage: Eukaryota > Viridiplantae > Streptophyta > Magnoliopsida > Gentianales > Apocynaceae > Catharanthus > Catharanthus roseus. The sequence continues at coordinate 2,431,388 of JAPQWS010000116.1, forward strand.
TGGCAGGAGTTGAGTAGGCAAAACATAGAAAGGTTGAGGATTCTTAATTCCAAAATTCAAGTGTAGGGATTGAATTGAAGAAACGTAAAAGGGTGGAGGGTAAAATAGGTTATTTTCTACATGTGAGTTTTTTATTTCTTAAAACTTTTACCTTGAGATGCTTCACTTGAAGCCCAGTGAACACCTCATGGACTGCCTTTTTTTTCTTTTTTTAAAAAAATGGACTTTTTATTTAAAAAAATGAATTCTCTAATAGTTCAAAACTATAGATAGATGAGGATAATACTATAGATTTATTATCCAATATTAGGATATTGAACTGAATCTAGAGTATAGTTTTTTTTTTTTTTTAATTTTCGTAAAATTACAATAACTTAATATGCTACAATATCAGTTTATAGCCAACCTATCAGGACTTCTAGAGGCGGTTCGGTTGGTTGACCTGGTGGTCTCTCGAGAGATAAAAACTCCACTAACATCTCCTGTAACATTTCATGTAAAATCTTTTTAATTATATATTTTCTTTTAGAACTTATCTTTCCCGTTTAGAGTTTATCATTTGTTTAGTAAATTTTATTAATAAATTATATCAAATTAAAAATGTTGCAGAGAGTAGATATTACAATTAATGTAAATAAATATAAATAACTATTAATTAATATAAAATTTTTATGGATGATTTGACGAGATTTTTACTATATTTGAATTACCGAATATAACCTAGGTTTATCATATTAACGCATATCATGAGAACATAAGACAAACCCAATATATATTATTGATTAAAATATATTTTTACCCTTCCTTTATGCTTTTCAACATAAAAGTATACATTATTAAATATCACCAACTTTTACATTCTTCTCTTTTTCTTTCGCGGGAATTGAGAACTTCAACATCATTTCTTTTTATTTATTAAAGAAAAAATCTTTTCTTTTTATATTTTGAGGAATAAAGGGTTCAGAGGAGAGAAAAGGACAAAGCAATTTCAACTATTAGACTATTTAATTATTACATAGATAACTGGAAATTTATTTAATTATTTATTTTTTGCTGAATAAGAAATTTATCTTTTAACTTGTACAGATGTAGTCTATATGTCGTTAATATAAAAATTTTATCAACTAATTTGTTTGATTTTTTGATTTTAAATCTAAGATTCTTTTTAAAAATTATGCTTTATTACTTTTATTGGTATTCAGAGTAAGTATTTAAAATTCTTTTGTAATCTGAAAGGATCTAAAGTTTTTTAAATAATTTTTATTATCTTAATTAGCAAAGTTTTTTTATTTGTCTTTTTTAAATATTAGTTATTTTATGACATTTACAAGAATTGGATTTGTTTTCTTTGATAAATGCTTAGGATTTGTTTTTAATTATTTTAAATTTTTTTTATAAAAATCATGAATCCCACTTTTCCTCACATAACCAATTTAGCTTTTACGAAATTTTAAGAAAAACTAAATACATTATTTAGAGGTGTGAAAGAGATTGAAGAATATGTGGAAGAAATTTCGGACGTTGTGTGCCAAGGATTGAGTTAATTAAAGCCAGTACATAAAATGGGAGGGGTTTTTTTTTTAATACTTCGGGAGCTTATAAGCAAGTGGAGAGATAGAAGGGACTGGTGGTCGGTGATGATGGTATAGGAGAAAAAGAAAAAAGAGAGAAAGAAGGGAAAGAGAGTGCGAGAGAAGAGAGATTGGTGGTCGGTGGCAGTTGAAGGAAATAATATGGAAGAGAGAAAAGGACTACAGTCAGCCATGACAATGAGAAAGGAGAACACAAAAAAAAAAAAAAAAAAGGCTAGAGAAAGAATAAGGGGCAGTTGACAATTGTAGAAGGAGAAAGAGAGTCAACAAATCCGCCATAGTGGTGATAAGGATAGAGAAAAATGAAAACATAGAATGAGAGTTCCATGGTCACAGTCAGGAAGAAATAAAAAGAGAGAAAAAATAAGGCAAGTTAGAGGGTGAAAAGAAAGGGAAAGAAGAATTACAGTCAGTCATAGCTATGAGGAGAGAGAGAGAGTAGAAAAAAGAAAAAAAAAAAATATAGAGAGATCTTTTAAATCTTTAAGTTTGTGCCTATATAATTCGATACAATTTAATGGGTATTCTTGATAAACAAATTAATCATATAAAGATACCTAATATTTTATATACATAGATTTTATTTTTAAATAATCGCATAATTTTCTTATAAAAAATTCATTTTTGTACTAGCAAGTTGTTTCACTATATATATTTATTAAAAAATTTTCATCATTCATAATATAATATATACATTTTTCTTAACATAAAACCTATAATTTAAAATATTTAACCGTAATTCAAGTATGGGATTACAACTAGTAGTTCTTTAAACATTAGGGACCTAACCCACACTCAATAAATGTTTCAATAAATGTTTAAAGGGAAAAACAAAAACAGTATGATGTATTTTGGACGAAAGTAAATATTTTATCAAAAATAAAATATTTATGTACTTAAAAACAAAACAAAAAATTTATGGACCTATTACACAATCAAACAATCAATAAATGTTTGGGGTGGAGGGGCCGGGCTATTACCTGTGATCCTCCCCTCCTCAGCGTTGGTCCAATTCCTCCTCCCGAAAATCACTCTTTTGTATCCCATGAGTTTGCATGTTTGAGAAAGAAGGATCAATGAAGGGGATATTTGTGGGAACAAATCCCACAGGTAAATTCTATTGTGAATATCCCATTGAAGCTAGAAATATGCGGAAATTGGAAAAGGTAGATGAACAGAAGCTAAATTAAATGGTAGAGGAACATGACCATTAAAAATTTATAACCATGAATATGAAGTGAAGTAGATGCCATCATATTGACAAGATTTTGCTCTTCTTATTGAAGCATTCTTTGTGTTTCAATGGGGGAGGAAAGCTCCTCACTCGGAGCATCAAAGCCTGAATCTTGATGGAACTTAATGAGATGAGCATGCCTGACACATGAAGAATCATCATATGCAGATCTGCCACTATCGAAAAGCCACCGCCGAAGTCCTTGAAGACATCTTTCCTACTGACTGTGTGTCTTTGAGAAACAATTTTCGAGCTGCTTCCTAGAAAAATTCCCCAAAATCCTCTCGGAGATTGTGGAATTATGATGAGCTTACATAGAGAGGGATTTTGAAAATTTTGGGGGGTACTGGTGAGGATTTGTCCAGGGACAACCCTGAAAGGCGGAGGATGAAGGCGGTGCACTCGGAACGGCGAAGAAGGAGATGATGAAGTAAATTACCCGTTTTCGAAATCTTTATCTTTTTGGTTTTCCGTTTTTATCCCTTTAAATTTGTAACTCCAACCATTAACTTTCCGTTAAAACTTTTCTTTAAACTTAACAGAATCTTAAAAAAGAACTGTAAATATCGTAAAAAATTTGTTGAGAATTTTAAATTATAAAAAAAAATTAAGAACTTTAATCAATAGACCAAAAATTTTTAGCAACTGAATATAATAATTATTCTAAATTTTACGAAAAACATATAGGCACACTTAGACACTCTAACATAAAAAGTTTAATTATATTAAAATATTTTTATGTTTGACGTTTTTTACACTTTAATACCCTAATATTATCTTTGTAATAGTTTAGTACCGTTGATTAACGCGTTAAAGATACTAAACTGTTACAAAGATAAATGTTTAATGGTTCTTGCATGGTGTTAGTTTTTAATACAAAAAGTCAATTTTACTCCTATCAATAATTAAGAATTCAAGAACCATTTAAAATAGTTAGTTTTTTTTTTGTTTAATAAGAAAATGAAAGTTAGTTTTATTAAAGTATAAATGTTTGTGACTTTTTATTTTACTAGTTTAATATTATTTTGTTATTAATTGATGCATTCTACATATGTATGTGTACTAGTTTCTAAAATTTTTTTCAAATAAAACTAAACCAACTTAATCTAATATCAAGTTTTCTAAAATATAGTTTATATCTTTTGTTTGTAAAAGCTCAAAATAAACAAAAACTAATAATTTTAAATTTTAAAAATAATTCTCATTATGCCCAACTTTCTCTTTACTAGCTTTTAAGTCAAGTTTATGAAAAATAAATAATCAATTATTTAAATTTTAAAATAGCCTTAGCTTATTAAATTTTAACTAAAATTAATTACTAGTTCCGATAACTTTTTAAATTAGAAAAACTCAAAAATTAAAGTGAAGTTTAATATGGTGAAAATTCATATTCTCTAAATGAAAATTTTAAAAAATTTAATTGAAATTCTAGTTAAATTTTAATTTGATTTTTCTAGGAATAATGGAACACACAATATTTTTAGTAAAGTTATCTTTTATGAGCATAAGATCATTTTTATTAAAAATAATATTTTTTTCCATTTCAATAAACTAACCTTTGTCCTATTAGGGGGGCAAAAAAAAAACTAACCTTGGTCATAAAAGAAATTTTATAGTGTCATATGCCATAATGTACTAAACTGTAATAAAGATAATGTTAGGGTACTAAAGTAAAAAATACCAAATATGAGGGCACTTTAATGTAATTAACCTAAAAAAATAGGTTAAGTTTAAAAACAGACCTAAAGTGTTAGGTCATTCTCACTTTTATTTTGACAATTATGTACACAAATTAGGGTTCATTCATAAAATAACAATAGAGTAGTGATTTTATTTTTTTTTTTAAAAAAACTTTTACATTTTTCTAAAAACTGCAAACAACTTCATTCCAAAAATACCCTTAACATTATTTTTATGATTTTCTTAAAAAATTATTACCAATATCAAAACCCTAAATGCTATCTTCTTAATTGAACTAAAAGACTCTAGACGTCGTCTCCATGTTCTTGCAAACTTTGCTGCCGCCATCATCACCTCCATCTTCTGACTAACTCTTTGTTGGAATAAATTAATTGTATTAAAATGGTTTGAATGAGAAATTAATTTCTCAAATGGTTGGACTATCGAAAGAGTAGAATTATATCCGACATTGCAGAGACATAAAAAGGAGCAACACTTTAAAAGTGAGAAAATTAAATTACTAACGTAAGTCCATGCCTCTTGTATGCCCGCCAACGGGGGTGCAAATCACTGGCCCAATAAGCCTCACTCGTGTATGTGCGTGATTGCACACACGAATGCTAGACCGAAATAGTGGGTTCAAATCCATGTTTTGCTACTAGTTTTATTTCTTCCAACGTGCCAGATATGAATTTAAATTGATTTGAAATTCATAACTCTTGAAACTACTAAATAAATAGGCTGAGATAAATAATGATTTGTGGAGAGATTTTGTAACTCCATAACCGTTATAGTAATTCAACTTTAATGATGAATTTGAAGGAGATATTTTGTAACTCCCTAGCAGCTGAAATAATTCTGCTTAAATGCTGAAACTTTTGTTACTATTGTGGGTTTTGGTAGCCTATGAATAGAGCGTTTTCTAGCAGCCTAAGGTACATATTCTTTCTAGCTCTCCGCTGCTTCTATACATTATTTATGAATAAGTTTTTTCTTTTGTTCATCAGTTTTCTTTTATTGAAGTTCATTGGTGAGGTTTCTTAAGATGCAAAACAAAATTTACGTTCCTGCTTTATCTTGAGAGATAGATATTAAAAAAAAACGTTCCTTTACTGTATGCCCTTGTAGTTGTAGTTAATGCAGTTCTAACTCTTTCTTTGGAAGCGAATATATTTTAAAGAGACCGTGTGTAACAAAAGATTTGGGTTTATTCTTGTATTTCTTCTCTCTTTATCTCTATTATTTTGTATTTATTTTTTTCATTATGAATATTTTATTGGCTCCAACAATTTTAAGTTAACAATCTTAATACAAACTTTTCTTCTTCTACATTTTGCTGTATTCGTGATGCAACTGGTATAGAAATTAACTGTTAATATTGACGATTCTGCTAGTGGCTTGGGATCTGTCCCTACCACTGTTGCTCTTCCAACTATTTTGACTACACAAATGGAAAACCCGAAAAAATTAAGTGGTGCCAATTTTAAGAGACGACGGCAAAAGATGTTATTTTACTTGAGTACCTTGAATATGGCGAAATTCCTCACGAACATTGCTCCGAAGGTTCCCAAAGGTGATGCTGATATGCAGAACTTGACAACAGTTGAATCTTGTAATCATTAGGATTTCCTTTTCGTAATTATATTTTGAATGTTTTACATGATTGATTATATAATGTATACAGTGCATAAAACTGCTAAAGAGTTATAGGAATCTTTAGATCATAAATATAAAACGGAGGATGCCGGCACAAAAAGATTTATTGTTGGAGGGTTCCTTGATTATATGATGGTAGATTAAAAGCCTATAATAATTCAGGTGCAAGAACTTCAAGTAATTCTGCACGACATCCATGTTGAGGGGATGACTGATATAACTCGGGATGAGCAAGAGACCATACAACTATTCAAAGAATTGGAGACGAGAACTCGTACCAAGAAAATCAAGGATTGTGCCAATGGATTAAATGATGGTGTGGTTGCAATGATGGAAAACCTCATGAAATATGGAACTTGGTTCAAGTTTTTTAAGGGGAAGAAGAAGAATATTGACAAGGCACTAAGACATTTCTAATAACCATGGTGCAAGAGAAGAACTAAGAAAGCAAGCAAAATGGAGAAGCCAGGGCAGAACAGAGGGCAGCCGAATCTGGCTGACTACTGGAATTCTGAGGAACTGTTGAAATACAAGGTGCGGGATGATCCGGCCATTACTGGTTTTCAAGTCTATGAGATGTTTGACTGTATTAATTGATGGTTTTGACTTCTACTTATGAATTAAGGGTCTTTTATGTCTTTTATGACCCTAAGTACCTAGTCAATGATGGGTCTAACCCTAATGTGTTGGAAACCTTTAAATACTTCTTTTCCTCATTTTGAAGAGCGAAGTTGATTCTTAATGAAATTTGAGAGTTTATCTTAATTACAGTTCTTAGTTCTTCAAACTTTTTCTTAAATTTTGCAAGGGTTTGATCTTCCTTAAATAGATTGAAATTGATGAACTTGGATTGGGATGATCCAAGGGATTCTAAATTGATCACTAATTTCGAAATGTTTTTTTTATTTTTATATTCTTATGAATTGTCATTAGCACTAGGTCTCTTCTACAATTAGTAGATAGGTAATGGATTTAATATATCTAATGTTGATCTAGTTTGCAGGGGAAAGGATAATATCTACTCATCGAGATGTTCTAGCTTTGATATAGTTAGGGTTGCTTGATAGAAGGACTGGCTAAGTCCTTCTTGGAGCCAAAGGTCCTTGGATTCTGAAGAATTCATCAAGGGAAATTCAAATTCACATCAAATTGGTATCAGATCTACCTTCAAGTAAGCTTGACTGCATTTAATTTCTACCAAAAAAAATTGAAAAAAAATGAAATATCAAAACAAAATCCTTAAAGATTATGCAAAATTTGAACAGAAAAATGATGTAAGGAAAAGCGATTTTGAATGAAATATTTGATTATTTTTTCTCCTTTGATTTGGGAATCGTTGGAAACAAGTTTCACTCAATTTGGAGTTGATTTGATTGGTCAATTGAATTGAAAGTTACAAAGTGTTTAGAATTCTAGGCAATTGAAATAATCTGGATTAACTTACTTATATCTTGTGTTATAGTGACTAGAATTGAATGAAATTTGTGCTAAACATTATCCTCATCTACTTGAGAATCTTTCTAAACTGGTTATACTCGATTTGACATAGTTATTGTGGATTTAATGAAAGGGTATCAACAGCCCCTCTTTTCTCGAAAACTTTTCTGGTACTCTTTTCTTCCTTGATTAGCTTACTTTTGTTTTTTTAATTGTTGTTTTGAAGTTATAATTTCTTTCTTCAGTCTTCTTATTCCTTTTTTGTGGTGATCAGTTATGATTGTTAGCTCTAATTCTCTTGGATTTTGCTTGAAACTCTTTGCACTTTAAGTGTTTGTTGGAATTCTTCTTTGATTCCTTTTTGCCTGAACTATGTGCATTGACTGAATTCTTGATTTGGTTGATCTTCCTTGCAGTTATGGTAGAAGAGTTTGAAGGATCAAATAACTCTTGTGAGGTGAGGTTTTCGGAAAAGGTAAGAAGGTGTGCTCATTTTCATAAAAGCTATTGAAGAGTGCATACAGGAGTAAAACTGAGTGATGATCAAAAGAGTGTAAACACTTGGGGAGTGATTGGAAGGTCCTTTCTTTTGTTTATGTTGTTAATTTATAGGTGTAAACATGTCAACGGAGGGTCAATTACCTACTCCTCATCATGAAGGCACGAAAAATGCTTCTAAGTTGAACATGATTTATGAAGTGCGTTCTATGAGGTAATCCATGGAGGTTATGATGAGATAACTTCAAAGTCTAACTACGGACTTTGATGATTTGAAGAAGGGAAAAGGAAGTGCTACTATTGAGTAAAGAGTGGGAGACAACCTAGGCAGAGTTCTCACACCTAATAGTAAACAAGGCTATGGACATTTCACTTTTTATGGTCCCTATCATGCGACGACACAAAGTTCGTACCAATTCTATAATGGAGGTAGACATTTAAAAAGAAGTGGGCGACATTGTGGACTAGGAGGACGGGTGACCAATAGACAACATAAAGAGCTTCTGAAGTATGGCAAGTTGACAACCTTGGTGATGACTTTAAAGGAAATCCTTTTGGAGGGCAAGATCACTTTGGAGGTTATCATGATGGACAACAGGAGGATAGGTCCTTGAATAAAATCAAATGGAATGTGTATAGTTTCAAGGTGAGAGTTATCTCAATATTTTCCTTTATTGGGGACAAAAAAGTGGAAAACCTCTTCAAGATGTGCAACTATAGTGAAAGTGTCAAAGCAAATTTGGCCATTGTCGAATTCTCCAGTGATACACTTCATTGGTGGCACAAGATCACACTCATAGAGCTAAAAGTGGAGCTTCTATGGTAGACTCTTGGAGCGAGTTGAATATGTTGATGAGGCAACAATTTTTGCTAAACACTACTATAGGGATCTTCAATACAAATTGATGACACTTAAGCAAGGAAACAAAAATTTAAGTCCCAAAGTAAGGGAGGGGGAGGGGGGAAGGAGGGAAGGATGACTTGGACAAAAATAAACTTGCAAGGTCTTTTTGTGATTTTCTGTAGATCTCAACTCAAAATAAAACCAAACAATCAGAATATTAGCTTGACTACAAAATAAAAGATAAAAGAAAAAAGTAAATAACACCAGTAAATTTATAGTGGTTCGACTAAAACTCTACATCCATTTTCCTTAAGATCAAAACCTTAAGTATTCCACTAAACAAATCTCAATAAGGTGTGAGATTAACCTTTTACAATCCATTAGTTTTGACTAGATCTAGTAACTAAACAGTTTTCCTATCCCAAGGAAAACTCAACAATTTTGATCAGGTATTGTAAAACCCCATTCAAGTTTTTAATATAGGAACTTTAAAACCAAGAAAAACCAGATAGAAAATCAAAGACATTTAATGCTCAAGAATAGTTTATCCAAAAGATATTCTAATATACTAATCTCTTCAACTATGCTGAAAATTTATGGTGTAGAAAACTTGCTATGAAGCTCTTTTCAAATATCAGGAAATGCACACCCTTTTTCATTATATTTCATCCCTCTAAATACTCTTCTATGAGAAAGAGCATATCTTATTTGATTTGGCACTTTGCTCCCATGTGCTCATCTGTGCTTCCACGAAACTGCCCTTCACATGGATTATATTTTATTTCAACAAATTAACTCACACACATAATTCAGTTAGCATTACTTTTCTAACCATAAAAAGGAATACTCATCAAGAGAGCATGAGGGACCACAAAGTAAAGGACAAAAAGAATAACAACTTGAAGAACAAGTAGCTCTTATAAACATCCCACAAGATGGCACGTGTAAAGTAATCCAACTGCTATAAATCTCTTGTAGGATGACATGTGTAAAGCAATCCAGTTGTAAGCTGTCATACTCTGGTCCTCGAAGAATCTTTAAGATGCTACTTCACTAATAGCTCAAGTATCATGTGGAACTTAGTAGCTCAACTAACAAGAGAAAAACAAATTGACAATTAAACTTCTCAAACTTATTTTGTTAATCATCAAAACCAGTAAGAAATATTAACTCTTGAGCAAACATTCTCCCCTTTTTTTTTAGTGACAAAACCAGTTTGTTTTTATTTACGAGGAAACAAAATATAAAATAACATGCTCCTCCTGACCAAACATAAAACCTAAAAACTAAAAAATTTATAAACCATTTAGGCTATTAAACTATAAAGAAAAATTCTCCCTTGAATATATGCCAGACTTTTCTCAATCAAAATTTTCACAGTTAAAAGAGAAAAATGATAATAGTTCCTAAAATTAAAAATCACATATTTCAACTTATGAATAGTACCATGAAGATAAACAAAAATAACAAAGAGAGGTGCACCAAAACAACTAAACAAAGATATATATGAAATCTGAATACAAAGAAAATACAAAGAAATCTGGACACAAAGAAAATATAACTGTGAAAAGAAGAAAAACACAACCAAACTCCACTTATCTCCCCCTTTTTATCATGCATCAGAGAAACCAAAAGAAAGAAATTCCCCAGTTAACACATCCAGATATCAAGAGCATCTTAGGTACACAAACCCTCCAAAGAAACTATTCATGGGTGCTCAGACCAAGCAAAACAAAACATAACTAAAATAAGTTGTTTTCAAGGATAACTCTTTAAAGACCTTACAGTTCAACAAAGAAAGTAGTTAAATTAAACAAAAGCATAAGAATAAAAGCAGCAGATATCAAGCGAATTGGGGATGGATTAGCTACTATTGGCACCACAAGATCTTGGCTTGATAGCACCTTCTTAGGTAGATGGAGGCATATCAACAGTAGAGTGATTGCCTGAAATGACACTTAAGATTACTAAGAGAATGATGGAAGAGGATGACTAACAGACGAACAAAAAGGAGAGACAAAATCCAAATATCGATAAAAAAAAAATGAGGAAATATGCTAGAATACGTAGAACCTCAGGGAATAGAACTAGAAGGACGAGGGACTACAGTTTCATGCTCACCCGATGATTTAAGTTCTTTCTTTTCACCAAGAAGATCCTTCAACTTCTCTCCAAACTCATCGAAAGCCTGACTCAGATCCTCAACTCTTTCTAAAAATGCTTTCATACATCTCCAAATCTTTTGTCAATTTTTTTTCTTGTCTTTCTAAACTTAAATTTCTTTTCTCGTTATCCTCATTCTTCTCTTTCACACAACTTGTTATCTTCTCCTCCTCAAACAGTGTTCTCTCTTCTTCAATTACTTTTCCCTTTTATGTTTCACTCTTCTTTTTCTTTTTATCTTTCTCAATCAATTTTTCCTCCCTTTCCGCTTCACTCTCCTAACCTTGATGATCCAGGTTCCTTTTCACTGTTCTTTTTGTCTTTTTACCTTGACTCTTTTTCTCCACTTTTTTAATCTCGCTTTCTTTGGAGTCAGGTATTTCTTTTTCATCTTCTTCAGTTTTGCTTTCACTCTTCTCCAGACTTTCTACCTCTTTATTTTCCTTTGAATCTTGCTTTTCTGAGCTTTTACCTTCTCCTTCTTCATCCTCTAGACTTGTAGTTTTGTTCTCTGTGTGTCATTTTCATCACTCTCCTCAGATATCTTTCTTTCTTTTCTTTTTCAAATTTCATCTTCTTTTCTTTCCCTTTCATAGAGCTTTCCACCCTTTTCAACTCTTTTCCTGTTAGAGTTCTACTAAAAAATCTCCGATTAATAACTCTTTTATCACTCATATTAGTAGAGATTTCTTGACCTAACTCAACTCCTAGAAATCTAAACAATTCAGTCAATACGATTCCATAAGGCTAGGCTTTTGTTCTTCCAGTCTTTTCAATGGCCCTCATGTTCTCCATCATTAAGTAGCAAAGATTAAGATCTCTTTGCTTCTGAATATTCCAGATGATACATAGCTCTGTTGCGTTAATATACTGATAACTCCCATTCTTTGGAGAAATATAACTTGTAATTAGCTTATGTTAGCACTTTGCTTGTAACTTCATCTGAGATGATTTAACATTCTCATTTTCCCTTGCCTTAGGATTTCTTAATACCTATCTTTTAAAAGCCAATTCATTGTATCCTTTGACTCTAGCCACATCATTATTTTTTGCCACCTTTGACCCTAGATTAGGAATTCCATAAGCTTCTGTTGACATATCCATTATTACTAAATATTCAACTCCTTTTAGTTTGAGTGAGAAGGACTCCTCATCTTCTTCTCTCAAGATTGAGTAGAATTCCCTGACTAGCTTACCATATTCAACTTGTTTAATTATGAGAAATCCTAACCAGCCCTGTGAGTCAAACCATCCTTGATAAGGTCTTTTTTTAGCACCAAAATATTCCCAGTCTATCGCTCTAGACTTTATAATCTTTCCCAGTCTGCCTTTTCCACACAACTCAACTTGTTTTTGGGTTTCCTGCTCCTCCTCTTCTGTCTTTCTTGTCTTTGGAAGAGTTTTCTTAGGCTGAGATAATGTTGGGTTTGAAGATTTAGGAGCCATGATTTTTGTTTGATGACTTATTAACAAAAAAGAAAAAAGTTCTCAATCGAAGGGATTCAAAGAAGGGCTTGCTTGAGAGATTATTTCCTGTCCTCTTTTATAGAAGGATACCAATGGACTTATATTTTGTATCAGAACAGTCTCTTCCTAGGACTGAAGCTTAACAACTTGAGAGAGGATTCATGGCTAGCTTAACCAGTATAACTAAGAGACAATCCATTCATGACCATCATTCTTTAATGGTTCTAACTATTTGTATTAGAAGACTAGGATGAAGAACTTTATTCAATCAACTGATGTAGAATGTTGGAAAGTCTTGCGAAGGGACCATTCATTCCTAGAAAATAGTTGACAATGTTGAAGTAGAAAAAGAGGAAGCTGACTTTGATGATAATAATTGGAATAAATGGTCTATAAATGCAAAGGCACTAAATATTCTTCAGATGGAGTTGAAATTGTCTGTTACGAATGTAAAAAGCTTGGACACATTAGAACCTAGTGTCCTAAGCTGAGTAAGAAGAAAAAGGATAGGGCAATGAGGGCAGGATCTTTGAGTGACTTAGACATTAGCTCGAGTGAGGATGAGAATGAAGTTGAAGATAAAGAATCTAAAGAAGCAGTTAAAAAAGCATTGACGTGTCTGATGGCAACTGATGAATCCAAAGGTAGCACAACAAATAAGAAAGATTCCACAGATATAGAAATTCTTGATAATTCTGAATTGCATGATGCTTTTGAAGATTTACTTCTTGAGTATAAGAGTCTGACTGAAAAGTATGAAAATCAACAGAAGAAAATTGAGCTAAACAACTTAGGAGAACATACTTTTGGAAATGCTGAGACTAGTTAAGAATTGAATCTTCGTAAAAATCAAAGATGCTTAATGCTCAAGTCTAGTTTAGACAAAGGATTTTCTAATCTACTACTCTTTTCAACTATGTTAAAAATTTATGGCACATAACTGCTATGGAGCTCTTCTCAAATCTCGGGAAATGCACACATTTCTTCATGTTTTTCATCCCTTTAAATACTCTTCTATGAGATAGAGCATATCTTCTATGATTTGGCACTTTGTTCCCATATGCTCACATGTCCTTCCACGGAACTGCATTTCACATGAATTATATTCTGTTTTAACAAATTAATTCACACATTGTATTCAGTTAGTATTACTTTTTTAACCATAAAAAGGAATACTCATTAAGAGAGCAAGAGGGAACACAAAGTAAAGGACAAAAAGAATAACAACTTGAAGAACAAGTATCTGCTATAAACCTCTTGCAGGATGACATGTGTAAAGTAATTCAGTAGCAAGATGTCATACTTTGGTAACCATGGAATCTTTAAGATACTACTTCACTGATAGCTTCATGATCTATAGCTCAAGTATCACATGAAACTCAGTAGCTCAACTAACAAGAGAAAAAGAAACTGAAAATTAAACTTCTCAAACTTATTTTATTATTCATCAAAACCAGTAAGAAATATTAAATTTTGAGCCAACAAAAAGTGTCGAGGAAATATCGTAAACAATAGGAGTTCTATATCTTGAGGTAATGTATGGCAGAAGAGAGGATGCTTCCATTGATAAATTGATGAGTGGACTCAATAGGGACATAACCAATCAATTGAGATGCATCCTTTCTCTACCTATGAGGAGATGTGCCATGAAATCGTAAAGATTGAAAATCAAAGCTCTAAAACTACTTTTCCTCTTTCAAGAAATGTTGTTACTAAGCCACAAGTGCCTACTTACAAAACTTGGCCAAATAAGGATGACACACCAAAGGTGGCCTTCAAAGATATTGAAAAGCCTAAAGTGGAGGAAAATGGGAGGTTGGTCGCAAATCCTATACCGAGCGGTTCAAGTGTCAAAGAGTGCGACATATTCTTAAATTTAAATATGGAGTGTGCCAGATATATTTCTTTATCATCTATCATTGGAACGTCTATTTTCTTCAAAATAAAAATCCAAATGAGATGTTTTACTTTTCTCTTTATTATAATATTTATAAGTTACAAGGAATTATTAAATGTAAACATTAATAAGAGCAGCTTATTGAAAAATATTAAATAGAAATTATAACGTTAAAATAGTAACATAAAAATAAAACTATCTTTGGATATTTTGTATCAGTATACAAGTGACTACTATCATCTTCAGAGGGATTGATAAGAAAAGTAGCAACATCCAAAGAACTAAAATCAATAAAAACATTATCCACGTTGCCACGTTTAAAACCAACATCATTACTAACAAAATTTGTATCTATATTATGTTCTTCTTTCTTCTATGATTCTTTATAGAAATTGACAAGATATTTTGGCATACGTACGGGACCAATGGTCTTTATGCCACAATGATAGCACTTTATACAATTATTTTTTTAACCTTTCCCATCACTAATATATCACTTCTGGTGGTAGTCTCATTACTACTTTCCACTTCTAGTAGTTAGTAGTATTTTTCTCTTTGATGGTTTCCTCCAAGTTTATTTGCATCTAGATGAATTTCAACATCTAGTACCTATGATAAGTAGTTTTTTCCAGTAATGTCAAGAGTTTTAAACTTAAGTTTTGAAAAATTAGCCATTGATATAAAATGAACAGCCTTATATATAAAATAAACAAATAAACAAAATCGATTACCCAAAAGAGATATTTCAATTGGCTAGATCTTCGCACTGACAACGTATTATAAAAATACTACTACTATAGTAATACTAGGAGTCGAGATACAGAGAATAAGATGAAATAATAAGACAAAAATATGTAAGTGTCTTTCTCATTGCTTCACCTTTTCCATTGTCTTTTTATTATCTTTCCCTTTAACCTATATTTATAGGCTTAAGAATCATTATTCACAATATAATATAGGTTACATGACCTATAAATATAATCTATTACAAGACTAGTTAAGGTTACATATATTACATAAGGAAGAGGTGGTAAAGAGAGTTGAATCGGAGAGAATGCATGAAGTAGTGGGAGTTACATGTATTGGATATCCACCAAAATATATTATACATAGTAGAACTTTTATTTTCTCTTTTTCTAATGAGAATTAGCTTTAGAAAGCCATGAACTATTTTAACTTTTCTACTTATAATTATAAACTTTTATTTTATCTTTTTCTAACCATGAACTGTTTTTATTCTTTTGTTTACAGCCACAAACTTTTATTTTATCGTTTCTAGCTATGAATTATTTTTTTTCTGGAAACCTTTAAAAATATTGCCATGAACTATTTTTAATAAATTGCTATATTTCAGAGGTCAAAATAGTTTATGTCGATTTTCGCAAAAAAAATAGTTCATGCTAGAAAAAGAGAAAATAAAAGTTTGTAGCTATAAAGAAAATGACAAAATAGTTTATAGTTAGAAAAATATAAAATAATAGTTCACGGTTATAAACAGAAAACTTAAAATAGTTCATGGTTATCTATAACTAATTTATCTTTTTTAATTATGAACTATTTTTATTTTTCTGTTTATATCCAAAAACTTTGGTTTTGTCTTTTTTAGCCATTAACTATTTTTTTTTTCTAGAAATAGCCATGAAATGTTTTTGACCTCTCAAATATAGCAATTTATTGAAAATATTTCATGTCTATATTTGAGAGGTCAAAAATAGTTCATGGCCATTTCTAGTAAAAAAAATTGTTCATGACTAGAAAAAGATAAAATCAATGTTTGTGACTATAGAAAGAAAAGCAAAAATAATTCATGGTTAGAAAAATGATAAATAAAAGTTTATAGTTATAAATAAAAAAGTTAAAATAGTTCCAGACTATTAATAGCTAATTTCTCTAAATTAATCAATTTTTTTTGGAGAAAAACTTTAATGAATCATATTGTTAAGGATTTAATTTTATTATTTACTTAAGATAAGAACCCTTTATATGTAAATGATGTTATGAAACTTATTGGCGTAACGTTATTGACACAATAGAATAATCGGTATAAAATATAAGCATAAAGAGGGAGAGAATAAATAGAGAAAATATATACAATAATTAAAAGAATATATAGAGAAGATGAGGAGGTATAGACGAGAAAGTAGAGAATTTTTATTGCTTTCACTCTAAGATGTGTTTACAATTGAAAGGTAAGGGCCCTATTTATAGGGCTTTGGGAATACAAAGGATAGATATGAAATATGGGAATAGATTATATCATATCAAAGATAGAATTAAAATTCTATCACTTATCTATGCATAATATCTATCTCTTCAAGATTTCTATATCTTCAAAATATCTGTCTCTTCAAGAGATATAGTTTAACTTAGATATTGTTATCTGTTAAGGATATCCACAATTATAATTTTATTCATAATACTCCCCGTTGAATGTCCATTACATAGAGAAGATGTCTCGTTAAACCTTACTAGATAAAAACTCAGTGGGAAAAAACTCTTGTGAAGG
Source organism: Catharanthus roseus (assembly GCA_028651295.1). Lineage (NCBI taxonomy): Eukaryota > Viridiplantae > Streptophyta > Magnoliopsida > Gentianales > Apocynaceae > Catharanthus > Catharanthus roseus. The sequence goes on from JAPQWS010000116.1 coordinate 2,448,362, forward strand.
AAAAATAGTACACTATTCTCTATGTTAAAACATTACTCCCCCTGATGAGATAATCACTTGAGATTTCTAAACATACATATTCAGGCATGATCTCAACTGTTGTTATCGGTAATGTCTTAGTATATAAACCTTCCAAATTTCCGTAATCGAACTTATTTGCCATTATTGCTACATCTCTTCTAGAGATTATGTACAAATATGCATATCTTATCTCCTTTAGTATATCATCAAACATTATATTCATCCAACAATGTAATTGGAATTTCATGTAAGAGGATATTATCTCGAATATAATTAATTTGTTAATCTTGATCACACATATTTTAGCCAGCTATTAATTATTTCTTCAACACAAGTTAAAGAAGTGGTTGTTATATGTGTCTATATACACAATACCATAGTGTATGTCAATGCATATCGTGATTTATATGGATCATATAAACAACCATTATCTTATATATATATATATATCTAAAGGAATCGGATTGTTTTTGAAATTTCGAGATAATCATCTGAAGGAGATATCAAACGACAAGTTTAATATATATTCCAAAGTCATTAGTTATAAAACAACTATAATGACTATCTTACTCGTATGAAACAAGAATACTCATGCACTAGATGTGTAGAATCATGGTACTTCAAGACCAAAATGTTCTTCAATATTCTTTTATAAGAGATCTTTATGAATACTTAATGACTTGGGACATTAATGATATGCCATGTCCATGTAGAACATTTTCAGAATATTTAATTTATTATTCCAGACCCAAGCTTGATTTGAAAACCTTAATTATGATACTTGCCTTTGTTTATTCTTTAGGAGTAATATTTGCTCATATAATCCTCATCCTTTTAGAGGACAATTTTGTTTAGAATCAAGTGTTCGGTCACACTTTAGGCGTAATTCAAAATTATAAGCTATATTTTATCTTTCTAGGACATATACCCAAATAAGAGTATCTATTAGAAACTATCATAAAAATATACAAGTATTTGGTTTGCAATTATTCGCAAATGACCAATCTTGTGAACTTCTAGTTCGTGGTAGATGATATTCTCATATGATATCATTCTTCTATTGCTGATTTTCTCTCCTTAATGTGGAGCATACTAGTTCATCAAAGTGTTTATCAACAAAAAGTAATATATATATATATATATATAAATATAGCAATTATAATTAACCAATATGAGTAAATGTTTCCTTATACATAGACTCGATCTTCTCATCATTATCTTCAATGATGATTCACTAAGACAGTTACATTATATTCTTCTGTAACAATTTTTTTATATGCTTCAGGCATACTAAGTCCATCAGGGACTTCATATAAATCTGTTATCAAATGATAATATAGCAAATGTGTATCAATTATCTTGGGCGCTATTATGAAAACTAATCATATTCTCTACCAGAAATATTTCTTCGTAAGTAGTGACAAGCCTTTAAGAAGAGTAATAATCAATACTTATTTCATAGTTCGCATATCATAAATATTCATAACTATCCTTCTGGGATTAGCACTTCAGATGTATAATTCCTTCTAGGGATTATGTACACTTCATGTGAACTTGTTAATTGTTCGGACTAACTTTTATAATTTTCATGGAATTCTATATTATCTTGAGTCTGCAGACTTTTAATCATTCTAATTCAATATCACTTTGCACATAAATACTCTTGTACTTTTTCAGTTCCATTCATTATCAATCATGATCAATTATGATGAGATCGCATACTATCATTATTTTTAGGTACCTGAACTTTTTCTAGAAAAAATATATTGGTCATGTTTGTAAAATTCTTCTGAAATTTTATTTCCTCGCTTTATAGTATGACCATCTAAATATTTGCTCATTTCATATGCAAGGAGTTCATATTCATGGAATCGACTTATCTACCACATTTAGATTGTGTCTTAAGTACTTTGATGGTGGTAGGCTGTCCTTCAGGGATATCAAATATATTAGGAGCATTATTGGTTGGATGTTGGTCGGAAAAAATGCCTTGTTATATGCGTTTGAACTTCTAGCTCAAAACTTATAAGAGACAAAAAGTAATTGCTATTTTCATCGGACTACATGTTTTCTCCTCTTAATATTGAGATATTCAAATCAACAAATATGAATAGCTCTTTTGATATTCTTTGCTCAACTTATATAAGCCAATCTACTTTTTGGTGGAGTAATAAAAATGACTAGCATATTTAATTCAAAGATGGGAAATGCATAGTTTATGACACAACCAATTATAAAGAGGAGTATATATATAATAATTTATTTGCAAAAATATGAAGAGAGTGCTTCTACATTTATAACAACTCATATTGATTCATTTATGGTCTACAGGAAAATTTAGTATATGAACATATTCTGCAGGATGTTCAACACTAATACATATCACAACCAGTATAATTAGCACAAATTGTACCTTTCGGGAAAATAAAGTATGAGCTCATTACTAAGACATCCTAAACTGCATGTTACGAGTCAATATATATAACTATCTTTTCAATGCATCAATTAAAGTAGCACATTCAATCCCAAAATAGTACTGATAATATTTATAAATAATTTTTATTTAAAATAAGTAGCACAAGGAATTCATTAAGTTATGAAACTTCTGGTTCCATATGAATTCATGAATATTTTTCGTATTTTAATGATCCGGGATGGTCAAAACTAGCATGCCAATAATAAATTGTTTAACTCAATAAACTTCTGATTTATGAAAAAGTTATGTCTCAAATTTATTTATTCAGTGTAATACAAATAAATTGTAGTATTTCTTTTATAGAACACTAATAGTAACGCCATATTTCTTATCAATTGTCTCAAAATGATAGAAAAACCATCGAGACTAAAACTAGTATTCTACGATACATTGTCGAGAAGAATGCATTACAAATTTAACATTTTGTGTAAGTGATACACTAACTCTTTTGGAGCCTTTTAATTAGCTAAGTCTTCTGGCATTTTAAACAATCAGTTCTTCTAGAACTTTGTATTACCATATATACCTTTGGACATTTATTCAATATATATCCTCATGCATATACTCTTATCATTATACGATATAAAATAATAATAAACTTTAAATATAAGGAATACAAATAAAATAATCTACTACTTTTGGAAAACAAATCTAACAACCATAATATATGCCAAGGAAAAATCATTTGGATGTTTTTTAAAATAATTTGACATATTTTGCATGTACAATTTTGATGTCAATATTAATAGTATCACTAATATCAGTAGCATAATTTCGGAAGTAAACAACACTTTCATATCCCTTCTTAGAAGATGATTAACAACAATTTAAAAGGCGTACTTCAGGTACGAATATATTCGAATCGATAAATATATTATAAAGTGTCGTAACATACCCTCTGTACCTTTCTCACTATTTCCACTTCTATTGAAAATCCATATATTGAGAGTTTATTGAGTCACTGTGATATACTATAGTAATATTTATATCGTAGTTGTGATCATGGTTAAGATCTATTTTATAAATAAATTATAAGTTTAATACAAGAGATAGATATGAAATAGGGGTAGGATTAAAATTCTATCACTTATCTATATATAATATCTATCTCTTCAAGATTTCTATATTTTTAGAATATGTATCTCTTTCATATCTATTAAGGATATCTATAATTATTATTTTATTTATAACAAATGACGTTTTTTTTCTAAATATATATGTAAAGATATACTCTCTAAAAATGGGATAACTGTTACTAAAGACGAAGATTTCTGTTAGGCAATGACATAAAATCAATTGGTTGGCCAGTATCACTTTCATAAATAACTCAATTTCTGTTTTGTCTCAAAAAGATATGAGACTAATTTAATAAAATATTCAAAAATATGTTTCTCGATATTATTAATCCAGGAGCATATTTGAGACATGATAAAGGTAGAATATTTTCTCTATCACACTACCAATAAAATTTCTCTTATATTTTGATTGAGGAGAAATTTAATAGGTGATAGAAGTATGCTACTGATAAATCCGTAGATCAAAGTGTCGTTAAATGATTGCGATGGTTTTGATTGAGGAGAAATTCTATATGTGATGTTGATAAATATTTTAACCAAAAATATACTCAAACACGATCGGTGTTTGTATAATAACCAACTTCTGATAGTGTATAGTTGATCTAAAATTTTATAATAACCAACTTTTAGTGATTCATAATATATGTGGCACTACAAAAAAATGGTAAAATTGTAGGAGTTATCTTTTGGTTTTGCGGTTTTGAACTCCGGCAAAATTATTTTCCGATAGTTTTGAAAACCGTAGCAGATTGAAAGGTTGTTAAATGATTGCGGCAATTTCTCAATAATCGCAGCGCACACTGCCAATATTAACTACATTTATATTGCAATGTATTATAATATTTCAAATAAGACTTTACATTGCAATTTATCAAAATATATCAAAAAGACTTTTACATTGCATTAACGTATCAAAATATATCAAATAAAACTTTACAAAAGCAAGGAAGTAAACCATAGATATTTTTATCCTCTACAAGTTTCAGGTGCTCTTTCACATTGACATAACCTCAAGATAGCAAATCTTAGAAAACACTATCCAAATCATCATAGCACTGAAGAAGACAACGAAATTGAACTCATACCACTGCACCTAACTCATTGAAGCAATATTTAAAGAAGACACCGGAATTAAGCAGCACAACATGAGAAGGTGCGTTGAAAGAGCATAATTATTGACCTGATAAACATGAGAAGTTAAAAAAGGATTAGTCTCACAGCCCATAAAACAATGTAGTAGCTTGGGAGGGCTCACTGCAACTAGAAAAAACATTAATAATTGCATAAGAGTATACAGATTCAAACATACCCACAGAATAAGAGGAAGACATAATTGATCTGTTTAATAATTAATGAAAATCGAAACTAGTGTTTCCTGAAAGTGTCAAAAAGGATCTCTGCTCAAATACTTTGAATAATACATTCTTATTTTAAACTCCCTAATGAGAGACATACACATATTAGGTATGGAATGGATTTAAAATGTGTGCTGATAAACAACAAACAAACACACACATATTGTAATTTATATTCATATATATATATATATATATGTTTACTCGAACAATTCAAACTCAAACACTGTTTGCGTTGAATGGTTTCTGAAATTAGTTGAACTCAGCAATTTTGAACCTTAACAGAAAAAAAGAATTTGAACAGTGTTCAAACAGAGGGTACTCCCCATATAGATCAACTCATTCTTGTGTTTCCTTTTTGTTAAGCTAATCTAAAGTTAATTTTAATTTTCCTGATTCAGCCCATGGTTCCCCTGCCACGGCAGGGGCGGAGAGGGGTCAAGTTGGAACCACTAATATAAGCATGGAAAGATATGAGTAACAGTATCAATGTACGAAGAGAAATAAAGTCAAAGATAGTTTAGCTCTGAATTTGAACTCAAGGGTCAGCTACTCCTGGTATTGAGCCACCAGCTGCTTCAGCTGATGCAACTCTTGGTTCCTCTCATCAATCTCCTTTTGGCGTTCATGTTGAATGGCAACTGCCCTCTTCAAGACATTATTTTCCTGATATCAATGCCTGGAGCTGTTGTTTTAGTATCATATTTTCCTGCAATGTCACACAGATAAAATCGTATAGGTTGTAAAATTAAGAAGCATCAGAAATCAAAGAGAAAGCTAAAATTGCTCTAAGATATTTAGACAAGAAGCCAAAGAAACATAAAAACATTAAAAGGAACAGGAAAATAGAGGAGTAAATGCACAAAGTGCTGTTTCAAGCAATAAAATGAATTAACTGAATACATATTTGAGACGGGTTGTGAAACCAAATTAACGCTAAACCACCTGCTGAAAGCTCTGTGCTGCTTCTGTAGTTGCACATTCACGAATGGACTTTCCAAATACTTCAAGAACTCGTGATGCACGAGCGTTGGCTTCATCCATATTAGAGGCACTTATCATTCCCTAACAAAGAGCTCCACCCACTCTGCACTGTCCATGGAAAGACTTGTCACTGATGGTGACTCTTATGCTGGTGTAGCATCAGCATGGTTTGTTGCAGAATCTGCATTTAAAAAAGAATGAGAAGGGAAACAGAGAAGAAAATTAATTTTCAAAAAAAAAGAGGCGAGTACCATCAATCTTTTGTAAGAGACACAATCTGTAGACCAAGTTGCTTGTAAATACCAAATGCACATTGTATAATCAAGCTTCACAGAAGCATCAGCTCTTGTTGGCTTTCTGCAATATAAGATCAAGCTAGCTCTCAGGCAGGACAATAACTTTCACCCTGAAGGTCCATTTCTTTACTGAAAATCTTCTCTCATTCCGATTTCTCATTTGAGAATAAATTTGATCAGAAGGACAGTGATAAGGTTCAAACTAGTACAGACAAAGAGACCAGAAAAGACTTAAAAGAAATGTGTATTCCATCATCTTTAGTTGATAATCATAGCACCAACACACAAATAACTATCTGTGGTTCAGCATCTCCATTTGAGAATCTTTTGGTCGAAGTTTCACAAAACTTCTACCCCTTGTATCTATTATAATCCATTTGATTGAAAAGTAATAAGTTTGGAATTCCTTAAAAGTTTCAAGAGAAAGAATTGCAATCCTTTCCCATTGACTAGAAGAATCATTGAATAGTCAATTTAAGATAATCACCTCCTTAGATGAGTAGGTTAAGTAGGAGGCCAGTAAGACCAAGAACTCCTTATTTCATCCATTTAGACAGACCAGGGCATGTGGTCCAGGAAACCTAGTCTAACAGATTAATTAGTAGATGGCTCCTTAGAGTAAGGAAATGTCAAAGTTCGGAAATAAAGCTAGGGTCTCGTAGCAGTTGGCAGAAGGCTTAACTCAAGTAATACCATAAACTATTCAAGCAACAAGCAGTAAACAGAATAGTAATTATGTTGTTAATAGCTGTTTGTTTGTGTCTACAAATTCAGTGACATAACAAAGTAGATTAACCACATCCACATTCAACTTTGAGATTATGAAACCATGTATCAACAGCAAATTAGAACTTGAACTGTAAATTTTGCATTAACTTTCACATGTTTTCATACTTTATCACCCAGTACAATCTACAGATAAAAAAGTGGCAGTATCAGGACATAAAATCACCAAGAGCAACTATATGATGGTAAAAAACACTAAAGACAAGTTGCCAGAAGGGCAAAAACTGACACTGGTAAAAGATACCCTTACCCAAGAAAGACTACAGAGAAATATTTACACATAATATGAACATTGAGTGAAACCTTGATGTGAGAATTGAGCATTACCCTCCACAACATCATTGCCAGCCATGAGACAAATTCTCCGCAGAACTCAAACGAAGCTCAGTCAGGCTTTTAATAGAGGAATCCAAATCATGAGAACATTCTTTTAGTGCTCGCTCACGTAACTACGAACCAAAAGCATTAGTTGAAACATAGCTAGTCATTTTTATCATCAGAGGACATGTATAGTGATACCCAGCTGCCTGAATGCTTAAAGCAATGAAAAGCGAACCCAATACGTCAAGTATTTAAGTAAATTTTCATTTTTCCTAAGTTTCCCTGTGATTCATACACATTTTCAAGCTACTATACAATATATCACATTGATAACCAAAGAATTTCACAGAAGCAGGGCACCTACAGCAGCATACCAGCGTTAACTACATCAAGAAAATATCTGCAATGGCCAAGTCACATTAATTGAATTAACACTAAATATATGGAAATATAGACATACATATTTTGGACAGAGAAACTTACGCCAGCCAACAAATCCTTGGACAAGCCAGGCTTGCTTTCTTCCTCTTTAGCCTAACTGGTTTTTTCTGGGGATATTGGTGGATTGTCTTTGGGACGAACTGGGGCGTAGGGACATCAGAAGTTGCTTCTGGTTCTTGTTGGACCTTTTGCTTCTGCCGAAGTAGTCAAATCAGTTATGTAAAACATGAAATTTCCAGAGTTATATACAAACTGTGATGAAATGGACCAAAGAATTACCAGTCACTGAAACCAAGTGTTAACTACATGCTCAAGGTCAGTACAGTAAGCTCATAGACATTACAAAATATAGGAACACACAAAATTTCTAATGCATACCAATTTGAAGCTATATAACGGTAATAAGTGTATATAAATGGCATAGCCAAGAATAGGCTAAACCTTCTTTTGTCAAAATGCAAATGGTAACTTAAAAGGTTAGGAATTTTTATTAAAATAAATAAATAAAAACAGAGTAAAGATTAGTGTTCTCTAATTCTCAGAAAGCTAAACTCCCTAGGAATGATGCATTACATATGAAAGATGAATTTTCTTAACCCTTCCAAATACAGTGATCATGACCATACCATCTACTCTAGCATCTTTGACAGTAGTGATGAACTTTTCCACACCACGCTTATGTATTGGCTTGTAGTACAAGAACAAAGAAATTTGAGTAGATAACTGAGGCACAACCTGTAAAGTCTAGTAAAATTAAATGATTGATAAATCTCCCAAGGGATCCATGAAATTTGAGACAAATTTAAGGAATGGCAGTACTATTGAAATATGAGAATTCCCAAACACTAAGACAAGTTAAATTAGTCTCAATTTTTAAACCAGTCCCTACAACTAGTGCTTTACATAACAGAATGTAGAGAAAGCTAAGAAGAATACTTACACAACAACTTTTATATAGAATAAAATTCATACCTAATTTTAAGTAAGGATAAAGTTTCTAGTGGGGAAAAACTTTCTCTGAATTTTCTGTCTCTTTTGTTTTCTGTATTCTCATAATATGTACAACACCATTATCCTATAAACTAGGAAGTGGTTACAAAATATCAGCATCTTATCAGTTCAGCTAAGCTAAAGTATCTGGACATACAATTATAATCCTAACTACTTCAAACTCCCCCTCAAGTTGGTGCATGAAGATCACAAATGCCTAACCTGCTAGATAACTTGTGAAATTGCGGGAGATGTAGAGCCTTGGTGAGAAGATCTGCCGGTTGGGAATCACTCGAAATATAAACAGGAGTAATCAATTGTTCTTGGAATGCATCTCGCACGAAATGGCAATCAATTTCTATGTGCTTCGTGCGTTCGTGAAAAACTGGATTGGCAGCAATGTAAATTGCTGCTTGACTATCGTAATGAAGTGGGATAGAATGTTGTACTGGAACTTGTAGGTCAACAAGAAGTTGAGTGAGCCACTTTAATTCACACAGTGTCATCGCCATTGCACGATACTCGGCTTCTGCAGAAGATTGAGAGACCGTGTGCTGTTTATTTGTGTTCCAAGAAATAGGAGAGTACCCGAGAGAGATAAAATATCCAGTCACTGACCGACGGGTAATCGGGCAGTTGAACCTTTGAGGAAACGAATCATGCGGAGAGCAGCTTCCCAATGTTCCTTGCGAGGATGTTGCATGAACTGAGCAAGAATGTGTACAGTGTAAGCAAGATCTGGACAGGTGATGGATAAATAAATCAATTTACCAATAAGATGTTGATACCGGTCTGGCTGATCATAAAATTCTCCACATTTAGCTAATTGAGTATTTGGGTCCAACGGAGTTGACACGGGTTTACACCCAAGCATGCCAGCATCAGCAATAATTTCGAAGGAATATTTTCGTTGATTAAGATAAAACCCGGCCTGACTCCGAGCAACTTCTCTACCAAGAAAATATTTAAGATGACCTAAGTTTTTCATGTGAAAACACGACCCCAGGTAAGACTTAAATCGGGCAATACATGATGCACTATTGCCAGAGATTAAAAGGTCGTCAACATAAATAAGAATACACAGGAAAATATCACTTTTCGTGTAAGTAAATAGAGAATAGTCAGAATAGGATTGTACAAACCAACATTGACGAAGAGAAGCTGTAAGTTTCGAGAACCAACACCGAGGTGCTTGACAGAGTCCATATAATGATTTGTTAAGACGACAGACCTGATGAGGGTTGGAAGCACGGAACCCGGGCGAAGTTTTCATATACACTTCTTCAGTCAGATCACCATGTAGAAAGGCATTATGAACATCCATCTAATGAACCTCCCAATTTCGAATAGCAGCAATAGATAATAGGGTCCACACAGTCACTATTTTGGCCACAGGAGCAAACGTTTCAGAGTAATCAAGCCCCTCATACTGAGTATTCCCAAATACTACCAAGCGTGCTTTGTACCGTTCTATGGAGCCATCAGATTTGTATTTGATCCGGTAAACCCATTTGCTATCCAATGCATGCTTTCTAGGAGGTAGGGTAGTCATAGTCCACGTATTGTTTTTCTCAAGGGCATTTATCTCCTGTTTCATGACATGATGCCATTCTGGTATAATGTTGCTTCAGAACACTTAGTAGGTTCTATTCCTGCATTAATAGCTGCTACAAAACCCTAATATGAAGATGAAAATTTGTCATAAGAAATGTACTGTGTTAAAGGATACAAGGAAGTACCTGAGGGACCCGACGAAGAGGATGAAACGAGAGAGATATATCAGGAGACGATTGAGTCATATTACAGATATAATCCTTCAATTTCCCTGGGGGTTGATGTTGTCTGTTATTTCAACAAAGATTCATGGGAGCAACATTTTGTGCTGCAATGTGGTCACTATTTGTAGAAGCACTAGACCCTGAGTGAGTATTTGCCGCAGTACTGGATAAATCACCTGAAGGGCCCTGGTCCTCTAATAGAGCCGAGATCCCCCCCTGGTGTAGAAAAATCCCGACTATTTTCCTTTTGATGCTGAGTGTGAGCTGTTTCTGGAAGACAAGACAGGCCCACTCCAAATTTGTCTACCTGGGCTATGCGTGAAAAGAAAGCCGGAGGCTACTGGTGGGTCTCAGCAAGGGATAGGTGCTAAGCTACTGCAGGTGAAGGCGTCTGGACCAGGCCAGGAGAAGAAGTGTGTTGCTGTGGTTGGGCCATCAGCCGCGGCCCAACATTTGAAGAGGCTGACGCATGGGCAGGAGAGGACTGTTGGGCCGGATCAGGAGAAGGAAGCTGGGCTGGTCCAGGATAAATAGTATATTGTTGCTGCAATTGGGCCATCAGCCGCGGCCCAATATAGGAAGAAGCTGGTGTGTAGGCTGTTCCAAATGGTTGAGAAGGCTCAGCCGGATTACTCCCCCTGGTTTCTGCACTGGGTGTAGGAACTTCACTAAAATCGCACCTCATACTGTTCTCATTCGGTAACACTTCGAGACTTGGACAAAAATAGAAATTCATGTTCAACAAATACTACATCCCGAGAGGTAATAAATTCATGTGTCTGTAAATAAAAAAATTTCCATCCTTTTTTCCCATACGGATACCCCAAAAATACACATTTACGTCCTCAAGCTCTAAATTTATCTTTAGGCAATCCATGATCATGTACATAAGCCAAGCAACCAAAACATTTGAGATGAGATTAAGGTGGTATTTTATTAAATAATAGTTCAAATGGTGTTTTCCCATCTAACACAGATAAAGGTGTACGGTTTATTAAATACCCAGCTGTCAGAACACTTTCACCCCAAAATTGAATTGGAAGATTTGCTTGAAAGAGCAAAGCACGAGCCACATTTAGGATATGACGATGCTTACGCTCTACAAGACTATTTTGTTGGAGGGTATGTACCATAGATGTTTCATGCAGCATGCCATGTTCCAAAAAATATGATTTCATACAAGTAAACTCTGTTCCATTATCTGTACATATCACTTTTACTCGTTTAAGAAACTGGGTTTCAACCATAGCAAAAAATTGTTTAAGAGTCTGAGCTACCTCCTTTTTTTCTTTGAGCAAAAATATCCAAACACACCTCGAAAAATCATCTTCTACAGTCAAAAAATAACTTGCACCACAAGAAGACGGAGTTTTATAAGGTCCCCACAAATCACATGTATCAAGTTAAAAGAAGCAACCACATTATTTAAACTAATAGGGAAAGGTTCACACATCTGTTTAGCATGCAAACAGATTGAACAATTATTCAAAGAATCACATGTTAAATTTGATCCCAAAAATTTTTTAACTGCGAATTTAGAAGGGTGGCCCAATCTGTGATCCCACAACGTACTCATGTCTGAGATTTGAGCAGAACAAGCAAAATTCAACTTCCTATTCAAAGGTCTAAAAAAGTATATCCTATCTCTCTCTTCACCTGCTCCAATCGGCATCCCCGAAGTACGGTCCTGTAACATCAACATACTATCATTAATTATAAGAACGCAATTATTTACTTTAGAAAGCTGAGAGAGAGACAATAAATTACAGCGGAGTTGAGGTATAAAAAGAACATTATCAATTTTGAATTTAGAAGGCAGATTTATGGAACCCAATTCTGCTCCAGTTGTTTTAGAGCCATTTGGAAGAGTAATTGTATAAGGATGATATGGTTTAGTACCTGTCAAGAAAATCTTCCTGCCTGTCATGTGGTGGGAGCATCCACTGTCTAAAATTCATTCATCTCCTACCTTACCAGAGAGATTTTCCAAAGCTTGGTTGCTATTTCTCTAATTGCTCAAAAGTTTGAGAAATGAGTTCCAATGCTCCGGTGAAAGACCTGGGATGCCGACCGGTGCACCTGCCGATGCCGAAGCCGCCATTCCCAGTTGCTCGTCCGAATCTACTCCTCCGCGGTTAATTCTGTGAGTAGGTGAGTGTGCCGCACGACTATGAGCATCCCAGCCGAGGTGGTTTGAGGAGGACGAACTAGTTGCAATGGCGGCGGCCCAGTCGAGCATCGTCGGAGAAGATGAACCAGATGAAACAGGTGCAGTCGCTGTCCAGCTATGGCTCGCCGGAGAAGATCCAGCCAGTCCGCGGCCAATCCCTGTTCTTCCACGCCCTCTGCCTCGGAATGTCCTTCCCCAACCTCTGCGACTAGGGCTGTAAACGGGGCGGGTCTTACCCGTACCCGCACGGGTCTGTACCCGTTTTTAGCGGGTAAGGTTTAAATTTTATACCTGCGGACCCGTACCCGTACCCGTATTTATACTGCTATATGGGTCCGGGTAAGGTATGGTGATGCCCAGACCCGTATACCCGTATACCCGTATTAATAAAATAATAATATATTTTATATATTATATTATATTAATATATAATTTATAATTTTTTAACATATTATTTTACTCTTATCTTTAACCCTAACCTACTACCTCTACCTACCAACCAACTACACTCACATCACATCACATGTGTTTGATGACAATGATATTGTTGAGAGTTCTTCCATCCCTTCAGTTGCATTTGCAGAGAAAAATTGATGTGAGTTTTTTTATCTTTAGTTACATTTTCATAATTATCTCTATTTTACATATTCTTATAAAATTATAATATATACTCACTTCAATATTTCTTTTGTAGGAGACAAATAGGAGCAAGCGGTATCCAAAATCCAAATGCTTTGATTAATGTATTTTATTGAAATAGAACTTTTATTTTTATTCGATTAATGTACTATGACGATTTTGTGTATATTAGAACTTTTAATTATGTGAATTAGAGATGTTAAATGATTCTATTTGTTGAAAGAAATGTTAAGGAGATTATGTTAATCATGTTAAAATTTTTTTTTTTGAATTATACATTGTTTTACATATTTTTGTTTAACAGGGAAATAAAATAGAAAAATGTCATACGGGTACGGGTGTCCTACCCTGGACCCTGGAGGGTCGAGTCTGGGTCCAGAAATTTATACCCTGGAGGGTATGGGTCCGGGTCTGGGTCCAAGTTTCACTATAAGGGTACGGGTCCGGGTCTGGGGGTACCCTGAGGGTCTGGACCCGTTTACAGCCCTATCTGCGACCGCCGATGCCGGTTTCGGTGCTTCAGTCTGACCACCGTTGCTCCGAGGTACAATCTGGAAAACCCACTAGCAGGTAGCAATTCCTTGCTTCATTTCCTAACTTGAGACAGTAAGTGCATTGCAATGTATTCTGTACCGATTTGGGGGCTGCAAACACGACAGCTTCACTGCCAATTTTTGAATTTCTTGTTAATTTTCTGTGCGCTTCTTCTTTGATTATCATAGCATAAGTTTTCTTAATGTTTGGAATTGGTTATAATTGCAAAATACTTGATTGTACAGTTCCGAAAATTGAATCATTGAAGCCTATGAGAAATTGATGAACTTTGTCTTCTTCCCTTTGCTTAATAATCTCATTAATCATCCCACAAGTACAATTAGGCAATTGTTCATAGTTAATTAATTCATCCCATATTTTCTTTAATTTTGCATAATAGGCTGAAACGGACATACCAGACTGTTTACAGTTTATCAGTGCAGTCTTCAATTCATGCTTCCTTGATGCATTATCTGACATGAATCGTTCTTTTAGATTAGTCCATAGTTCATCGCACCTTTCTGCATAAGACATTGTAGCTCTCAAATTAGGTTTTATGGTGTTTAAGATCTATGAACCCACCATAATATTGATAGTCCACCATTCTTCTTCTTCTGTAGTTCCAGGTTTCGGCTTCGGAATTAACCCTTCCACAAAGTCGAGTTTTTTCTTAGCACGCAGTGCTAACCATATTGCCTTCACCCATTCGTCATAGTTATCTTCCTTGAGTTGAACTTGTGTGAGAATCAGATGCAGACTGTCTGAAGATACAAGATGGTATGCATCTTTTCGACCTTGATCATGGAAATGGTCATCATCATCTAAAACAGCAGTATCAATCTGCCTTGGATCGCTCATTTTTTAATGAATCTTGAACTGAAATTATGAAGCCGTAAAACTTGGCTCTGATACCATAAAGTTTCCAGTGGGGAAAACCTTTCTCTAAATTTTGTCTCTTTTGTTTTCTGTATTCTCATAATATGTACAACACCACTATCCGATAAACTAGGAAGTGGTTACAAAATATCAGCATGTTATCAGTTCAGCTAAGCTAAAGTATCTCAACATACAATTATAATCCTAACTACTTCAACAAAGGAACCTATTTAGTACAGAAAAATAATCAAATGGTAGGAAATATCGAGTGTGCTTATGAGACTTACATCCTTCAGCATTGACATAATCCTAAGAGTGGTGCCGACGATCGACGTAGAGGGGGCGGCATCGCGAGAGAGAGGGAGCCGCGGTTGGGTTGGGAAAGGAGAGGAGAGAAGACAGAAAGAGGAATAAGAGAAGAGGAGGGGAGGCGCGACAACGACACAGAGAGGGAGGTGCAAGGACGGCACAAGAAAATGAGGTCGAGACGGGAGAGGGAGGCGCAGATCATTTTAAAAAATATAGCTTCTAAAGTAGTCAACTTTTTTTTTTTTTAATCCGGATTGTGGCCATAACATAATGGTTATGCGTTATTACAACAAATGATAATGCACAACCACGGTGCATTATTTTTTTTTTTTTTTAAGAACTCAAAAGGTGGTAAGGAAAAGATGAAAACTCTACCCTATGCAGAAGAGAGTTGCCTTTAGAAAAAAGGTGTACATGATTCTCTCTCAATTGTAATGGTCTCCCAAGTCGGCGAAAAAAGAAGAGTTCTCTGTTTATCTTGAATGTTTCGGCAAAGAGGAATTAATAATTGGGATATATTTGATTAGATATACATGCAGTATGGACTTTGCTTCGTCATGAAATTTCATATGGAAAAGGAATTTGCAGCAATGGGCTGTAAACACATCACTTGGTCATGCAATTTGAATTAAAGACATCAAATTCGTCTTTATCCGGTAAGAATGACAACTGATTCAATGAAATGGGTTTCTTATAACATGATAACGCACACTGATGGTGCATTATCATTTACATCATTAAACGTGATTAGCGGTCCCATTAAGTACTTTATCAGGCGTGACACACAATGATTGTGCGTTATCTAATGTTATAAACCACAATCATTGTGTGTTATGGCCCCTTCAGGAATTAAAAAAAAAAAAAAAGGCTATTTTAGTAGCTATATTTTAAAACATGTTTAAGAAAAGAAAAAAACCAAGTTGGGAGGAGAGAGATGGAAAAGAGAATAGGATTTTGTTGAATTTAGTGTTAATGGGCATCTGTTTTCTTCTTTTTTTTTTTTTTTTTAAATCTAATATACAATGTTATTGAAAAAATTATAATGAAAATTAATTTTTTTTAAAAATATATAGTGGGGGGTTAAGAGTTGCCGCAAATTACAGTATTTACCTCCACAATAAAAGAAATTAGCAAGGTTGTGGAAACCGTAAAAAATCCGCCACAATGATTGCTTTTTGTAGTGTGGCTTGGATGCTACAGTTTGTGTGTTTAAGACACTTGCGTCCAAATATATTTATTTAATTATGTCTTCTAGATCCACTATATATATATATATATATATCTAGATGGAATTTTATAAATAATTACAAAACAAAAGTAAAATTTTTTTCTAGAAAAACTCACGGTAGAGTCTGAAACTGATAATGTGTTGTGAAATTTGTTGGGTAGCGTTATCGGCACAATAAAATAATCGGTATAAGATATATAGTATAAAGAAGGAGAGAATAAATAGAGAAAAGAAAATATATAGAATAATTAGAAGAATATATAGAGAAGAAGATAAGGTAGAGAAGAAAAAGTAGAGAACTTTTATTGTTTTCTCTCTGAGGTGTGTTTACAATCGAAAAGTAAGGGCCCTATTTATAAGACTTTGGGGATGCAAGAGATAGATATGAAATAGGGGTAGAATTAAAATTCTATCACTTATCTATACATAATATCTATCTCTAGAGAATATATATCTCTTCTTCAAGATTTCTATATTTTTATAATATGTATCTCTTTCATATCTGTTAAGGACGTCTATAATTATTATTTTATTTATAACAAATGATGTTTTTTTCTAAATATATATGTAAAGATATACTCTCTAAAAATGGGATAACGGTTACTAAAAACGAAGATTATACAAAAATTATACTAGTGTAACTTAGCCAAATCACTATTAGTGCGTGACAGAACCATTTGATGATTTCACAAAATTTTACTTACATGATTCTTCTTTGATTCTATACTACGAATATTCCTATGATAAAAAAATAAAAAATGAAAAGAAATACTATGTATATTAAGAAATTTTGTCGTCATGTTCTATAGATCATCTGTATATGGTAGAAATTTTATTTTGATAAAACCTAACCGTTAATTTCATTTTCATAAAATAACTATCAGTCTATAAAGAAAAATCGATAAATTATGCACATGAAATATTTATGTTTTTCAATTTGTAATTATAAAATTTCTTTTAGTAGTTTATACTTATAAAGTTTTTATGAGTTGCACAAAATGATAATAAATGAATATCATGACAGAATCTAACGACTTTTCACATGTGACTATCATGTACTGTCATTGTAAGGGTGCTTTGTCATTTCAAAAGCCTAAACGAAATCCATTATACCCAAATTATGTTATTGGGTGGGTCGAATTTAACGTGTATTTGAACCTAACAAAATGGATTATCGTTTCCAAGTGTTGGAAACCTTCTGAAAGGACAAAAATGCCTTTACAACGGCAACACATGTTTGTTATGTGTGAAAAGTTATTAGATTCCGCCATGATATTCGTTAATTGTCATGTTTTTAACTCGTAAAAACATTATATGTACAAAATGTTTAAAAAAACTTTATGATTACAAATTGAAAAGAATAAATATTTTATGGGTATAATTTATCAACTTCTCTAAAGTAAAGAAAAAAAATAAGTCTATTGGTAATATCTATTTTGAAATTTAGTAATCAATCACGGATAGAGATTTTGTTGGTAAATGAATCTTATTTCTAGTGTTTAACTCAAGGTTCAATTATGTTTTAACGAGTGACAAATTAAGTTAATTTAACAAAGTGTTTTTGTTAAAAAACAACAGTGAAGCTAATGTGAGTTGAGAATAGGCAAAGCTATTGATCTAGACACAAAGAAGCAAATTCAAGTTTGGGGAAGTTTTTACTGAAGTAATGAAATTTGAATGAATTCTCTAGAAAAAGTAAGGATAAACCAAAGTTGGAAAATAAAGGAAAGAAAAGAGAAGTTTCCTTATTGATAAAGTGCATTTTACTTTGTACTCTACGATTTTGTCTCTTTGCTTATGTGCCACTTGTCGTACTCCTACGCATTTAATGTAATTTTATTTTTTGTAGAGATTCTTGGCGAGATAGACAGAGAGCTGAGTTGGCATTCCATTATTAGGGCAAAGAGTAACAAGCATTGGTTCTCCTGGTATGTGTCAAACTGTGATGCAATGAGTGGTCCCTTCTAATCATGTGCTAAGAAGTAATAAGTGAAGGATATCAAATAGAATAATTCTTCTATTATCATTTTCCTAGTGTTGCCTTGGAGAAACATCTCATAATCAAATGAAGAATATGCGAGTTGGCGCCCACATGGGCGTAGCTCAGTTGGTTCTGAGGCTGCAGAGTTGGTGACAAAGACCAAAGTTCAAATCTTGTCAGTGGCAGTGGAAATTTCAACCTCTCCAATGTGGGGAGTGGTTCCTTATGCGCACTAGAGCCTGGCCTCCTCTACCTGGACATCGGGCAGTCTGATGGGGATCCTGAGGGCTAGGATTTTGCCTTTATGTACCAAGAGTCAACTATCGGATGGTCTTATATATATATATATATATATAAGCCACATTTCTAAAAACTTGAAGAAGAGAAGAAAAAGTACAGAAAGATAGAAGGAAGAAGAAAAAGAGATTTCTTGTGGAGAAAGAGAAGTCTTCTTCCTTATCTATCTTTAGCAAAAATTTTCAATATGCGAGTGAGAGTTGTTTTATAATAGAGAGATATAGTAAGTTGAAAAGTGTATCTAAAACATCTTCTTCTTTTGGGTTTGCAAGTTCCATTATAACAACATGTGGAGTTCCTCTCATGATAAAAGTGATATATAGTTGCTAGATCTATTGCACAACTAATGGAGATAGTTGCTAGGTCTATTTAAAACTAGTATAGTTTCCAGACCTATAGAAAACAAAGTGTAATAGTTTGCTCTCGCCTTAGAAGATATTGTTTAGTAAAATTCTTGAGATGGGAGTTCTCTGGGAAAGTGGATGTAGTTGTATTACTGAACTACTATGAAATCTTTGTGTCTCCTTTATCTTTTGTTTATTCTTGTTTTGTTTGCTTATCTTAATTTATTTTGATGGCTTTTCAATTTGCAAGAATGGCCGTAATTGATTTTGCTTTGAATTTGTTTTAAGCTTCACATTGTATAGTCGAGGTAATATCTTTAGTGATATAGATTCTATCCTGACTAATTTCTTATATCTTAAGCTGATTTTGAGTTTTAAGCTATACATTAGTTTTATTCTCAGCAAATTCATTTTACTTAAATGGAGTTGATTTTGATGTCTTGGCTAATTTCTAGAAAAGTTTATATCATGTATATTTTGCAATTAGTTTAGATCACTGAGTTAAGCTAATGGCTTAAGTGATAATTTTCAAGCTGTGATTGATTTTTTTTTTATATTATACTGATTAACTTTATATCACTATGTCAAGTTATTCTATTTTGAGTTGCCTTCCTTTTAGTTCAGAAAATTTGTTTTGAAAGAGGTAAAGTTCTTTTAAGTCCAATTCACCCCTCTCCCTCTTAGACCTAAACATGACCTACATCTGTTTTTAATTTTACCAACTAGTCTACCAAATATGTTGACAGTATATATGTCATGTAAGTTTTTCAATCTTACCGGTTGATTACAAACCGATGCTCTTTTGGTAAAACGAATTTGACTTTTATTCTTAATTTTATTGAATATCAAAATGTTGGTAATGGATTTGTCACTTTCATATTCACTGGTAATGATAGAATACCAGCCATTGTTCCTTCCATACTATCAATTCCTGATCATGTTCAAATTACCTATTATTAACACACTCTCTGTTGGTAAAATGGATGTTACTTTAATTTCAAATGTATCGACCAATTGCTAAAAACTAGTTTGTTAGTAACATTAATGACATTTTCACTTTATATTTTGCCGACCGATTACCAACAATGGTATTGTCGATAATATTAATTCCATATTTATTCTCAATTTTACCACCTAATTACCAACACTACTCTGATGGTAATATGAATGCCACTTTTACTATGAATCTTACTGACCAACTATTGACAATTAATATGAATGCCCAAATTCGTTTTAAACATTAGTGATTGATTACCAAAGACCATTCTATTCGTAAAATAAATTACGCTTTCACGATAGTTATACCAGCTGATTACCAATGACCATTCTGCTAGTAATATGAATGATACTTTCATTTTCAATTTTAATGACAGATTATTGATAGTCATGTATTGGTACTATCATTGCCCCTTTCATTTTAAATTGTACTGTATGATTAAACCATCTGTTGGTAAAATATAAAATACTCACATTTAATTTTACGGGCCGATTATCAATGATTATTCTACTAGTAATATGGGTAACACTTTTCCTTTTAATGTTACCGACCAATTATCAATGATCTTTCTATTAGTAATATGAATATTCCTTTCATTTTAAATTGAACCGATTGATTATCAATGACCATTAAGTTGGTAATATGAATGTCATATCATGTCATAAACTTTATCGATTAATTTCCAACCAATTACATTTCTAACTACAAAAACATGTAAGGAATTCCATTTGTGATACTTTCTTGATTTTTATTTTCCAACCGATTACCGATGAATCCCTCATCAATGGAGCTTAGCAGTTGGTAATCTGTTGATAAATTGGTGAGAAATTCATTCCCTCCACATCACCAAAAGATTACCAACTAATATATTACCAACTTAAAAAATATATGTTGGTAAATTAGTCAGTAAAATTGTTTACAACAAATTACTTCCAAATCAGTCGGTAATTTGTTAGTGATCTATTGAAAATTAGTGACATAATGATGCTTGTCGGTGATATTCTGTCGATAATTCACTTTATTTCTAGTAGTACTAGTTGTAACCCCGTACTTGAAGCATGTATATATATCTAGAAAATATTTTTTTTATAAATACAATTTATAAATGATCAAATAATAATAATAAAATTGAATTATCATATCGATAAATGGTCGTAATATAGAAAAATAGATATAATACATGTCATTAACTTATTCAAAAAATCAAACTTTCATAGCATTTGTGATTCAAATAAGAGAAACTTTTAATTAATATACATATCATATGTAGAAATATATATACATCTATTCTTTTAATATGTTTCATCTGATGAATCTACTATGCTCCAATATTTTTTCTTCTGGAAATAAAATGATGGATCTCTCCTGTTAACATATGTCATTAACTTATTAAATAAATGGAACTTTCATGATAATTTGTGATTCAAATATATCTCAATTGAGCATGAATCCTCAACAAATCGTCTTCCACACTATAAACACACATGTGAGCAGCATGTGATTTCTGAAAAGTGGCGCCGCCAATATTTAATGGACAATTTTATTGTGGAAAAAAAGTCTTTAATGGAAAATTTGCCACTCTACAAACACGTGTGAGTAACATGTGGAATCTGGGAGGTAGTACTGTTGCCATTTATGATTGTAGGCTACTTTATGATTCACGATTTTAGTTTAGGGATGTAAAAAAGTAAAATATGAGTTTAGGGGTGCTATGCAACATACGTAAATAATTGAGGGGTATTTAAAGGAAATTTCTCAGTTAATTAAGATAATTAGTTTTATAAGATAATAAAAAAAGGTTAAGTAAAAAAAAAAACCCCTAAAGCTAGGGACGTTGGTCAACTAAGTTCCTGAACTTTATTTTTAGACAACTAGCCCCCAATTTTCTTCACCTTTAATAATTTAATAGAAATAAGCCTATAATTCCTAAAATATCCTTTAATGGAAAGAAAAACTTTAGAAATTTTAATTCGAAAACCCACCGAAAAATTTTTCAATCCAAAACATAATTATTCAGTCTTCTTGAGTAGTTATTATCTTGATTGACAATTCGAACTTATATTCCTAAAAACATTTTCTCCATTAAAGGGTATTAGGAATTATACGCTTATTTCCATTAACTTTTTTAAATGTAAAAGAAGATTAGAGTGGACAATTGTTTAAAAATAAAGTTCAAGACCTAGTTCACTAAACACCTGAATTTCAGGGGTGGAGGGTTTGGACTTAACCCTAAAAAAAAAAATGAAGTTGAAAGAAATCAAAATTGGTAAAATTAGTCCTAGAGTTATTCATTTAATCTGAACTTTGTCCCAAAATTATTCTTTCAAAAAGTTTAGTACAAATTTTCTTCATCAAGATTAGTCCCACAATATTTTTAGGGGTGAAACATGTCAAATTTCTGCGTGTCACTTGCATTATGCATATATATATATATATATTATCAAATTACGGTTAAATAATGATCTCTAACTTTTTCTTTATGTATATATGTTTCTTATTTATCAAAATAGAAGAGGTATGCTAGTGAATTGTATAGATATTTAGGAGGAAAATGTACGAGATTGACGATCTGGTTCTTGTTTGGTGATCCATGCAACTGTTACGTTAAAGAAATTTTCACTTTGCCCTTAAAAGGAAGATTATGAAAAAATATGCTTGAAGAAAATTTGGGGACTAAACTATAGGAAAAATAGCTTAGGAAAAAGTTAAGGACTAAATAAAGAACTTTGGGACTAATTTTGCCAATCTCATGAAGAAATATAGTTATAACATGTTGTAAGCTATTACCTCCCGTAAAAAATATACGTTATTTTAGGAGTTGAATAGATGGTAAAAAATATTAGTCATTTTGTACATATCAAGAAGTATTTATTATGAAATTTCAACTATACCCATTCATTTATTTTATTTGCTTCTATCTCCCCTTCTCTCTCTCATTATTTATTAAGAGCATAGATGAAATATCACTCCAAAAGTTACCTTGTTTTCTTCTCTTTTAATCATTGTGCATAAGCTCGAAAGGGCTCATATTTTTTACTGAAGAAAGTAATACTAATTATTGCAGCGGACATTGTTAACATTTAAAAAAAATAATAATGTAATTGTATTTTTAGTTTATTACACGATAAACAAATGTGCTATGCATACATATATGTATATATGTATCATGTTCTTTGGAAATTGAAACTCAATATTCTTGTTTTGGTTTTTTAATCATGTGTTCATGATGCCGAAAATGACGTTTCTTCTCTTTCGACTTTATTGTGTATATTCAATCTTATTAATGATTAAAATTAAGTTTCAGGTAAAAAATTTTAGTGTCTTCTAAAATTTCTCGAATTGGACTTCTAACTTCACTAGACGACTAACGCTGAATAAATTTCATGGGTATTGGGATATTCACTTTTATAACTCCTTGGGCCCACTAATTTCCTCCACTCTAATTCTCTCTCGTGCCTCTAACATGCCAAAACTACTTTACCCTTTTCACCCAACATCTTTTCCGTACCTCTGGGTTATGCGAAATGTCAAGAAGAAGGCTAATGTAGCCGAGCTGCGACTGTAGGAAACTAAACATACTGAGGACCTCAAGGACGAACAAAAATCCTGGAAGAAGATTCTTCACTTGTGCTGGAAAAGAGGTAAGTTTTGTGTTGTGTTTCTTTTCATCTTTTTCAAATCGATTGTGAAAATAGGGTCAAATCAAACCTATTTTGAGTTCTTCTTGTTCTTTTCTAATTTTTTGGTTGTAAAATGTGAGTTCTTTGAGTGGTTAGATTCAGAAAATTGTGATAGATCAAGGGAGCTTCTGTGAAATATGGGTGGAATGGAGCTTGAATTGGCAGATAAAGATGAAGAAATAATGAAATTGAAAGATGACATAGAGAATTTTGAAGAGATGATAAAGAAAGAGAAGATTGAGATGTTGAAGTTGTTGAACCAGAAGATGAATGATGATTTGAAAAACTTGAAGATCCAGAGTGTTAGACGGTGCCGAAGGTTATTGGTTGCTGTTGGGTTTTTGCTGCTTCTTATGGGTTTCAAAGGGGTTTGATGGTGAGGAAATTGGGAATGGGAATGATGCTGAAATAGATTAAGTTCAACTGTTGGGTTTTGTAGTAGCAGCAGCTATTAGTGGCTCTAAAATGGCCTTAACTATGTATTTTGTATGGCTGAAATTTGGTTTCAATGAATTAGTTAGTCTACATTATTACACCTTTTTTTTTTTTTGGCTGAATGACATTATTATACATTTAACTTTCTCTTGTTCTTTCCCTTATTTTTTATAGGTAGTGAAAATAGTAGGAATAGACCTTTCTTCTATGGCAATGGTCAATTACAATGGAGAAAATGAGTGACGAAGAATAAAGAACAATAACAAACTAGAAAATAATGTCTACTGAAATAGATTAAATGCCTGTTGAAATAGATTAAAAAATAGTCCTTTCTGCATTCCAAAAAATAAGACCCTTACATAGAGATTCTGCATTACACTTAACATAAGTTGGACCACAATTGTGTCCCCCAACAAATAGACTACAACTATTCAATCAAAAGTAAAAAGAATCCCTGTGTACCAAGATAGCAACAAAAATAGAAAAAGAAAATCCATGTGCATCCAAACAAAGGCAAAGCAATAAAAACAGTAATAAAGGCTCCATGTGCGTCCAACTACTAATTGACTACAAAAATAAGTACCGCAACTACTCCTGAATAACCCTAAGCCTCATTTCTTTCCTCCCTTGTTTGCTTGTACTTTGCCCCTTGCCCTTTGGTAATGGTCTATAGGCAGAATATTTATTCCTTGGTCTTGTATCTCCAAGCAAAGCACTGCCAAAATCATCCAAAGATTTTATTGCCCTTAGCTTTTTTCCTTTGTTCTATGTGGCAGCAGCTTTGTTTGAGGCAGTTCCTTGTGTCTCAACAACAGGCTCATCATCTCTGCACCCTCTGAAAAATAGGGTTTTCAGTTAAGATATTTCCATCTTCATCCATCCAGAATGAGCCTAACAGATCTTCCTCAATAATATTTTTTTTCCGGCCTAATTATAAAGAAAAAAACATGAAAAAGGAGTTTAGATGCATAGATTCAGATCTGAGATACCTAAGCATCAACCAAAAACAGAGAATCAAAGTTCTTTCTTTTTTCTTCAAAGAGAAAAAAAACCAGAGATTAGATCCATTTTGATCAAGACCGTCTTAGACTTGCTTAGTTTTGTTCCTTGGCTGATTTTGGTAATCTTCCTTGGCTACTGCTTCTGGCTTTTGGACTGGTTGATGTATTAGCAGACATGTTGGTCTTCCTACCCTGCAAATCAAACATCAAACAAGTCATCAACAAAAGCAAAAATCAACAAGAAACAAGTAAGAAGTCATCTTCTTACCCTTACTTCCTTTGCTGATCTAACTTTACTGCATTGTGGGTTAATTAATGTATTTTTACCCTTCCTTCTATTTGGTGATTGATAAGTTCATTTTACCCGCTTTGAGCGTTATTGTTTTGATCGATTTTTGAGTTTAATTGCTCATAAAAAAGAATAATTGAACTCTGTTTCTTCTCTTATTTTTATAGGTACATTCAAAGCAGAGATATGTTGAAAAAAAGTCAAAATGAGGACCTTTGGAGCAAAAGAAGGGAAAAAAGAGAAGAAATAACTTGTCCAAAAATAGGGTCAACGGTTAGGGCTGTAAATGGGTCCAGATCCTCAGGGTACCCTCAAACCTAAACTCATACATTTATAGTAAAACTTGGATTCAGACCCGGACCTATACCCTCCAGACCCGACCCTCCAGTGTCCAGGGTCGGGTCTGGGTATACCCGTACCCGTATGACATTTTTCTATTTTTTTTTCCTGTTAAACAAAAATATATAAAACAATGTATAATCCTAAAATAAAATTTTTAACATCATTAACATAATCTCCTCAACATTTCTTTCAACAAATACAATTATTTAACATATACATAAATGAATAGGGATATAGACCTAGATTTGAACCTGTGCTGGAGCTGCAAACCAAATTTTAAATTTGTCCACTTAACTATTCAAACATACCTCCTTAAGCACATTCACTATCCTCCATTTAATATAATATATATTATTATTTTATTAATACGAGTCTACGGGCATACGGGTCTGGGTATTATCATACCCTGCCCAGACCCATATAACAGAATAAATATGGGTATGGGTACGGGTCCATGGGTATAAAATTTAAACCTTACCCGTTAAAAACGGGTATAGACCCGCGCGAGTACGGATAAGACCCGCCCCGTTTACAGCCCTATCTATGGCCGAGCAATATAGATTCTAGTGGATTTTTTACCTTCTTAATAACTTTAATTAGATATATCTTGCTTGAGTATTTTAGAGGACTTCATGATATTTCCATAAAGCTAACGTTTGTCTCAATCCGACTTCATTTGGTCATCAAAAGCATAGTACAAATATTCGCTTTCTCACATGACATTCCAATTTGACACCTTTATGTAACACGATTATAACTAGAGATATACAACTCCAATCGATATGATTCAAGATTTTTTTGAAAATCTAAGAGATTTATCTACAAATCATATGAAGACTCCAAGATCTGAATAGTTCATTAAAGGGTTCAAAAAACTCAAGAAGCACAATATACTTACTTGATCCGAAAATAGAACAAATAAAGAAACTTTTGGGCAGAAGCTTTCCGGATCCGGAAAATTGGCTTTCCTGATCTGGAAACTCGCCATAAGGGCATACGTTCAATTTTATGAACTTTTCCTTTTAGACTCCTGATTCCTTTCCTTTTGTAATTTGATTCCAAACCTTTTTACGAAAGAATTAAGGCGATTTTAGCAGCAAAACTCTCTATTTAAACTCTTCATATTAGCTAGATTATTAGAGACCTAGGGTTTTATATTCAATTCTATATTTTTTAAAAAGACTTTGAAGACTTGAATTTCGGGAGTTCTTTAGGTGACTCGAGAGATGTGTTTGGATGTTAATTGGAATCTTGGAATCTTCAAGAATTCCCCCAAGCTCCCCTAAACTCTTTCTATTTCATAAATTTGTCTATGAGTTTATGTTTTATAATTATATCTAGAGACTAATTTTATTTGTGTTTAAATAGGGATAAACTCTAAAATTCTTGGTTAATGTTTTATATGAATTTCTTGTTTTAGTTACTTTATTCTTGTTTGGTTGTTATTCAATTGTTGTGATTGTTTATCGATTTTCCGGGAATTGGTAATTTTGCAATGTTAATTGGAATTTGATACAGGAAGGTTAACTTAGGACTTAATTGAATAATAGGAATTGGTAATAAAGTAGAAATACTAACTACGGTTTTAGATTATTAATTAATCACTATAATCTATATTCGTTCCTAATCATGTTAGGGTTAGAAGGATTTCTTCTCTGAATAATTAAGTGAATCGGAGGGTTTTTGCCTAGGAATAGGAATTATCCGACGTTTGAGTGAGATCCAACCAACAGGTTTTCATAATTAATTACAACAATTTTCTAAACAAAATTAACTTAAGGTTCTTGGGGAATTCTACCATTTAACATTCTTTTCCGAATTTGATCTTTAAAACCGTTAATTGCTTTCTTAGTTTAATAGTCTTTTAATTGTTTCTTTATTCTATAAAAAATATTTTTAATCGTTTTATTTAATTAAATAGTATAAGCATAGTTAGTACTAGTGCTTGGCCGTCCCGAAAGTTCGACAATCTGGGGACTTTCCTTGTCATATTACACTGATAGATACGCTTGTCTAAATATGAAACTTTAATAGGATAATAACCAAACGTCAAAGGAGTTAGTTAATTCAATACAATATATTAATGCTAATGAACTCAAATAGAAACATTACTTTTTGTGAATTCTCTCTCCTATTTGGTGGTTGTATTTCTTGTTCATTTTGTACAACACGTGAAGTTGTTCCCTACAAATCAAACATCAAACAAGTTAGTTAATTCAATAAACTAAAGTATTATCCTAATGAAGTAAAACAGAAATATTACTATTAATGAATTTGTGTTGGTATTTTGCTGTCCAACCACCGGTAACTCTTGTTGTACTTGGTTCTTTGCATTCTGACAATTTGTACAATGAATAATGATTCTTCTCCTTACAAACTCTATCCCGTACAACTACAACTCTTCTTCCCCTTATCCACTATAAACTGTTGGCTCCTTGCTCCTACAACTTGATATCTCTCAAGCCCATTCTAGATAGGTTTCGAAAGTCTACTTTCAATCACGTTCTTTTCTAACATCTCCCTTATTTTTGGGCAACAATCTCCTTGAGTCTGCTTTAGCATCCATGTCTTCCTCCCATCAATCTTTTGCATCACAAGTAGGGCTGTAAATAGGTTCAGACCTTCAGGATACTCCTAGACCCAGATCCGTACCCTTATAGTTAAACTTGAACTCAGACCCGGACCTATACCCTCCAGGGTATAAAAGTTTAGACCTAGACCCGATCCTCCAGGATCCAGGGTACGGTATGGGTACCCATACCCGTATGATATTTTTTTATTTCTTTTCCCTATTAAACAAAAATATATAAAACAATGTATAATCCTAAATTAAAAATTTTAACATGATTAACATAATCTCCTCAACATTTCTTTCAACAAATACAATCATTTAACATATACATAAATGAATATAGATATAGACCCCTTTAACTATATTAATTTCAATCTGTAATCCAAATTTCTGGACAACCTCTGAGCAAAGAGTATATGTAATAATACGGTGTCGCCTAATAGATAAGTCAAATAGTAGCATATAAGATTGAGAACGAAAAAGAAAAATAAAGAAAAAGATTGTCCCTTTTGTCATGATCCATATTTTCAGCAGTTCTATGAAATAAAAAATAAGGCAAAAATATTACTATCATAAATTGCTTTTACACGGGATGAAAGAATATATTTTTATATTTAGTAAAAATAAATTATTTGTGAAATGACATTTGAAATAAAGTTGAAAATAAATAAATAAATAATTTGAAAGAGGTTAGTTGGGCAAAATCCATCAAATAAAGAGATTCTATTTAAGACTGAAAAGGAGGAAAAAAAAGAGAAAATGACTGAAAATGAAGAAAAAAAAAAAAGATAAAAGGATTGAAAGGAAAAAGAAGAGAAAATGAGAAAAAAAATGGTTGGCAGCAGCAAGATTCAAGCCTGCGCCGCCAACCCTATATAATTTTAACTCCCCCCCTCCCCCCCAACCACTCAGCCAAACCTCTCTATATATCTTTAATATCTTCCATCTAATATAATATATTAATATATATTATTATTTTATTAATACGGTTCTACGGGTATACGAGTCTGGGCATCACCATACCCGCCCTGCACTCCATATAGCAAAGATAAATACGAGCACGAGTGCAGTGCATGGGTCCGCGGGTATAAAATTTAAACCTTACCCGCTAAAAATAGGTACAGACTCGCACGGGTACGGATAAGACCCGCCCCATTTACAGCCCTAATCACAAGCACCCTTACACTACAAAAATTCTAGTGTTTGCTGACGATACCTACCGATGGAATGTAGTACCCTCGGTAAACAAAGATAGAATTCCGACGCAAAATGACTTACTCGTCGAATTTTAAAAAATTTAGTGGGAAATGGAGCGTCAAAAAATTGATAGAACTTATCGACAGCCATCGCCGTCAATAACAGAATTTAACGATGGTAAGTTTTCCATCCGTAATTTGTTCTTCTTACCGATGGCTTTGCCGATGCAGACGCTGTCAGTAAATAATGACTAGTGGTAAAAATGGGAACCCTTTTTGTGATGCCCCCAACCCTGCCACTAGGTCAACTGCGGCTGAGTAGGGCATCTGCGTGCCTCTCGGCACTAAATTATAAGCTCCACACTAAAACAAAACTTTAGAATAATACTAACAGGTATACACAAAGTACGCGGAATACTTAAGTAAATTCAATACTACCGGTGCGCTCAAACACAGGGTAAAAGAAAACTTCTCATTTCCGTTTTATAATAAACACAAAAGTAATCTTACATCAACTACTTACATAAAAACATAAAAAGAAACTCTACAGACGAATCGAGTCTAAAACGATAAAACATAAATCTATGCTCTTCCGGGGAGATTTGATCCAAAAACTCCTGGCCTAAAACTTCAGTGGCTCGCGGAACCCCTGACCGTTCCAAGCTAATCTGAGAAGAAAACATGATATGGAAAAACGTGAGCGCGAACGCTCAGTGAGTCCACGTGTGTGTGCGGTAGTGTTTTCTTTAAAACCATGCCGATGCCATTTTACAAAATCAATTTATGCAATGTCATAAGAAAAATATTTCTTTTGCTATTTTAACAAAACTAATGCTTGAACCTACATGAGGGTTTCGAGTGCAGCTGGGAAGTCTGAGCGAATCAAGACACATCAACGCAGCTTCTATGCCCCAAATTTAAAAGAACATGTAATGCAACAGTGGGGCTCCACAGACAAAGTTCGGATCCCCAAAACAAGGCCATCGGAAGTAAGTTCCGGCATCTCGTAGTCAAATACCAACCAAACAACATACGAGCGCTCGATTACAAACAACCGCACTCCCATAACACTGGTCAAAACAGGCTACAGACTCCTGGGGCACCTACCAGGTCTGCCCTGGAACCAACCTCGGTGTCGAGCCCCTCCTGACTCTCCACTAGGCGGTCGAACCCCACCGTAGAGCATGATACGGTATCCACGTAGACCGATTGGGCCACACCCTCCGCGGTCTACGCCCCTCTTAAAGTGGATCCACCCTTAGAGTCAAAACCCCGTCCACGTCATCGGAAGAGGCTCTAGTACGGGGGACTAGCCACGTACAGTGCAATCAGCTAACGCGTCCGTTCACTTGATTATCAATAAACTTTAATCTTGGTCGGAATGAGGTTTTCGTATGTATTTACAAATCAAACGGCCGTTTGCCCGGTCAAAATAACAGATTCAAGTCATAAACATTTCAGAACACAAAAGAAGATCCTCATCCGCCAGTCATCACATGCTTATGCAATTTCACAATTATGCCAATGCCAAATCTATATTCATGCATATCAAAATACGTCACTTTTCAAGCTAGAACATTTTTCAATATATAAATATTTTCGAAAAAAACCTGCATACGACAAACTTCTTATGCACCACCGTAATAGTCCGTTATAAAAAAAAAACACCTATTTGGAACACCGCTCCTATGCATTTTTGTACGAAACACGTAACACATTAGGGAGAACATCTCCAAAACACGCTGAGAAATATCGTTCCAAAAATAGCAAAATTTTGTAAAGGTTAAAAAAAAAACATATTTATATGTCTTGTACTATTTGAAATAAAATGGAGTTTATGGACTCACCTGGATGTAGATCTGGTGCTAAGATCCTACAAAATAATAATGCGAAAATACTTAATACCTGGGTATCGATCAAATAATCCTATTCCCTAAATAATATTGAAATCTTATAAAATGGACTTTGGGATGTATATAAATATACCTATATAATAATACGTATACTTATATAATTTTTTAAAAAGATCGAAAAATCCTATACTCTAAAAAAATATACTCTCCCAAGAAACCATAATTAACTATATACTTTATACTAAAAATCCGTTTAAAATATTGAAATCTTAAAATAAATAACTAGCCTAAGAACAATATAATCTAACTAGAAATAGATCTCACTATATATTAAAGAAAATAAATAAACATACACTATAACTATATATATATATATATACATATATATATATATAACCTAACTAACTAAAACAAAAGAAAATAAAACATGCAACTTACTTGAGAAACATGCAAATATGCAAACATGCAAATATATATAAACTTACTTGAGGTTGGCTGCCTTTTTTTTTTTTATTCAAGAAAGGAAATGATAGGTTTATATATATATGCTCAAGATTGAGGAAATTGCCTAAAGAAAGAAATGTCTTGCATGCCTATATATATAGAGAAGGAAATGGCGGCTCATGGCCGAAAATAATTCGGATGATGGCAGGTGGAAGGCTAGGTGGCGGCCTTCCTTAATTGTTAAGTTTAGTTTTTTTTTTTTAATTCATATATGAAAATGCCAAGTATTTTAAATTTCTAAAATAAATATACTAGGTATTAAAAATGAAAATCCACTTAAAGGCATTTATAAATCTTAATAATAAAACCTCAATAAGATAATAAAATTTTATTCCTATTCCTAAATATCCCCAAAATACTACTATGTGCCAAAAACACTATATCCCATCATATAGATCAAAACTCTATTTTCATCACGTTCTTAATTTTAAAGTCATGCTAGGTGCTTACGGGGTTGGGCGTTACACTTTCATCCCCCCATTTACAGAAAATCCTTAACGCCAATGAGAAGGTTACTAATAAATGTATTAGAGAATGTATTTAGTATTAGACGATCCTGAGTGTCTATAATACTATACAACTATTTGATCTCTTGACATTGATGTCAGTTTCAATAAATAGGGTAAATTACTAAATTAGAGTAACATGCAAGCAAACCTATCACTATAGTAATCAGCTACACCTGAGTTGTCGAATCTCAAGGAAAGGAAAAGCTCAAGTAGTCGTCGTTTTCACTAATGTTTAGTCTAAAGAATGTTTTCAAAGCAATAAATAAAATACTAAAAACGAGTTTTATCAACCAAAGTAAGCAAAACAAGAAATACAAGTATTTTAAAACTATCAAAAGTGAGAGTTTGAATGATGGAATCTCCCTAATCCTTATTACTAGCCATTGGAAAAATCATAAAAAGCGATATTTTAATTATTCGAGTCGGGTCATCACAAATGAATCAGGCAATCCCTATCTCTAGGCAAAAGCCATCCTACTCACTAACCCTTAGAGGATAATCTCTTCTCTCTCTAACCAATTATGAGTGCAATAACAATAAGTGATTAAATGATCTAAAAGTAAAATTTCATATCTCTAATCAATTACCCCAATTAATCCCCAAATGGTTGCCCTAGAGTGTTATTCCTTTTTCAATTCCGAACACTCTTACGATGAGTTCGAATTTGCAAATTAAACTGCAATAAAAATCAATTAGAAGACAACTCAATCAAAATCAAACATCAATTTCCATGTATTAAACCAAAATCATAGCATTCAAGAACTAGGATTCAACCCTCATTCAAACATAAAAACCTAGCCACTAAACATTGTAATAAGTTCGAAATTAATAATTAAAATCAGTAAAGAACAAGGGAAATAAGGCTTAGGAATGAGTTGAAGCCGAATTCGCGATTCCGAACGTCGTCGGAGCTCGTCTCTTGAGTCACCCGATGAAACTCCCGAAATTAGTCCTTTTAAATCTTCAATCTCAAGTTTTCTACTAATTTCCTACCTAATTGAGGTTGAATTTGGGGAAATTGGTAACCTAGGTTAGCCCCTAAGCTCCTCCCTAAGCCCTAATGGCGGAACTCCCTTAATTAATGAAAAAAATTACATTTAAAAGCTGAGAAAATGCATTATTCTACCAAAGCCGGGACCTACCGTCAGCGGTAGGGGTTGCCTACTGATATGTACTTTATCGTCTATATTTCTATATGTTATTTTCATCATTTTATAATGTTTTTAATATATAAAATGCACATTTAAACCAATAACCTCTATTCTTGTCTTAGGTGCTTCCAAAAGAAGAAAACAAAGAAAAGAAACAAAACCTTGTAAAAACGACGAAAACGAAGGTGACGACATCAATAAAGAAGACCTACAGTCAGCAATAGGTCTTGGAGCTACAAGCAAAGAATGGACAGAACCCTAATGGTGATGGTAGGCTACCCCTATCGTCGACAGTAAGTCACAGCCTCAACAAAAAAAAAAAGAAGGAACAAAACCCTATTGTAGACGGTACGGCTCGACCTACCATACGCGGTAGGTCCTGGCTGTAGCAGTTTTAATGCGTTTTTTACTCTATTAAATGTAATTTTTCAATCATTAGAGGGAGTTCCTCCATTAGGGCTTAGGGAGGTAATTAGGGGCGAACTTAAGTGATGTGTTAGTTTTAAAATCTGAAGGGAATGAACTACTAAACTAAAGTAACAGGCAAGTGGACTTATCACTGTAGTAAAAGAGCTACACCTGAGTGTCGAATCTCGAGGAATGATAAAGGCTCAAGTATTAATCATCATTTTTAATGTTTAACCTAAGAAAAGTTAGGTTGAAAAGGAATGGACTAAAAAGCTAAAAATTATTTATCAATTAAACAAAGCTAAGCAATAAAACTAAGATTTTTAAAAACTATTTAAATAAGAGTTTGGATGGTGGAATCCCCCTAATCCTTGTACTAATTCAATTGGAAAACTTTAAAGAAGCGATTTTGAATTAATCAAGTTTGCTCATTATAACAAATTGGGCAATTCCTATCTATAGGTGAAAGCCACCTTACTCACTAACCCTTGGAGAAAAAACTCTTTCTCCCTAACCAATTATGAGTACAGTAATTATAGGTGATTTAAAAGACCTAAAAAGAACAATATCATATTTCTAATCAATTGCCCCAATCAACCCCCCAATTAGTTACCCTAAAATGCTCTTCCTTTTTTCAATTCCAACCACTCTTGCAATAAATCTAATTTCGTGACAATTAAATTTCAAACAAGCACAATTGGAAGACAACTCAATTAAAAGCAAACATCGAAATCAATAAATTAAACCAAGAACATCGTAAACAAGTATTAAGATTCAATCCTCATCCAAACATAAAAATCTACTCACTAATCATTGTATAAAAATTGAAATTAAAAATTAAATTCAATAAAAATCAAAGGAAAAGAAAGCTTAGGAAGAGAGCTAAAGCCGAAATCGCAATCCCGAACGTCTCCCAAGCTCATCTCTCGAGTTGCCCAATGAAAACCTAAAATCGTGATGTTTGATCTTGGAA
Source organism: Catharanthus roseus (assembly GCA_028651295.1). Classification (NCBI taxonomy): domain Eukaryota; kingdom Viridiplantae; phylum Streptophyta; class Magnoliopsida; order Gentianales; family Apocynaceae; genus Catharanthus; species Catharanthus roseus. Next base: position 2,483,174 of record JAPQWS010000116.1, read on the forward strand.
TCTTGCTCTCCAAATTTCCAATTACAGAAATTTTACTCATTTCCTAACTAATTGAAGATAAATTTTGGTGAATTATCTAACCTAAATTCACCATTAATTGCATTCTCTAGCCCTAATAGTGGAGTTACCTATTAATAGCGGAAAAATTATATCAAAACAGAGTTAAAATTGGATTATAACTGTTACAGCTGGGACCTATCGCGCAGGTAGGTCAAGCCCTACCGTCCATAACACGGTTCTGCCCAAAAATCCTTCGTTGTGGTTGAGACCTACTGTCGACAGTAGGGGTAGCCTACCGTCGCCGATAGAGTTCTGTACGAGCTTTGCTTGTGGCTTCAAGACCTACAGTCGGCAGTAGGTTGGCCTACCTCAGGCGGTAGGTCTGGTTAGTTGATGTTGCCAGCTTCGCTTTCATCGTTTTCACTCCATTTTCATTTTCTTTCATTGTTTTCTTATTTGGAAGGCACCTAAGACAAGTATAAAGGGTATTAGTTTAAAATGTAAAATTTTACATGTTAAAAACATCGCAAAACAATGAAAATAACATACAGAAATATAGACAAATAAGCACATATCATTATGCTAGAAAATTTCCCCAAATTCATCCTCAATTATGTAGGAAATCAGTAGGAAAACTACAATTAAATACTTAGAGATCAAGGATTAAAGATCAAAGGGTGTAATTTCGGGCTTCAATTGGGCGACTGAGAGACGAGCTCGGGCAACGTTCGGGATCGCAATTTTGGATTCAACTTTCTCCTAAGCTTTCTTTTCTTTTTACTAAATTTAATGTTTAATTTTAATTTCAATACACTGTTTAGTGGCTAGAATTTTATGTTTGGATGAGAGTTGAACCCTAATTCTTAATTACAATGTTCTTGGATTAATTTACTGAATTCGATGTTTGTTTTCAATTGAGTTGTCTTCTAATTGTGTTTTGTTGTAACTTAATTGTTGCAAAGTTAGATTTTATAGCATGGATGTTCAGAATTGAAAAAGAAATAACATTCTAGGGCAACCAAGTGGGGTTAATTGGGGTTATACATTAGAGATGAAATTTCACTTTTAGGTCCCTTAAATCACCTATAATTACTACACTCATAATTGGATAGGGAGAGACGATATTCTTCTCTAAGGGTTAGTGAGTAGGGTGGCTTTCGCTTAGAGATAGATATTGCATGATTAGTTCTGACCACCCAACTCGGTTAATTCAACCTCTTTTCTATAAAGTTTTTCCAATTGAATTAATAACAAGGATTAGAGGGATTCCAACATCCAAACTCTTGCTTTAATATTTTTTTAACATATTTGGTTGTTTCTTGTTTTATTTACTTTAGTTTATAAACTCATTTTTAGTTTTTTAATTTATTCTTCTTCAACCCATTCTTTAGACTAAATATTAGAAAGAGCGATTAGTACTGGAGCCTTTATCGTTCCTCTAGATTCGACACTCGGTGTAGCTCAATTACTACAGTGATAGGCCCATTTGCCTGTTGCCTTACTTTAGCAGTTTCCCCCATTCATTTAAAAAACATCAAGTTTTTGAAGCTGTTGCCGGGAAAAGGCAACTTAAGGAAAATCGTTTTTATAGTACTTTAGTCCTTTTGTTTTTCTTGTTTTGTTCTTTGTGTTTGTTTGAATTGTCCTTTGTCTTTGCATCATTCAATTATTTTTTTCGTTTATCTTTATGAGTTGTGTTCTTTCTTCATGGAATTGATCACATTTTCTTCTGTTCAGATTGTGTGGTACTAGTTTATGCCCCGAAAAAAAGGGGTGAATTAGTACTATTTGATCCAGAGCTCGAACGTACGATGCGGGGTGCCTATCATACTCTTTGGTTCGAGAAGACGAAGGAAGATCAGACAATTCTACCTTTGGTAAATCCTCTTTTTGTACCGCATCCATCAACACTAATGGCAGAGCGTACAATGGTGGACTATACCCGACTGTCCATCTCTTGGACGTAGTCGAACATAGCAAGGCCGAGGGTGGAGATGACCAACTTTGAAATGAATCTAAATATCATCTAGATACTGCAAAACAACGTCCAATTCGATGGACTTCCAGATGAGGATCCACATGCTCATGTCAAAAATTTCTTAGAGGTGTGCGACACCTTTAAGGTTAATGGAGTTTCTGAAGATGCCATCCGGCTTCGTCTTTCCCATTCTCTCTAAGGGGGAAGGCGAAGTCTCGGCTCAAATAATTACCATCTGGCTCCATAATATCATGGAATTCTTTGGCTGAAAAATTCCTAGGGAGGTACTTCCCTCCGGGTCGGACAACGATGTTAAGGAACGATATTCTGTCTTTCCAACATATAAACAAAGAAAGCCTCTATGAGGATGAAACTAGCTTTTAAATGTCCCTACCATGCTCTAGATTTGGGGATCCAAATTCAATGTTTCTACAATGGAGTGCCATTCAGGGCGAGGCAATTGATAGACACCTCACCTAGAAAGTCTACAGAACATAAAACCCCAAAATAGGTATATGACCTAATAGCAAATAGCGATGAATAGTTACACCTGGGGAGGGCAACGATCAAAGCTGAAGATGGTTGGAGTGCATTATGTGATGCAATTTTGGCCATGGATGCTAGATTAACTACCATAATGCAACAGAAAATGGAGAACCTGACCACTACATCATCAAACAAAGGAATTCAAACAGTCATATTTTGTTATTTCTGCAGCGGAGGGCATTCAAATCATGAATGCCAAGTATAGAAGGACCGAGGGAACAAGTCGATTTTGTATAAGGGAACTAACCTGGTAACTACCCCTATGTAAATACATATAATCTGTGGTGGAGAAATCATCCCAACTTCTCTTGGGGTGGACAAGGATAACCAAGACCACAACAACCCCCACGATTTCAAAAGTCAGTTGATTTATATTCAGATCGAACTTGATTTGCATAGAGAAGTTATTTTCTTTTTTATTAATTTAGGATTTAAATTATGTTTACTCCATATGTTTCATATTATCTGTAAGACAATGCACAAAATATTAAGGAAATGATTGAATTGTCTAGATTTAAAAGGAAGTGGACTAAATTACCCTTTGACTGTCATTAATATTTCTAATGAGAGTTTCTAGACAATTGTTTAATTTCAACAAGATAAGAGGTATATATATATATATATATATGAAAAAATATCATTTAATACTCCATCGATTTTTAATAAAGTAACAAATATTTTGAAACAGAAAAAATATGTTTAGGTGATAGATAATATGAAAAGAAGGGAGTAATAATGAGCCCTTCATCGAGAAAACAAAAATATTTGATCAAAATTTTGTTTTCTAACAATTTAATGACTTATTGATTCAATTTGTTTTGATGCTATGTCGGGGTATTCTAAGAAAAAGTTAATCTATTAATAAGACACTATCGGGATTAAAAAAAAGATACAACATTTGGGAATTTGAGTACTCAATATAACAAAAATCCCACTTTTAATATGAAAAAGAAGACATTCTATCAATATGAAGATATTTATTTTGAAGTTATAAGCTTAACAATGAAGTTATTTTGGTAAACTTTTTAATTAAAACAAGAAAAAACTCCAAACTTTTTTTTTTTTTTTTATAATATTTCATGGAAACTAAAGCTCTACAATAGATAAAGTGGAAACTATTTTGAATTTATGGGTTATTTATGTAAATTTTAATACATAATAAAAAATTTACTTATAATTAATGTACCAAATTTATTTTTCTCTTTTATTATTTTTTATTTATATTTTATTGCATATTTATGACTTCTGGTGTGCATATTTCAAATATCAAATTTTAATTTAACAATTATAATATCATAATATTTATATTATATACTTTAAAATTTTATTGGGTGGGAAAGCATTACATGTCATTTCATCGTACAAATGTCATAAGAACATATATCTTATAATTATGCATTACTTTTAATTAAACTCAAGTAAAAGACCTTTCCCTCTCTCTCCTTTGCACTCAATTCAACCAACTAATGTAGCTTTTGAAACTGTTCACGAATTCTATAATAATTTGAAGATGTTTTTGGACTTAGCTATAATATAATGGAACTATATTTTCTTTAATTACACAATCATCCAGTAAGCAATTCGGCTTTCTTTAATAAAAGTCAATTCTTTTTGTAATTATTATTAAGAAATTAATTAATTAAACTTTATATGTACATATAAAACATGATGTACAATATAAAAAAAAGACATGATGTGTTTTTACTATTTGTATTTGTAACTTTCCCAAAGAGTGCTAATTCCACCAAGTTAATAGTCATCCAACCTACATTTTACCCAAAAAAAAGCTAGATGTACTTTTCATTATTTATTAAATATTTTTTACTACTCATATATAGGAATGACAATTTTTAAGATTGCCTTAAAATATTAAAGTAATTGAATAATAATAATAATAATTTTACTCAAAGCATAACTTTTAATATATTAATTTTTTTAATATATTAATTGATCACAAGAAAATATGGGTTGTTAAATATAATGAAAAACTCTCAAAAAAATATAAGGACAAAATTTTGTATATAAAGTGACACTATATTTTGTTTTTCACATTTCCTTTTTCTCTCTACTCTTTATTTTCTTTCTAAAAAAACCTAAGGTGTGTTGAAGGTATAAATATAAATTTCTTATTTTATTTTATTTATTATTATTATTATTATTATTATTATTATTATTATTATTATTGTTAGATTTCTTCCCTCCATTTTGATGATCAACTTCCTTCCTATGGAAGCCTAAAATTGGATTTCTAAATTTTATCATGGCATAACATACATTACTCATTTTCGACAGTTTCTGTTCAATTTATTTTACCGGAAAAGAAAAATTGTCCTCTAATTGTTATTTTCAAAGATTGGATACTTAATTAATATAATGGGCAAAATTCATGGTACTTTTTTGGTATTAACCCTTATAAATAGTCACCCGTGCTTGAAACACGGGATAATCACTAGTATATATATATAGATATATATATATATATATATATGAAAACAAAGAAACCTTATGTGGCTCACTTTTGCTACTTGGCGTCCATGTGGACACCTCCTCCTTTTTTCTCTTTATTCTAATACAAAGAAATAGATTATAATGAATTTGGTAATGATAATAATTAAAAAGTTTTAATTTGATCATAAAACTCTAAGCTTCACTATCACATATGAAAAATTGGCTGATGATTTGAGAATCTTATTGAGAAGTAAGTTAATCTAATAAAATAAATTCGAAAATTTTAATTTTCAAAAAATTTTGTTTGCAGTCAAAAAATAAAACATTTTTTAAAATATATTAAAAAATAAATTTGAAAATTTTAATTTCCAAAATAAAAAAAAAGAAATTCAGAAATAAATCCAAAAAATTTAATTTATAAAATTCAGAAAAAAAAAAGAAAATGAGAAAAATAGATAATTAATAAGTTTAATGATAATAATTCATTTTTCTGAAAATAACTCCAATGATTTTTTTTAAAAAAACAAAAGAGACAATTAATAAGGTTATTGATAACTAAGACATGTGATTTTTTATATCTAATTTATTCAGACAAAAAAAACATGATGTATGTCTAAGTATACACAAACTCCACAAATCCGCTTTTATTAATACATACATATATATATATATATACACACATCACAATAACACAACTAGACAATCTACTGTAGCAATAATGTGGCAACACTGTAGTAGTCACTTTTTACTGTAGCAAATTTGCTTATAAATAGGCTTTCAAGGCTACCTTATTGGGTACTTTAATTTTTTTCCAATTTTGTACACCAAAGCCTTAGGAGATAACTTTCATAACCTCCCTCTATCTCCTGGTCTTAATTTTCTGGTTAGATCCCACTTCTATTATTGTACTTATATTTTTAATAATATTATTTGCATTTACATAATGTATGTTTAATTGCTTTAGTTTATATATTGCTAATGGTCGGTTTTACCGACTGATTTACTCATTAATTTACTTACTTTTATTTTAAAATTTATTTATGTTTTTAATGGTCGGCTCTGCCCCCTGATTTAATTTTTTTACAGTTTTATAAGCTCCTTCCTTCCCCCATTTAATTATCTTTTCCCCCTATCTTTTAAGGTCACACTTCCCTAACCCCTTGGTATCAGAGCTAGAGGGGATGTAATTTTCTATATTATATGGTTTCATTTTCTATACCTTTTGACCCAATGATTTATAATTATTGGGATTACCAGCAATCTTGTTCAATACTTTTACTTTTCAAAATCACATACATAGCCATTCATGGTTTTTCTACTTTAACAAAACAAAGCCGGTGCAGACTGAATTTCCTCATTGGTTTATTAACCAATGGTGGCCAAGTTATGGACCAACAAAAGACATTCTCCTAGAGAATATAAAAGAAGGTTTCGAATTATTCAAAAAGAAATTTTATCAAGCTCAGCAGACAGTGGTTCCTTTGCCCCTCAAATTTTTTAGTAGATTCAAGCTGGCTTGGATTTATGTCCAAAAGCTTGCGTACTCTAAGGATGATAGACATTCTGGACTTCCAAATCTGGTCCTCCAAGGACACTGCAAATGGTGGAAGGATTGGGATGCACAAATTGCATGTCTTCCTTCTATTGACAAATAGTTTAAAGCACACCCCAAGCATCTATCTCCTAATGATACGAACCAAACACAGTTCCTACAACAGAAATGTGTAGCAGCAATGTTAGCAAAATCATGTTCTAAAGATAATTTTGTAGTAGCAATGGAGAAACCATTCAAGAAAATGAAAGTAGAATTATCTACTCAACGACATAATAAATAAACTGCTCAACATCGAGCAAGTCCTGTAAAATAAGAAGAAGAAGATCAAGAAAAAGAAGAAGAAGAAGAAGATGAAGATCAAGAAAAAGAAGAAGAAGAAGAAGAAGATTACTATTCAGAATAGTAGTCTCCAGAAAAAAAAAATAATGAAAATGATGTAGTCCTTCATGACATCAGCATGACAAAAGATGACATCACATGACAATCTATTGTTACAGTATTGTAGCAATAATGTGGATACTGTAGCAACACTATACCAGTCACTTTTTACTGTAGCAAATTTGCCTATAAATAGACTTTTAAGGCTACCTTATTACCTTATTTTTTTCCCAACTTTGTATACCAAAGCCTTAGAGACAGAACTTTTCTAGCCTCTCTCTATCTCTCGGTCTTAATTTTCCGGTTAGATCCATGTTCCATTATTGTAATTATATTTTCAATAATATTATTTGCATTTAAATAATTTCTATTTAATTTCTTTAATTTATATATTGCTAATGGTCGGCTCTGCCCCCCTAATTTATCAGTTTACTATTTAATTGTTTTGATTTATATATTGCTAATGGTCGACTTTGCTTCTTGATTTACTCGTTTATTTACTTACTTTTATTTTAAAATTTATTTATGTTTTTAATGGTCGGTTCTACTGCCTTATTTAATTTATTTACAGTTTTATAAGCTCCTTACTTCCCCGTTTAATTATCTTTTCCCCTATCTTTTAGGGCCACACTTCCCTAACCCCTTGGTGGACTAATCTAAAATGCAAATAATTGTACTTTTTCTGAAATTTTTGAATGGATTTCTGGGAAAGACTCTAATCCCTATACGTTCATAATTCTACAATACAGATGATGTAATCACTAGTTATTGACCGATTTGAAGATTTGTAAATTTCACTAGAAGGATGTTTTGGTATTTTCCAATTGTCGATTGATTGTTGGAGATCACTATAATTGATCTCTTCTTTTAGTTTTGTTTAAGGTTGTAAGGATGCAATTGTTGAAGAGGAGCAGGAAGATGAGGCTTTGGAGAAAGAGCGAATAAAAGAAGACATGATGTGGAGGAGGGAATAAACAAGATCATAAGAAATAGGATAACTGATAATTAATTGAATGTAAAACTTCCCTTAGCCAAGGTAATTATCACCTTCAATTTCAGTAAAATAGGACGAAGCTTATTTAGCTTATATTATGGAGAATAATTAAACTTCTTAGTTAAATCTAAAGAAATGTATATTGTATACTGATTAAAGTAAAGATCTAGAAAATTTGAAGTATAATCAATTTAAAACAGACCATTGAGATAAATTTTGTGACTTAGGACTTTCATTTTTCACCCAATAAAACACCCTTAGTGTAGATCTGAGAATTATAGATATATATATTGTTAGCCCTAAGGGCATTAACACTTATGATTTTGATTATGATTAACATATGCTTGTGTGAGTATTTTAGCTAACTTTTCATAAAACAAAAGAAGCACCTGTGAAGTCTCAAAGTCTACACTCTCTAAAAGCAAAAGATCTAGTTGATGAGGGCAAAATGGAGAAGAAGAAACCAAGCCATTCCAAGATCAAATCATTGGAGACATTGAAGACATTGAAGGCATTGTCTATGTTAGAGTGGAATTAGGTACTCCCTTGTAAAACTCCCTAGTCTTACTCTTTGATTATTGATCATGAAGCTCCTTTTACGATTTTCTCAAATATAAACTTTTGTTAAAATCTAAGTATTCTTGACTGAAGTTGTGATGCTTTTGGAAGGTTTTTCTTCTCTTTAAAATGATTGTCAAGAATACATTTTTTTGAAACAATGAAGAAAGCTTTTGTCTTAAAAAGAAACTTGGCTGAAGAAACAAAAATTCGGTCATCCGGTTTTAGAACCGGTCGTCCGATTTTTTCTAAATCAAAAAATTGGCAGTCCGTTTTTTAGATGGACAAGTCCGAATCTTTCTGTTCAAGAACCGGTCGTCCGATTTTAGGAACCGGTCGTCCAATTTTCTTCTACACTTAAAAAATCGGCAGTCCGTTTTCTAGCTGGACAAGTCCGAAACTTTTTATTTAAAGAACTGGTCGTCCGATTTTCACATTTACTATAAAAAATATTACCATTACACTGAATGCAACGGTCACTTTTTTTAAGACAGTATATATAGACTTTTTGATCAGCCATAAAGCATACAAGTTTGGTGAAATATTCATTGAGAACATTTAAAACTTTTAAAGAGCTTCAAAAGCACATTTATTGCAAACACTTTCAATCCCAAACAAAAATCTTCTTGAGCTTCATTATTGATCATCATCAAAGAAGAAGAAAGGAGGAGCTTGTAGAACATTTCATTGAGTTGTACCTATTATTTCACAAGCTCAAAAGTGGTAACATTGTTCTTAAACCTATCTTTCTCTCTTATTGATATCAAAGGTTTGTGTTGAAAAACCCCTTGGGTAATCCTTTGATTTACATTGTGTTGTAGATTGAGGTTGTGTGCAAAACCCTTGTAGGATGATCCTCATATTTGTAGTTGGTGTAAATTTGTGTTTATAGTGGATTTGAAAAATCCTTGGGTGTTAACTCAAGGTAGTGGATGTAACTCTTTGAGGGAGTGAACCACTATAAATCCTTGTGCCTTCTTCTTTTCTTTGCAAGCTTATTACTTATTTGTCACAACCACAAAATTTTGTTTGGTTTGAAATTTTATTAAAAGAGTTTTAGAATTCTCTTTCAAACAAAATTGGAGGTTTACCCTTTATTTAACAAAGGTTTTTCGAAAATTAGCCAAAAACCTTATTCACCCCCCTCTAAGGTTTTTCATATATATATATATATATATATATAAACAAAGAAATCCTACATAGCTCACTTTCGCCACTTGGTGTCTACATGGACACCTCATTTTTTCTTTCTATTTTACTATAAAAAACAAAAAGATAGATAATAATGAATTTGATATAGATAATAATTAAAAAGTTTAGTTTTGATAATAAAACTTTATTTGTTGATGATTTGAGAATACTGTAAAGAAGCAAGTTAATCTAATAAAATAAATTCGAAAACTGTTTTCCAAAAAATATAATTTTCAGTCGAAAAACTAAAATATTTATTAAATATATTAAAAAAATAAATGCAAAAAATTTAATTTTCGAAATTGAGAAAAACAAAGAAAATGAGAAAATAAATTCGAAAAATTTAATTTAAAAAACATATAGTAATAAAACATTAAAAAAATCAATGTGGAAATTTTATTTTTCGAAATTGAAAAAAATGCAAAAATAAATCGAAAAAATTTAATTTAAAAAAAGAGATAATAATGAATTTGATATGGACAAGAGAGTTTTAATTTGATAATAAAAATTTATTTGCTGATATTTGAGAATCCAACAAGAATTAAGTTGATCTAATAAAATAAATACAAAAAATTTAATTTCCAAAAAATTTAGTTTGGAGTTGAAAAAATACAATATTTTTTAAATATATTAAAAAATAAATTCGAAAAATTTAATTTCTAAAATTCATAAAAAAAGAAAATGATAAAATAAATCTGAAAATTTTAATTTTAAAAAAAGAGATAATATTGAATTTGATATAGATATTAATTAAAGAGTTTTACTTTGATAATGATAATTGAAGAGTTTTAATTTGATAATAAAATACTTTATTTTATAATGATTTGAAAATCTTACAAGAAGCAAGTTAATCTAATAAAATATTAATCTAATAAAATAAATTGAAAACTTTAATTTCCAAAAAAATTTGATTTGCAGCCGAAAGCCTACAATAAATTTTTTAAATATATTAAAAAATAAATCCAAAAAATATAATTTTAAAAAAGAGATAATAAGGTATTTGATATAGATAATAATTAAAGATTTTTAACTCGATAATGATAATTGAAAAGTTTTAATTTGATAATAAAACTTTATTGGCGGATGATTTGAGAATCCTACAAGAAGCAAGTTAATCTAATAACAAATTGATTTAATAAAATAAATTCGAAAACTTTAATTTATAAAAAAATTAATTTGCAGTAAAAAAACTACAATATTTTTTTGAAATATATTAAAAAATAAATCCAAAAAATTTAATTTCCAAAATTCAGAAAAAAATGGAAAATAAATCCGAAAAAATTTAATTTAGAAAAAAAGATATAACATTGAATTTGATATACATAATACTCCCGTCCGAAAGGGTGTACTGTAGCCCCCCATTGTGAGGTTAAAGAATATAATTTCGTAATGATAATTGAAGAATTTTAATTTGATAATAGTACTTTATTTACTCATGACTTGAGAATCTCGCAAAAAGCAAGTTAGTCTAATAAATTTAATTTGAAAGCTTTAATTTTTCGAAAAATTTAATTTGTAGCCGAAAACTATAAATATTTCTTTTAAATGTATTAAAAATTAAATCCAAAATATTGGCAAGAAATATATATATATATAAATATATATATAAACAAAACCATAATAACTTACCACATGAGACACCTTTTCCCTTTTTTTCCATGCAAAAATAAAAAGATAATATATGAGATAATAATAAATGAAATATATCTAATACTCTCCCTATTATTTAGGGATAAAATATTTTTAAAATTTTAAAAAATAGTATAAGAGATATAATAAATAAATAAAAGAGATTTAATTTTGTTGACAACTGATGCTATCTCTATTATTTATGGGTAAGACATTTTTAAAAATTTTAAGATATTTGAAACTATCCACTAGATTAGTATTTATGAGTTGATGTTAAATATAATTCTTTTTAAACTGACTTTTCTTGTGACACAAAACTCCCACCACCATCGATATTTTTTATCAGCAAAGCATTCTCAATATTTTTTAATCTTCCATTTTGTGAATGATAATTCTGTGTATTACGCTATCATATATTAAAGTGTGAAAGATGAACGAATTCCAGTTCTTCAGAGTAGTACGAGGAAGGTGTTGTTTATAAATTGATATTTTTTTTATTTTGCTATTCTCTTTTTTTTTCTCTTGGAATATCCTTTTTTTTTTTGTTTAAATATAATTTCATGAAGAACTAATATAATTCTTTTTACTTTCCTTCACTTTTTATGTGTTTCTATTTTGTTAAAAGATTGGATCTTTTTGGCCTGTTATCAATTTAATGATCAAGTACTTTTTGTGTATTTTCGGTTAAATTATATACCTAATCATGGCTACGAACTATTTTTATTATTTATGAGATTATCTTTCTTAACTTTTAGTTGCGGATATTGGAGTTGAAACTAATGAATGCATCAAAATATATTTGGTTATGTCCTTTTAATATTATCTGGCATTTTTTTAAGAGTATTATCTGACTTTCTTTTTTAAATAAAGCATTATCTAACTTTTACATTTAAGTTTATGGGTTTAAGACGTCCTTTATATAATTTATTTGTTTCCTTTTAACATGTAATAAGGATTAGATGTATTTGTACAGATTAAGTACTTTTTGTATATTTCTTGACTATACTAATCTATTTTTGTTTTTTATGAGATTATTATTGTTGAATTTTTAGGTTGTAGATACTTGAGTTGAAGCTAAGGAGTTCATCAAACTATATTTGGGTATGTCCTTCTTTTAAATATTATTAACTCTTAGATTTAATATTTATAAGTATAATGAGAATTCGTTTATGAATGTATCTTTTCCCTTTTAACATATGACAAAAAAGAAATGTATTTTTAACTTTTTTTTGGGCTAAATGCACAGTTATCACTCATCATCTCTATAGGTAAATTTGTTACTTCAAATGGTGTCTAGATGTCAACAAAGGTTTTCCATGAATGCTAAACTACCATACGATTGAACATAATTTTAAACTTTCTATAAGAAGTAACTTTCTTTTTTGTAATTATATTCAATCCTCTTATTAACAAAAATATGCATGTTGTTGCAAGTTGTTCAAATATGTCATTTTCTTATTTTTTCTTTCCAATTTACTAGTAATTGTAATACTTTTTTTTGTTGCACAGAATAATGTTTGTAATCTTGCTATAACAATTAATTTTATTTGGAAACCATGTTTTCCAATTTTTCTTAGGAACTTAATATAATTCCATTTTTTCTCTTTTCATTTACAAACCCGATATAAATGAAATTTCTTATTTTTTTAAAAATATGTGTTTTAATGGCTTTATGAACATGTTTTTTAAATGAGTTTGTTTGGGGTTCAATTTGAATAATTACTTCTTAATATTCATTTACAGTCATAAATTTTATTTTTTTATTCATATATGTTTCAATTTATTAGTATCTATTTTTCTTTATATTTAAAATGTGATTTTAAAAATAAAATAACAATCTTAGTGACACTAATTATGTTATTTTCTTCATTCTTTATGGAAAATGTTTGTGATGTATAAAATTATAAAATGCTCGAAAAAATTCTCTATTTTTCTTTTTTGAGAAATGTTTTTGAAAAGTATAAAATAGTTGAAGAAGTAATATAAATATGTACATTTCCAATATCTATATATATATATAATGTTTTCTTTGATGTAGGCCAATTAGATAATTATCTAACTTTTATACTCTATTACATTCTTTTTTAATAGAACATTGTATGTCTTTTTTTTTTTAATAGTTTTTTCTTCTTTTTGGGTGGAAGAAGATGAGGTGCTGGAGGGGTAGGTCACAAGGGGAAGGAATATTAGTTACGAATTGTTACCTAATTTCTAAGAGTAGGGAAATAGTTTTTCTTTTTTGGTGGAGGGGTGGGGAAGTGAGGCATATTAGTTTCTTTTTTGGTGGAGGGGTGGGGAAGTGAGGCATATTAGTTACAATGTTTGCTTTATTGTTTAGATAGGAAAGTATTAATGAATTCTATCCAATTTTTTATTCAGAAAATAAAAGTTCTATTCAAATTTTTTCATTTTTTCTTATATCCCTTTTCTTTAATATTAATTTTTAATTCTTTTTTATTACATAAGTTTATTTAAATAAATTTATAATTATATTAATTATGGACAGCCAAAAAGAAAAAAGACTAATGTAGTACATGTGTGTTTTTAGTCTCCTTCTTCCTTAGATCATTTTTGAAGGAGTTTTTTAAAGGTGGGAAAGAAGAAGTATTAGTCTTTGTTTTAAAATAATATTTATTATTTTTAATTAAAAAAATATTTCCTTTCAGAAAAATGGAATATTATGTGTTTCTTAAAATTATAACAAAGTACTCAACACACGGTTTTTTTATATACAACATTATAATTTAATCATTGCATTAGATATATAAGAATTTCTATCTTTTCTTTTAATATAATTTTATAACCATAAATATTTATCTCGTACTTTAATCTGATAAATCTTTTTATAAGGAGATAAATGTATTTCTTTGATTGATTTAGAAACATAAAAATCTCCTTTTAACTAATTTGAACTTCTAATTCTCATTAAATTCAAACTTTTAAAGATATAGATAAACTCACATCATCATAACCTTCTAATGATGTTTTTTTTATCTCATCAAGATTCATCAACCTATTTCACATGTTTAATAGAAAGATAACATCTTCCTAGCATCTATATGGTATGAAATGTATGAATAATAATCCAAATAAAAAGATATAATCTAAAATTGACCACAAGGTCCTTTAAAAAAATTCGAGGAAAGGATTTATTTTTTTCTTTAGACACAAGGAGGGACTCATCAAAATGTAATAATTGTTCTCTTGAACTAAACATATATCTTTTACTGAGAAAATCATTTGTTAGACATGTAACAAAATTTACAACCAAAATTTATATATGAGCTATGGTAGTAATAACTTTACCATGGATTACTGGGACCGTGATGGTTCTTTGGTGATTTAATATGGAAATAGTGAACTTAAAATGATATATTTCAATAATATTCTTTTTTTTTTGGAGCGTATGAAGTAATTAACAAACACAAAGTGCAAAAATCATTGTTTATACTCTTGAACCATAGCAAATCAATTTTTATTAAAGAAATCTAACATGCACATAATTATTGGATCAAAATTGAGAAAAAATAATTAATTAATAAAAAATAAATTACCACTAAAATAATAAAGTATCAAAATTGAGCAAAAAATTATTAATTAATAAAATGTATCCATATGTTTCTTATAACTTTCAAAACTAAAATATTCTACTCCCATATGACTAACTTTCCAATTATGAATACATTAAAATATTTTACTCTCTGAGGCATACGTTAATTGTGAATTAACTTTCCAATTTAATGTATAAGTTTTCTTATGGTTTAACAATTTGTATTAGGTTTTCATATTTTATATGATTTAGGGTTATTTTAAAAAACACTCCTATACTTTTAATGAATTGTCAATTCAGTACCTAAACTTTTAATTTGATAAATAAATACGAAACTTAAGATTTCGGAAAAGAAAAATAATTGCTAAAAGACTTTTAATTTAACAATTAAGTACCTAAATTAGGGTTCAACCCGTTATTTTTTTTACAAAACTCTAATTTAGGTACTTGATTGTCAAAATTAACTGTTAATTTTTTTCAACTGTTAGTTTTTTTTTACAAAACCCTTTTGTGTATTTATTTATCAAATTAAATGTTTAACTACTCAATTAACAAGTCACTAAAAATATAGAGTATTTTTGTAAACATTTGCCCATGTTTGAAGCACGGAAAACATAACTAGTAATTAATTAAATTGGAGTCATGTTTATCAAATTATCATCTTATAGCGATTAGTAGTTTAGGATATTACTCTGATGTGAAGACACTGAAGAATTCAAAAAGCCTGGCATGCAGCTAAAAAGAAAAAAAATAAATTACCATTACCAGTGAGAAAAAAATGAGTGAAGACTCGAAAACCACCAAGAAAATCAAACCAACTATCGAAGAGATCAACAAAAGGTAAAAGCAAGAGGAGGAACAATCAAGTTTAACAGCCATAAAAATTAGTTGAGAATAAACGAGAGCGAGGAGAACATTCATACATTAGTAAATCCCTCATGATGAATCATTCCAACGTAAGCATTCACAGATAGTATTCTAGTTCCGCAAATTCCACAAAAGTAGACATCAAAGCTTGTCATTTTGATTGACAAACACTATTCTATCAGAAACATAAGGCCAGTGAGTGACTGAAATCTTTATAATCTTCAGAATAAACATCCGCCTAGTTCAAGAAAATGAACTGCTCTCTCTCTCTCTCTCTCTCTCTCTCTCTCTCTCTCTCTCTCTCTCTCTCTCTCTCTCTCTCTCTCTCGCAACAATGTATATGATCAAACTTCAAGAAAACGTATTTTTCATATGGGAATCAATGTTTTGAAACTATAGGTGAAAGCTTGAAGAAGATGAAGATGAAGGTTTGAAAGTTTGAAAGACCAAAGAAAAGAAAAGAGGGAATATTTGGCGAATGATTTCTTGATTTTGATGTGAATATACGGTTCTAATTCTGAGGAAATCAACTGCTTTAATAGTTGAATTGATTGAAATCCACCTAAACCACTCAGCCGCTCGGTTTTTTCTTGAATCTTGACTTCATTTATTAACGACCATAACAGAAAGGAGACCAAAAACGATTATAACATAGTCGCTCGCCTCTAAGCTCTCTCTACCTTATTTTTCTTTTTTTCCCACCACCTATACACTATAATTATTTCTACCTCTACCATTATAAATTATAAAACATAAAACTACTCTTTTGGTTTCTTACATTTATTCTTTTAACTATCTAAAATGGCCCTTTGTTAATCGAATTATTAATTTAGAGTCATTGTCATTTTGATAACCTTCCATATACCTAAAATTAATAATAATAGTAATCAAGTCGTTAAATGAAGAGTATTATTGATTAAATAAATAATATAATAATGAGAGATTAATACACTAATGAATTGGAGGCTCTTTGGTAATTATTAACTATTTACTAGTTATATATAAGATAATAAAAATTATATGAAGTAAATGATATTAGATAGAAATTATACTAAAAATTCCATGAACTTTTATAAGTGTGAAGGAAATAATAAATTTTAAAGATCTACAATTTTGTTTGTAAAATAAAAATCAATACTAAACAAGTTAAATTTCTTAACTAATTAATGAATAAATAATAACTAATTAATTCAGAAAAAAACTAATAACTAGCTAAAGTTAACTAATGCTAGAGAGGATAAGAATTATACCAAGTTAATATTAACTTGAAATAAATATACGTAAAGGAATTTGACAGAAAACAAAAAAAATTATTCTGCTTTAGAATTGATATTTATAAGATAATAAAAATTATATAAGAAAATAATTAAGTTTTGAGAATTATTTATAAACACAAAAAAGAAAGAAAATATTTTACTTTATATGTTAAATAAAGAATTACATACAAAGAAATAATTAATTCAATAAAATTATTTTTAAAGTGCATTTTTAATATGTGAATAAAAATAATTTGTTTTACAAAATTTGTCACGTGCAAATGCACGAAAATGGAGCAAGTAATACTAAGCATAGGGTCCGGCAGAACGTTGTTCAGCATAGAAATGAGGTTCCAGAATGTATCCAGGGTCGGCTGCACCCCTCCCGTCGCAGTCAACTCCCCTGGTGCACCCACAAATTTGTCTTTTGAAGTCTCTATATCCTCCAAGCTTGCTACCCTTTTTCGTTCTTTACTTGTACCATGGATGGAATTGTCTTGATGCATCCTTGGATTTATTCTTCACCTTCTATCTTGAGCTTCAAGGTCCTTTTATGATCTTATTCCCGAATACAACCACTTTGTTGCTTAAACTATCGGCACAAGCTTTGCGTTCCTTGGCTCAAGCTCTCGTGATCGGCACTCGAAATAGTTCTATGGTCTCTCACTCATCTCGGGTCATATATATGTATAAATATATATACATATATATACATATATATATGCACACACACACATATATATATATATATACATTACACACATTTGATAAAAAAAACTGAGATGCTGTGTTCTCTCTCTTCTACTGCCGGAATCGACCTTCACTAGGAAGATTCCTCTCTCTTCCCTTTCTTTAATTGCTTTCTTGATTTCTTCTCCTTACTTTTCTTTCCTTTTCTGCTACTTCTCTTTCCTTTTTCAATAGATTTTAATCCCCAACAATCATTTTCTAGCTGTTATAGTATATGCTACTCTACGGTCATGGTAGCGCCACTGGCGGAAGCTACTGGTGGAGTGTGGAACAGGAAATTCTTTACGGATTTATTTGCCCGATCATCCGCTTCAGTTAAATTTCAATCAAAAGTGAAGTCCCTTTCTCAATTCAAAGGTGAATTGACTGTATTCTTTTACACAGATGGAATCGATTCCCTTGCTGCCCCTTTCAATTTATGTCTCACTGGGAAGTTTTCATATGGATTGCCATCAGTGGACAATCTCCACCGCGAATTCCAAACTGCAGGCTTCAAAGGATCCTTCACAATTGGATGGCTGGACTCGAGACATGTGCTGATCTGTTTCAATTTAGAGGAAGATTGCATGCACCTGTGGCTGAAAGGCTCTTGGTCGTTACAGGGATATCCGATGAGGGTGTTCAAATAGTCTACTGACTTCCAATTAAGTGTTGAACCTTCAGTAATTCCGGCTTGGATTGCTCTTAAAGGTTTGCCCATCTATCTCTTTAATTACCGATGAAGATTGATAAACCTACAGCTAATCTCAATAGGCCTAGTATTGCTCGAATTTGTGTTGAGATGGATTTGTTGAAAGGAATTGCAACAATAATATGGATCAGTACTAGGGATGGTAAAGGTTTCTGGCAAACGATCTTGTATGAAGATTTGCCTCTTTATTACTCTCATTGTAAGAGGATAGGGCATGATTCTTCTAAATGCAAGAAGCTGCTCTTAGTTAAGTTTCTAGGCAAGGATGGTGTTGACCATATTGCAGTAGGAAAGGAACACAAGAAACTTGATGATCCAACTTCCACTGGGAGAAATAAGAGGGTTACTTGGGCACCTATAGATAAAGACATTTCGACTGCAGCAACTGTGCTTCACAGTGTTCATCTTCCACAAGAATTCAGACTGTCCCATAATTAACTGAAGATATGGTAGACACTGTCTCTAATTCAGCTATTAATCAGACAATGCTAGACTATAATTCTGCTGTTGTTTCTCTCATTGTTGATCCTTGCTAGGCCAAACAAGGTTGCAGCAGGGCTCTACGTCCACTAGCATCAAAGCTATATCTGATTCAGAATGACTGCAGTTGCTACACAGGCTGACATTATTCTAGATTCAGGCCACCTAAAAAAACCTGCTGCTTTCCGGCTCTATATAATGCTACCTCAACCCAGTCCATTTTGCTTGTTGTTGCTTGTACTAACCAAATAATTCAATTTTTGCAGGGGCAGGATCATCTAGTTGTTTCAAGAACATCTCACAGACTGCCTGGTGTTTCAGATGACTTGTTGTAGCATGGAAAAGCTATCCTCACTCATTTATAGTATAAGGGATACTTCTCTGATTCTAATGTAACTCTTGGCCTTGTAAAGGATAAGGAGAGGGAATTTGTTTCATTAAGGGATTTCCATAAGCTGTTGATGGTCATAAGTGCTTCCAATCTAATTTAGGATCAACCACCTCAAAAGTCACAAATGGGAATGATAAACGCAGAAAATCAGCAAGGAACAAAAAATAAGCATTTGTGTTATTCTAATTGTTTACTTATCTTTAGAAGTTTTCTTACTGTTTGCTTTGTGCTTGTCTATAGATGGTTCCTTCTGCTTTTCTTTCCGTGTTGTTTATACTATAAATTGTATCTTTTGGAATATTTGCAGCATTGGTAACCAAGCTTCTGTTGATAGGGTTAAGAAGCTTGCAAATGATCATCATATTTCTTGTCGCTGTATACTTGCACTATTGAACATCTTGTAAATCATGTTTATACACAAAATGGGCTAGCTGAGTAATTCATTAAAAGACCCCAATTAATTACTAGGCCATTATTGATGAGAACTAGCTCCCCACATCTGTTTGGGGACATACCATTTTGCATGATGCAACACTTTTACGTATTAGACCAACTCATTATCATGAGTACTTTCCTTTACAATTAGTGTTTGGGTCTGAACCCAACATCTCCCATTTTAGAATTTTGGATGTACTGTATATGTTCTATATTGCCAAATCAACGCACTAAAATGGGCCCTCAAAGAAGATTGGGGATATATGTTGATTATGAATCTCTCTCAATTATAAGGTATCTTTAACCTTTAACAAAAGATTTATTTATTGCAAAATTTGCATATTGTTAATTTGATGAGACAAATTTCTCCAAATAGGGGGAGAAAATAAACAGCAAAGGCAAGAAATTACATAGGCAACATCTTCATTAAATTATTTTGATCTGCGCACAAGCGCAAATGAGCTCTAAGTTCAAAAGATCATTCATTTGCAGAAAATTACAAATCAATTGCCCTATGCATTTGCCGACTCCACGAGAGCAACAAAATCCCATATTCCTACTATAGATGCTTCTATTCGAATTGAAGGGCATGTAGGATAAAATAAAAATCATATAGCAAATGAGTCCAAAGCACGCCAAAAGTGTGGCCAATCTCTTGGATCCAAAGATAAAAATCCTTGCAAGAAAAGAGGATTAAATGATCAAAGTGATCATTTGAAGAATTGGATAAAAAATACCAAGAAACAACTGAGAAAAAAGATCCTACTATTGAAAATAGTGAAAACTTAGAGAATTCAATCAACTTTATTGCTACGCTAACATATTGGAATCATAGAGAAACAATTCTAGACCATGCTTTGCATGTAAAATAGCAATTGATGTTTTAAATAATAATGAGGATCTTGAACCAAAATCATTTAAGAATGTTGGAATCGAAAAGATTGGCCAAAATAGAAAGATGTGGTTCAAATCAAAATTCAACTCTCTTGAAAGTCGTGAAGTTTTTGGACTTGTAATCCAAACTCTAGAAGGAATGAAACCCTATGGTTTTAAATGGATATTTGTTCGAAAGTGCAATGAAAATAATGAGACTGTAAAACATAAAACATGACTTGTAGCACAAGGGTTTTCGTAGAGACCAGGAATTAATATGAAGAAGCATATTCTCTATGATTGATGCAATTACATTTTGTATCTTGTGAGTTTAACTGTTCATGAAAAAGTAGATATGCATCTGCTAGACATAGTAACTACTTATTTATACCGAGAACTTGGCAATAAAATTTACATGAAAGTCCCTGAAGGGTTTAAAATGTCTGAAACATGTAAGTCAAGTATTCTAGAAAATATTCCATCAAATCGCGTAAGTCTTTGTATAAATTGAAACAATCTGGTTGTATGTGGTATAATCACCTTAGTGAATATTAATTGAAAAAGGATAAAGATGATCTCATTTGTCCATATGTTTTCATTAAGAAAACTGAAAAAGGCTTTTTTATTTTATTTTATCATTCCTATGTATGTAGATGATATTAACTTTATTAAAACTCCTAAAGAGCTTCTGGATGCAAGAGATGGCTTAAAGAAAGAGTTTGAAATTAAGGATTTTGGAAAACCAAGTTTTGTCTTGGTTTAAAAATTTAAAATCTTGAAAATGGAATGTTTGTTCATCAATCTGCATATGTTGAAAAAATCTTAAAGAGATTTTACATGGGCAAAGCATATCCTTTGACTAGTCCAATAGTCGTTTGATAATTAGATACTAAGAAAGATCCTTTTAGACTACAAAAGGATAATGAAGAACTTCTTGATCCTTAAGTACTATATCTTAGTGAAATAGGTGCACTAATGTATTTTGCAAATAATATTAGATATTGCATTTTCTGTAAATTTGTTAGCAAGATGTAGTTCTTCTCCAACTCGACGACATTGGAGTGGAGTTAAACATGTCTTACAATATCTCCAAGGGACGATTGATCATAGATTAGTTTATTCAAATAAATCCAGTACAAAATTAGTTGGATATGTTGATGTTAGTATCTATCCGATCCACACAAAGCTCATTCTCAAACTAGATATTTGTGTATATGTGGTGACACTGCCATATCTTGGCGTTCCATAAAATAATCTCTAGCTGCTCTTCTTCTAATCATACTGAGATAATAACTATCCATGAGACAAGCAAAGGATGTGTGTGGCTAAAATCATTGGTTCATTATATTCGAGATAATTATAATTTATCCTCCAAGAAAGAAATTCCAACAATCTTATATGAGGATAATGCTGCTTGCATAGCAGAATCAAAGGGTGGATATAGTAAAGGCGATAGGATAAAACATATTTCACGAAAATTTTTCATTACTCATGAACTTCAAAGAAATGGTGAAATTGATGTGAGATAAATTCAGTCAAGTGACAATTTTGCCGATTTATTCACTAAGGCATTGTCGATTGCAACATTTAAGAAATTAATATGTAAAATTGTCATCCGTTGGCTAAAAGATCTAAAGAGATCTTTCCAACAAGTAGAGTATATTTTGTAAGTTAGTACTAAGGCAATCCGCACAGTATGACTGATTTTGTTATATGAGGAGTAGTGTGATGTACTGTGTGAAAAGCAATAAACTGAACAAACACACAAGACACAGCAATTGATAATGTAGTTCAGCGAAGGCTAAGTCTACAGGGCCATGCCTAGAAAGAAATCCACTAATAACTGTCAATACAGTACAAGAATACACCCAGCTCTTTCACACATCTAGTGCTTTCGTAGTGGAATTAGTGCAAACTCCCTTTGCATGCTGCACAATTGAATCCCTTCAACTCTTCAAGTCTTCAATACCATTGAACCGCAGCACAACAAGCTATCCCTAGAAGCTATAGTCCTCAAAACAAGAACTCCATTAAATTATGAAGGATGAACAACAAACATTAATAGAGAATCACATTATTTGAAGTTTGTGACTGCACAAACTCAACCACCATGAATCACCATATTCTCTCTTGCAGAATGTCTTTGAAGAATTGCAGAATGGCTAGCCCCAATCTTCAATTACGTTCCTCTATTTATAGATGTTGAGGCCGAACAATAGATCTTGAAATATCAATCCCTTTTTCAATTAGGATTTTAACCAAGGACTTTGTTTAAAAAAAAAAGTCTTCTAGTTTTAATACCAACAAAGTCCTATTTTCCTTAGATTTTCATCTTTCCTTATTCTTCAACTATTTCTTAAGGTAATATACTAATTAGGATCCAATAATATAACTCATGAAATTTAATCGATAGTCAAACAAAATCTTCGAGATTTTCCAGGTATCCTAAAACAAAGTCAATACTTAGTGCCAGTGAAACCTGGAGCTTGTGCTGTCATACGACCATCCTGTGTGTCCACACTCAAGTTGTGTGAAAGGTTTTTACAAACTCCCCCTTTGGTATTGTTTTAGATCAAACACCAATGAGCTGCACAAGAAAATCATAGCATGCATATTAAACCAAAGCATGAAACAAAAAAACCTACGTAAAGTATTCAAGTCTAGATAATGGCATAAAGGCTAAAACATATAGCTCACAGGCTACCACACAAGGAAAACCAAAATAATAATCATATTCAAGGCAAATTCAATCCAACGCCACAACCGGCCAACCATGGTAAAATTAAAAAAATTGCAGTATACTACAGCCTGGTATGGTACTCCCCCGATTGATCTGAAATAATGCTCATGGGAGTTTATCTTTGAGAATTTGGAGGTCTTATTGCATTTTGAGAAAAGAGGCCATACAGTTCAAAGTTGTTGATGGAGGAGGTCTAGGCTTGTGGTTACTTGTGAAGATTCTGTTAGTATATGCCCTAAGACCAATTGACTCACATTTATGATTTATGAAGCATGTATTTTTTGAATTGTATTTTATGCTCTTGGTCATCAAGTATGTGACTTGATAGTAAAACCCTTATAGCTAATAAAATACTATTCTTATTTGTCCCTAGTTTATTACATCTTGTAAACTACTGTGAAGTTGATTGATGGTCAAGTTTTACTGATCATGAATATGAAATATAAAATCAATTCATAAATACATATTGAGAATATTGTATTGGACATGACCCAAAGTGAAGAAGAAATATTGCATGGGTTTAAGTTATAAGTATTTCTTCTCAGTTTTATATTTGGTGTCCTTTGACCTAATGTTTCTAATGTTTCTTGCATGGGAAGAAAATATGTTTTGACATAGTCAAACATCACTTTTAATTAGGTGATCATTATGACTATTGGTTGGCTTATTTTCTCATCATGTCTTGAATATTGGAGATAGTGAAAGGGATTTGTCCCTCTCGTTTTAGAGAGAGATATCCATGGGTCCCTTGATAAGGAAGACTGGAAAATATGCATGGCCATGCTCAAATAAGTATTAATATGGTGTTATTAATATTATTTGTTGGAACAATTTGCCTGGTGATCAAGTAAATGGTTAATTAAGTTTTATAAGGATGACTTGATCCATGCCTTATACTTAATTAGGCTATCGTGTGACAAAAGGACTAAATATTAAATCTGATGCTAGGTTATTATTACATTTACTTAACTTGGGTAAGCATAATGTCTTGCCAGAGCCCACTTATGTTTTGTGAATAAATGTCTAGGACATTTTTTATTCACTGCCAACGTTAAGTGAACCTACAGGGTCACACGCATAGACGATCTTGTGAGCATAATGTCCACGTTCAATGTATCAAGATTGTGTCCAGATTCGTTGAACGTATGCAAAAGGGGAATTAGATTCCATATTGTATTTTTTGGTAAGTTAATAATTAATTGATTTTATTTAATCGAATAAATGAAATTAATTACTTAATATTACTCATCCTACCGTTGGATGATTATAGGAATAGACGGACGAGATTAAACTGTCATTAGATGACAGTCAGGGTTTTGAAATTGACAGCTATAAAAGCTTATGTTAACCTTTTCTTGGTGACCGTCCTTTATTTGATAAAAGAAAAAACAAAACCCTAAATCCTAGAACGACAATATAGTATCTAGCCTCCTCTCTCCGAAATACGACCGATTACCAGATAGTCAGGATCAGTTCTGAACAGTTTTCAGAACACAGAAGGGGCTAGCATCCCGATCACTTGCAGAGGAGTTCGTCACATAGATACCAGTAGAGGGCGAAGCGTACAAAGCAGCGCCTCCACAATGAACAATCAAAACATTGAGGTAATTTCTATCCAATCGGTTTTTCTAGTATGTGCAGATCATGTTGGTGGATTTTCGTAGTTTTATTTTACTTTGTTTTTGCCTACGGATTCCAACAGATTCAGCATTAGGAGCAGGAGGTGAGGGTGAGGCCATCCTAGTACTGGTTTACTTCTTCTTAGATGACTGCTACCTTGTAGACCTCTCTAGGTTAGTGTGTCACAATATTGATGGAGTGGGAGAAGGTAGCACCGTACCAATAGCTGTAATCTTTGACATCACTGGAGGGTTGAGTTCCCTCACCCAGGAGTCAGTAGGTAGAGAAAGGTCCCTACATTCAAGTATGTATTCAGAAATCAAACAAGGAGAAAGGAGAGCAATCTTACTTGCCTTCTTCTAGTCTATCTGCCTGAGGATGTTTCTGAAAATGATAGTGCATAAATTGATCCTCTTTCTAGTGGCAAAGGCATAGAGCAAGTGAGCCCTTTCTTTTAAGACAACAGTGACATTAGTAGTGGGCAGCCAGCTTCCACAAAACAATCTAAACAAGGTTCTATATGGCATTTTAAGCAGATTTGAGTTGAGTCTGTTGGTCTTTAGCCAAACAGCCTCCGAGCCTCCAGTCAGAACCTGGATCACTTTATCAAAATCAACTTCATCTTCCAATCCTATCCCTTCATATCACTAAGGTATGGGCAGCTTAGATAGTGTTTAATATTGGCAGGAGAGAAGTTAATGATGTGCCCCATCACATAAACTTCACCATAAGCCGGGTTCTCAATATTGCCAAAGTCTTTTGACAGGTTGGTATAGAACTCCTTAACTAAGTCCTCATTGTATCTTTCTGCAAACAGTACCAACTCCACACAACCTATTCCCAACAATAACTCCAACACTTTATATTGTTCCAGCACCTCTAGACTGACTCTTTTCTTAGCAATGATTGGTTTCCCAATCAGCTCAACTATCCTCAATTCAACAGTCTTAGTGTAAAAATGTTTGTTTAGAGCATTCTCGGCCATGAGAGGCGCAGGGGGAGCAGTAGCAGCTTGTGCCTTTTTAGCACTAGTTTGTGATGATGAAGCTCTCTTGTAAGCTGCTCTGGTCTTCTTTCTTCCCTAGCTTAATTTAGTGCCAGGGGTTACCTCCGTTACCTCTAGGTTTGACCCAGAGCTTCCTTTCTCTTCAACATTGTGCTCCTCCTCAGAGCCTTCCTCAATCCCTTCATCCATATCTTCAATAGACCGATTTATGGAACTCTCAATAGTAAAATATGGCGTTACAACAATAGGAGTAAATTCATCAATAAGATGATGTGCAGGATGTGTTTTAGCGGGCATAAACTCAATTGCAAAATTCTCACAGTAGGCAGAGATAAGGTATTCTTCAGAAAATATCGAGGCGCATTTGCATATATCATTAGACAAAAATCATAAACAGATAAAGTAGGAAGCAACAAAGGATTTAACACAAATGAGATTTGAGTGCCTAAAATTCTCATCCTATACATACAAAAATTCATCTGGAGTACCTAGGTATTGTCCAAGGGACAGAGAAGTTACCAACTTGGTCACCGTAATATCCTGAGTGGCCGACGACGTTGCTGTACTTGAGGAACCAGGAGAAGTATATCTCGACATTGTTGTACGATCGTCGTGTCCCAAGGCCAATGCTCTCCTAGGTCTAATAGGTTGTTCGCTAGCCATAGATGAAATATCAACACAGATTGGCAATGTTGGAGGCTTATGCAGAGATGGTGATATTGCACCGGAGAAGAACTAACAGAATAAAACCCAAAGGAATGTAGAGTGATCTTTGAGAATGGAGGCAAAATGGGTCTCATTTGAATGTCTTGTGGAATGGGAATCGTCTCGTGATTTGATTTATGAGAGAGAAAATCCCGTCTTTTTCGTGCCATACTTAATGATGGACTCTACTTCCAAGGTATTGTATGTGTGAGTGGAGAGGTCTGCTTGTAGCTGATGTTCGTAGTGTGACAAAGATTGTTCACAATACATTGTATGGAGTGTGACATTTGAGTATATTCATTGAGCTCTCACACTGCATGTACCTGTCCAACATTTTATGAGATTAAGACATGACAATATTGTTAGATAGGCATCTCTTACTCTAGTTGATCATATAGATCCCCAATGCCTGTCTGAGTTCTTCAAATTTCATGGCATCAAGGGACTTAGTAAGGATGTCAGCCAATTATTTGTATGTTCACAAATTCCAAGCTCACAATATGTTTCCCGACAAATTCATGAATAAAGTGATGTCTCATGTCAATGTGCTTGGTCTAGCTGTGTTGCAGAGCATTTTTGGTGATGTTAATTGCACTAGTGTTGTCACAATACATAATTAACTCTTTCTATACAATCTCATAATCACTTAACATTTGTTTCATCCAAATGAGTTGTGTACAGCAGCTCTCTGCTGCAATGCACTCAGCTTTTGCAGTGGATAGTGAGATGCAGTTTTGTTTTTTTACTATACCAAGAGACCAGATTATTCCCAACATAGAAGCACCCTCCAGAAGTGCTTTTTCTATCATCACAGTTTCCAGCCTAATCTGCATCACTGTAGCCAATAAGATGAGTTGTGGTGTCCTTACTATAAAACAACTCATACTCAGCAGTGCCATACACATATCTCAGGATGCGCTTTATTGCTTTCTTGTGTGACTCTTTAGTATCTGCTTGATATCTTGCGCACACTCCAACACTATATGATATATCAGGTCTACTAGCTATTAAGTGGAGTAATTCATCGATCATGCTCCTATACTCATGCTGATCCATACCAGCTCCCATCTCATCCTTGTTGATCATGAGTGTGGTACTCATGGTGTTCTTACTGTCTTTCTATTCTCCACACCGAACTTCTTCACTAGATTCTTTGCATATTTTTCTTGAGAGAGAAATATGTCTTCCTTTATTTGCCTGATTTGTAATCCAAGAAAGAATGTTAGTTCACCCCACCATACTCATTTCAAATTTAGTTCTCATGGATGTGATGAAGTCCTCAGTGAGCTCTTTTGATGTGGAGCCAAACACTAATTCATGAACATATATCTGTGCAATAAGCACATGTTGTGCAGATCTTTTGATAAATATAGTCTTATCCACATTCCCTCTAACGTATCCTTTGTTGAGCAAATAGTTTGTGAGCCTTTTATACCATGCTCTTGGAGACTGCTTTAATCCATAAAGAGCCCTTTTTAACTTATAAACATGATCAGGATACTTTGGGTTCTCAAATCCTTTTGGTTGTTCAACAAATGCTTCTTCTTGTAATATTCCATTCAGGAAAGTACTCTTAACATCCATCTGCTAGAGTCTGAAGTTCTTAGCGCATGCAATGGAGACCAACATTCTTATAGATAAAGCCGTGTGAGTTGGGTGAATGTTTCATCAAAATCTAGTCCCTGTACTTGAGTATACCCTTGTGCAACCAGTCTTGCCTTATTGTATGTGATGTTACCTTCCTCATCATTTTTATTCCTGAATATCTACTTGGTACCAATCACATTCACACCTTCTGTCTTGTGATCCGTTCATATATATCATTTCTCTCAAACTGTTACAACTCTTCTTGCATTGCTTCAATCCAGTATTTATCAACGAGAGCCTGTTTTACATTCTAAGGTTCAAGTGTAGACGTGTAGCATGTAATGCTAATCATCACAACTATCTGATTGTAGTCTACTTATATGTGCCATTTTGTATTACATTTACATATGTTATATTCGTCGTTTTACAATGTTTTTAATATATAAAATGTATAATTTACATTGTTTACCTCTGTCCTTATCTTAGGGCTTCCCAATGAAAAAGATGAAGAATAAAAGTGAAAACGGGTAAAAACAGCGAAAATGAAGCCACCGACACTAATGAAGGAGACCTACCGCCGATGGTAGGCCAACATACTGCACGCAGTAGGCCAATGAGCTTAAGAATCTTGCCAACAGAAGCCTACCACGGACGGTAAGCTAGACCTACCACACGCAGTAGGTCTCAACAACTTCAAGGATTTTTGGATAGAACCTTACTGTAGACAGTAGGGCTCGACCTACCGGACGTGGTAGGTCCCATCAATAGCACAGTAATGCAACTTCAATTGTATTTATAGTAGTTTTTATCCCTTTTTTATGGAGAGCACCGTTTTTAGGCTTAGAGAAGGGAATTGGGGATATTTTAGACAAGAAAAACCCTCCTAATTCCTCTTGAATTAGGTAGATTATATACAATTAACATCAAATTGAAGCTATTGGAGGAAGATTGAAGCGATTCTATGGATCAATTTTGGGTTTCATCAAGCTAATCGAGAGACGAGCTAGGGTGGCGTTTGGGGATCGTAGATCAACTTCTTTTTCAACCTAAGCCTCCATTTTCTTTGTTAATTATGATTCTACTATTGAATTGATTATTGTTAGGATGTTTTCTAGCTAATTTTACATTATTTGAATTAAGGGTTGAACCCTAGCTTTAGATGATATGATTCTTTTTATTTAATTTCATTAAATTAATGTTTGTTTATGTGTTGGCTGTTGTTTAATTACATTTTCTTGATAATTGATTTGCACGTAATCAATTATTTCGCAAGATTGATTGAAATTGAAAAAGAAGATCAATCTATGGCAATAATTGAGTAATTGAGTAATAAGAGTTGTCAATTGAATAGAGATATTCTTTGCACTTCTAGGTTAATTAGCTCAACTAAGTTGTTTGTTGTATTCATAATCGATTAGGGAGATAAGAGATTCTCCTCTAAAGGTTAGGTGAGTATGGCGACGTTCAACTAGAGATAAGGATTGCCCAACTTTCGTGTGATAACCCAACTGGCATTTTCAAACATTGTTTTACGAGTTTTTAATTGAAATAGTTGACAGAAGTTAGGGGAATCCTTCATTCCAACTCTTTTCCTAAAATCTCATACCTTTAATTGTTCTTCAATTTAATTATTTTTCATAGTTTTTTCTAATTTGTTAATTAATTTCTTAAAATCCAATTTGTTAGACTGAAAATATAGGTCATAATGGTGACTATTTGAGCATTTACCATTCCCTGAGTTCAACAACCCAGGAGGTTCTCTACTACTAAATTGATACGTTCGCTTGCATATTATATGTTAATTTAAGAGTAGTCACCTTTTAAACATCAAGTTTTTGGCGTCGTACCAGGGAACGGCAACTTAAAGAAAACTATTTTTTCTTGTGCTTTAGTCATTTTTTAATTTTATTAATTTTCTTGCTTTATTTTTGTTTTGGGTTGTTCGTTATTTCTGCAATTATTGATTTATTGTTGGCTTTTATCTTGATTTGTGTTATTGTTTGTGGACTTTGATTATGGTTGCCTGTTTCAGGTTTAGGTAACTATTTTATGCCCCAAAAGAAAAGGGGTGAATTAGTCCCATTTGATCTAGAGCCTGAGCGTTTGCTGCGAAGTGCTCGCAGTGCTCTTCGGTTCGGAACGGTGAACGATAACGCCATCGTCACCGTTTGAGAAGACAAAAGAAGTTCAAGAAGATTCACCGTATATAAATCCTCTGTTTGTGTCACATCCATCACCACCAATGATAGAAAGGACTATGACAGATTATGCTATACCATCCCTCTCTGGGACGCAATCAAGTATAGCAAGGCCACGGGTTGAAGAAAACAACTTTGAGATCAAGCTGAACGTGATCCAAATGATGCAAAACAACATATAGTTTGATGGACTTCTTGAAGAAGGTCCTAATGCGCACATCGGCAATTTCTTGGAGGTGTGTGATACATTTAAAATCAACGGAGTCTCAAAAGATGCCATTAGACTTCATCTTTTCCCATTCTTTCTAAGGGGGAAGGAAAAAATCGTGGCTCAAAGTCATTACCTTCCGGCTCATCACATCATAGGATTCACTAGCCGAGAAATTTCTCCGGAGGTATTTTCCTCCTGGTCGAACAACGAAGTTTAGGAATGAAAAATCTTGTCGTTCTAATAAATTGATGGAGAAAGCCTATATGAGGCTTGGGAAAGATGGAAGGAGCGGTTAAGGAAGTGTCTCCACCATGGATTAGATTTGGGGATTCATTCCTTCTATAATGGAGTTTCATTTAGAGTAAGACAGTTAGTTGATGCCTCTGCTGGTGGTTCTATAGATGACAAGACTCCTCAGCACGTATACGATCTGATTTAGCAAATAGCTATGAGATCCAAGCCAAAACCTGTAGGAGTCCACAATGTAGATTCTATCACTAGCATGGAAGCTAGATTTGTAGCCATGATAGAGCCTGACCAAAACACCTGCAAATAAAAAATAATCAACCAGTCATGTTCTGTGACTTCTATAGTGGAGGGCATCCCAACCATGAATGCCCTAGTATGGGAGGCCCTATGGAGCAAGTAGATTATGTGCAAGGGAACATGCACGTTAATAACCCTACTCCAACACGTATAATCTGGGGCGGAGGAATCACCCCAACTTCTCTTGGAGTGGGCAAGGATAGCAACAACCTTTGAGATTTCAAAATAGAGGTCCTACCCAGCCACTCCCATATGATGCAGCTTCACAGAATCCTCCACCAGTAAATGCTAATTTGGAAGATCTCCTGGGGATATTCATGAATGCCACTTATACTAGAATGAGCACTATAGATTCTGCTCAATGGAACTAAGAAGCCTCGAATCAAAATCTGTAGAAATAGATTGGGTAGCTCGTCAAATTAATATCAGAAAGGAATCTAGAAACTCTCCCAAGCAATACCGAAGTGAACCTGAGAGAGCATATCAATGCTATTTTGGTAAAATTTGATGAGGAGGTGTCCAAAGAAGAAAATGTGATGATCGTACAAGAGAGGAGCTGTGTTGAGAAGGAAGAAAGATCATCCGAATCCCTTGAATCTAAAGAGCCAAGTAAAGAATAGGAGATTGAGAAGCCGGCAATTGTCGAATACAGGCCAAAAATTCCATATCCGGAGGCTCTTGTTTGTGATTGCAGCCTGGACAATTTGAGGAAATTCATAAAGATCTTTAAATAATTGTAAATAAACTTACCTTTCTGTGATTTACTCTTGCAGGTACCTAAGCATGCTAAATACTTGAAGCAGATGCTGACAAAGAAGAGCAAACTCAATGATGCATCAACACAAGTTTTGGGCGAGGAATATTCAGCTATCTTTATCAATAAGGACAAACTAAGTGGGGTAATAGAGGATATCCTAATCAAGGTTCAAGACCTAGTATTCCCAATTGATTTTGTCATTCTTGATATAAACGAGGGTGTAGACTTCTCTATATTTAGGACGTCATTTTTTGGTACATCAAAGGCTTTAATAGATATGGAAAAAGGGAAGCTAATCCTAAGGGTGGGGGGATAACAATGTACTGTTCAAATTTCCTTTAAATTCAACTCCCTCTTCTAAAAGTCAAGATACTTTATGTTATATTAATCATACAATTCAAGAAGTATATTTCCCTTTGCAAGAAACTCACCAAAAATAAAACTATAGCCCAAAGAAATCAAAGAGAAAGGGGAAGACTCTTGCCCCCAAATTGAAAGCAGGTTTGACGAAGTGGGTGCCCGCTCAACAAGAAAGGGAAGGTCAAGCAGAACTCAGATTGTCGTGATCCGGGAGGTGCTTTTGGCACAAAAAAGAGAGTATTTCTTATAACTCTTCGTAAACCTATTGTAATTATATACTTGTATTCAGGTTTTCTCGCCTTTTTACTTTGATCATTCTGTTGTTTTTGTTGTTGCAAAATAGTTTTGGAGAGATGAAATGCTTGCCTTGAGACACAGTTTGAGCTTGAATGAATTCAAAATGTTAGCAGGCATGAAACAAGGTTAAAAAAAAAATTGCCGAAAAAAGAAAAATTGATATTCAGACAAAAACCTACCTCGGACGGTAGGTGCAACCTACGCACGTAGTAGGCTCTTGGCTTTTTTCTTCTTTGGCAAACAGAAGCCTACCGCAGACAGTACACCTCAACCTACCGGATGCGGTAGAGTCAATTTTCAATAACTGTTCGAGTAAATTCGAGGGTAAACGGGTTTGGTCGACCCAAATTAACTCCAATTTCAACAATTTCCCCTCAAATTTCTATAATTCCTCCCCTAAATTCTCTCCTAAAAAACTCCTAACTCACTTTTGCTCTCCCTTTTCTTCCTCCAGTTTTCCACAACCTCTCTCCCTCTCTCTCTCTCTCTCTCTCTCTCTCTCTCTCTCTCTCTCTCTCTCTCTCTCTCTCTCTCTCTCTCTCTCTCTCTCTCTCGGTTTTCTCTCTTCTCCTCTACACTGGCAGCAACCACTCCGCGACCATCTCCCAACTTCAATGCCTCCCCCTTGGTTTGTAACTCTTCCTCCTCCTCTGTCTCTCTCATCTCTTCTTCTTCTTCTTCTTCTTCTTCTTCCTATTCCATTCTTTCCTGCAATAAACACCATCTCCGCCCTCCTCTTTTCCTTTTCTTTACACTCCAATCTTCACCACCTTCTCCTCTCCCCTCTTCCGATTTTTCCCCTATCACTTTTTCCCTTTCTTTATTCTTCTTGTCTTTTCTTTTCTTTTTCTATTTCTTGTTTTTCTTTCTTGCTTTACTAACCCTGTATTATCCTTTATCTTGATTTTTCTAACATAAGTTCGCATTAAAATTTTCAAAAGCATTTTTTGGCGAAGATTTTGGCAATTGTGATTGAACTCTGGCAGCGCACCGTTTGAGGCGAACAAAGCATTCTACTGGGCTTGTGGCAAAAGTTTTTAATTCAAACAACCTCAGGCTCACTCTTCACCTTTGCCTTAATATAGTTTCCTTAATTTTGCTTAGTGTTTGTAGTCATATTGGTTGTTTTATGACTTGTGATTGCATTTTTTTTGTTGTAAGTATCTAATCACTATTTTCCTCATTTTTTCTTTCCTTTCATTTCATACCCTTTATGTCTCGAGCCTAACATTACAAGCTAAATAGTCCTACCTAATCCGAGAACGACTTAGAATAGAACTTATAGTGAAAAAGTTTTGAGAAATTTGAGTTGTGTTATGCATTTTTCAAGCAAGTTTTTCACTAGTTTAATAATCTGACATCCCTTATATTCTTTGAAATGCGACTTTGAAAAGCAAGCAATTCACACACAGACACACACACACATACACACACACACACACCGTTGACTAGAAAGTATATTAGTAAGAGAGTGGTAGGATTGTAGATTCTTGTGTTTAGTCTTTTGAAAAGTCCTATTGTATTTGGGTGGTCATATTTCCATTGAAGTAATGTGTTTAGTCATTTTTATTTTTGTTTCATTTTGTTTGCTTTCTTTTCCGTTCATAGAGTCTTGTTTCTTTTTGGTTGACTGTGTTGTTGTCTTTTCATGTGCCGTTTTCAATGTATAACCTTTTGCACTTATCTTTCTACATTTTCCAGTTTTGGCCTAGTTTTGAGTTGCTTGAGGGCAAGCAACAGATAAGTGTGGGGGTATTTGATATGGCTCATTTTGTATTACATTTTTACACATGTTATTTTCGTCATTTTACGACGTTTTTAATATATAAATTTTATAATTTACACCGTTTAGCTCAATTCTTATCTTAGGTGCTTTCCGATGAAGAAGATGAAGAATAAAAGTGAAAACGGCAAAAACGAAGCCACTGGCGCTAAGGAAAGAGACTAGCATTGATGATAGGCTAACCTACCGCACGGGTTTGGTCATTGAGCTTAAGAATCTTGCCAAGAGAAGGCTACTGTGCACGGTAAGCTAGACCTACCACATGTGGTAGGTCCTAACGACTTCAAGGATGTTTGGACAGAACCCTACCACGGATAATAAGGCTCACGGTGGGTCCCGTCAACGGCACAATAATGCATTTTTAATTGTATATATAGCAGTTTTTATCCCCTTTTTAGGGGCAGAACAATTTTTAGGTTTAGAAAAGGAATTGGGGAGATTTTGGGCAAGAAAGGCCTTCACAGTTCCTCTTCAATTAGGTTAACATCAAATTGAAGCTCTTGGAGAAAGATTGAAGCGATTCTACGGATCAATTTTGAGTTTCATCAAGCGAATTGAGAGACGAGCTAAGGTGGCGTTCGAGACCGTGGATCACCTCCTTTTTCAGCCTAAGCTTCCTTTTGTTTTGTTAACTATGATTTCTACTATTGAATTGATTATGTTTGGGATGTTTTCTAGCTAATTTTATATTGTTTGAATTAAAGGTTGAACCCTAGCTT
This sequence comes from Catharanthus roseus, assembly GCA_028651295.1. Lineage (NCBI taxonomy): Eukaryota > Viridiplantae > Streptophyta > Magnoliopsida > Gentianales > Apocynaceae > Catharanthus > Catharanthus roseus. The sequence continues at coordinate 2,518,273 of JAPQWS010000116.1, forward strand.
TGGATGATATGATTTTTTTATTGAATTTCATTAAATTGATGTTTGTTTATGTTTTGGTTGTTGTTCAATTATGTTTTCTTGATAATTGATTTGTGCATAATCGATTATTTTGCAAGATTGATTGAAATTGAAAAAAAAGATCAATCTATGGCAACTGATTGTGTAATAAGAGTTGGCAATTGAATAGAGATATTCTTCACACTTTTAGGTTAATTAGATCACCTAAGTTGTTTATTGCGTTCATAATAGAATAAAGTGATATTTCCTTAAGTTGTAGTCCCCGACAACGGCACCAAAAACTTGATGCGATATATATAAAATAGGAATTCGCTACTAAACTAAGCAACAGGCAAGCAGATCTATCACTGTAGTAAACAAGTAATACCCAAGTGTCGAATCTCTTGAGGAAGGTAAAGGCTTTAGGTACTAATCGCGTCTCTAATTGTTTAGTCTAAAAAAGGAATGGTTTTTTGAAAATGAAATAATAAAAGAAAAACTGAAAATAACTAAGAAAGCAATAAAAACTTAGGATTTTTTTAAAAATTAATAAAGCAAGAGTTTGGATGATGAAATACCCCTAATCCTTGTTACTAAATCAATTGATAAAACTTTTATGAAAACGATGTTGAATTAATTAAGTTGGATCATCACTCAAATCATCGGGCAATCCCTATCTCTATGAAAAAGCCACCCTACTCAGAACCGTTAGAGGAAAATCTCTTTTCTCCCTAACAAATTATGAACGCGATAAAATTAGGTAATTTAAAGGATCTAAAAGTGCAAAATCATATCTCTAGTCAATTGCCCCAATTAACCCCCAATTGGTTGTCCTAGATCATTCTTCCCTTTTCAATTTCAAACAATCTTGCAATTAATCTAATCTCGCGACAATTAAATTGCAAACAAATACAACAACTTAGATAAAAAAAATTCATCAAATTCAAGAAATTAAACCAAGAATGTCATAATCAAGAACTAGGGATCAACCCGCATCCAAACATAAAGAACTACTCACTATTAATTGTATAAAAACTGAAATTCAACATTAAAATTCAATAACAAAATAAAGGAAAGAAAGCTTAGGGGTAGAATTGAAGCCGCAATCATCATCCCGAACCCCACTCAAGCTCGTCTTTCGAGTTGTCCAATCGAATTTGAGTTCTTAAAATTGAATCTCCATTTCTTGTTCTCCAAGAATTAAATTGCAGAAAATCTAAGAACTAACTAACTAATTGAATGCAAAATTGAAGAATTGATTAATCTAATCTAGACCTAACTATCCACTAACTACTCCTAATTACTCTTATATATGTCCTAATTACTTCTCTCTGCCTTAATTGTAGAGTAATCTCTTAAATAGATGAAAAATTATAAGAAAAAAAAAGTTTGAATCGTATCAAACCACCCATCTACTGGTGCCTACCGCCGACGGTAGTTCGAGCCCTACCGTCGGTGGTAGGGTTTTACCAAATAATCTTCTTTTTAACGTTGGGGGTAGGTTGGTTTACCATTAAGGTTTTACCAGCGCATCACTTGTGATCTTCGGACCTACCGCCGGTGATAGGTCAGCTACCTCAGGTGGTAGGTTACCTTTGTTAGTGCCGTCGGCTTTCGCTTTCGTCGTTTTTGCTCTATTATCGTCCGTTTCCATCTCCTTTCATCATTTTCTCTTCCGAAAGGCACCTAAGATAAGAATGAAAGATATTAATCCAAGATAAAACTTTTACATATAAAAAACATTCAAAACCAATGAAAATAACATATAGAAATATAGACAAGTAAGCACATATCAAGTGTATTTTAACAAAGAGAATGCTGTGTGATAGCAACCAGTGACAAGTGTATAATCGTAGGATCAAGAACAGCTGACAATTGCTACTAGATGAATGCTATTAAAGAACCTGTATATCTGAATAGACAAATTGGAGAAGCTAAACTGTGGCATAAACGACTGGGACATATGAACTATAAGTTCTTACACAAACTTGGAAGGAAACATTTACATCCAGTATGTATCCTTGATTATGACACATCCTCAACGGTCACATTTACTGATTCCATGAATACTCCTGTGCGTCTATTAAACATCCATTACGCATGACTGTTTGTGGAATATCCTAGAAATATTCCCTCATCACTTCTAACATCGAATTTCCCTAAGTGTTCACGATCCTTTAGAATGTAGCATTTACTTCCAAACATATGCAGATAACTTAGCTTAGGTTTCCTGCCCTTCCAGATTTCATATGTTGTCTTGTTCATCAAAGACCTCAAGGACACTCTATTAATGATATGAACTGTTGTATTAGCTGCTTCTGCCCACCAACTGTGTGACAGTCCCTTGGAATTTAACATAACACGAATCATATCTTAAATTGTTTTGTTCTTTCTCTCAACCACACCATTTTGTTGTGGTGACTTAGGTGCTGAGAACTCATATTTGATGCTATGTGATTCACAGAACTTTGAAAACTGGCTATTATTAAACTTCTTGCCATGATCACTTCTTAGCCTTTTCAGAGTTTTGTTCTTCTCTGTCTGAATACTTAGGCATATCTTTCTGAATGCATGAAATGAATCTGACTTATTTCTGAGAAAGTTTATCCATGTGTATCTTGAGAAGTCATCGACACAAACTAAGAGTGTGATAATCAAGAATTAGGGTTAAACCCCAATCCAAACAATAAAGAACTACTCACCATTCATTATAACAAGAAAAGAAAAAGAAAGCTTAGGATTAAATTGAAGCCGCAATTGAAATCCCGAACATCTCCCAAGCTCGTCTTTCGATTTGTCAAGTTGAAGATCGAAATCTTGAAAGTAAATCTTCAATTCTTGAATCCAAGAAACTAAATTGTAGACATCTTTAAACTTTACTAACTAATTAAATGTATAAAAGGTAAAATTTGAAAAGTGTTTAATCTAATCTAACCTAATTAATCTAATACTAATCTTAACTAAAACCTATTCTAAATCCTAAACTAATTTATGTATATAATTATCTAAGTATTGTTTTCATAATAGCTGCATAAAACCCCCTTTCATAGAGGTGAAAAATGCAAGAAAACCTAGTTTGAATTATGTTAAAATACAAGAACACTGAGTTTAAGTTTGATTTAACTGTCCTTGCCAACTGGACCTACTGCCATAATAGAGTTCTGTTCGCTAACTCATGTTGCCAAGGAACCTACCAGTAATAGTAGGTCAACCTACCTCGGGTGGTAGGTTAGTTGTTTCGTTACTAACGGTTCCGTTTTCGTCGTTATTGCCCGCCCGTTTTCGTTTCCTTTCATCATTTTCACTTCCGGAAGGCACCTAAGACAAGAATAAGAGATATTAAACCAAAATGCGTACTTTTATATATTAAAACATAAAAAAAATATAAAATTAAAATATAGAAAAATAGACAATTATGCACATATCAAGACTTCTGAAAGATTACCCCATAGATGCTATCACTAGCGACATCACAGAAGGCCTAAGAACTAGAAGTAAGAAAGGACTAGACTATAATCAAATGATTGTAATGATCAACATAACATGCTACACTTCCACACTTGAACCTAGAATGTCCAAGAAGCTCTCACTGATGAGTACTGGATTGAAGCAATACAAGAAGAGCTGTAACAGCTTGAAATAAATGATGTGTGAGAACTTGTCACAAGCCTAAAATGTGTGAATGTGATCGGTACCAAGTGGATACTCAGGAATAAAACTGATGAGAGACTGGACTTTGACAAAACATTTGCCCCAGTCACATGACTTGAATCTGTAAGACTGTTAGCCTCAATTACATGTGCCAAGAACTTCACACTATCGTAGATGGATGTTAAAAGTGCATTCCTGAATGGGATATTACAAGGAAAAGCATATGTGGAACAACCAAAAGGGTTTGTTGTTCCAAAGTATCCTGATCATGTGCATAAGCTGAAAAGAGCTCTTTATGGACTAAAGCAGGTTCTACATCAAAGGAGCTCATTGAGTAATTCATCACATCCATGAGAACTAAATTTGAAATAAGTATGGTAGGTGAACTAACATCCTTCCTTGGATTGTAAATCAGACAAATGAAGGAAGGTATATTTCTCTCTCAAGAAAAATATGCTAAGAACTTGGTAAAGAAGTTCGGGATAGAGAATGGAAAGACAGTAAGGACACCCATGATTACGACACTTAAGATTAACAAAGATGAGATGGGAACCAGTGTGGATCAGCATGAGTACTGAAGTATGATCAGTGGTTTATTCTCTACTTAACAGATCGTAGACCTGATATATCATATAGTGTTGGAGGTGTGCAAGATATCAAGCAAATCCTAAGGAGTCAGACAAGAAAGCAGTGAAACGCATCATGAGATATGTACATGGCACTGGTGAGTATGGAATATTCTATAGTAAAGATACCACCACTCATCTTGTTCGATATAGCGATGCAAACTAGGCTGGTAACTGTAATGATAGAAAAAGTATGTCCGGAGGATGCTTCTATGTTGGAAACCATCTGGTCTCTTGGTATAGTGAGAAATAAAATTATATCTCACTGTCCACTGCAGTAGGTGAGTACATCACTTCAGGGAGCTATTGCACACAACTCCTTTGGATGAAATAGATGTTAAGTGACTATAGGATTACATAGAAAGAGTTGACCATGTATTGTGACAACACTAGTGCAATCAACATCACCAATAATCCTATACAACACAACAAGACCAAGCACATTGATATAAGACATCACTTTATTCGAGAATTAGTCGAGCAACAGACCGTGAGCTTAGATTATGTGAATACACAGAACCAATTAGTTTATATCCTCACTAAGTCCCTGGATTCCATAAGATTCGAAGAACTCAGACTGGCATTGGGAATCTATGTGATCAACTAGTGCATGAGATGACTATCTAACTCACTCAGATCACTCGTGTCACACCAACCACATTAGTCAGCAATACACAGTTCTATTCAAACATAAAAGACCTTGAAAAAAGAATCCATTTGTGAGTCTGACACGATAAAGGAGGCATTTTCTCTCTCACCAAATCAACTCAACAGTCGTTTCTAAATCTTACAAAATTGACCTACTTTGCCTCTAATCTTAGATATTTTCTCTCCGCATTCCTTAGGGTTTTTCCTCTGCATGTCCTCCTTTTTCTCCGAGACATATTCATCTTCTCCGCATACTTTGACAACAAACAATGGCAGGAGAACAACATATTAGGCCCAAAAGGTCCCTAGCTCTTGGACATGACGATCGCACTTTCTCTCCCTTGGTGAGGACTAGATACTCCTCAACCGAGTCATCAAGCATAGCAGCATTGTCTGCTACACCAGCCATTCCGGTAATCTGGCCGGTAAACTCTCTGTCCCATGGACATTATTTAAGTTCTCTAGATGAGTTCTTGCTCATGTGTAGGCTGAGATTAACAGGCACTCAAATTTCATTCATGTTGTATCTGTTGCTATTGCTTGTACTGTCTATTTCCGATTTTTGGTTCATGATACATGCTCATGTGCCTAGATATTTTCTAGAAAATACTTTGCCTCTACCTATTGTTGAAAACTTGGGAACTGAGATCTTGTTTGTTGATGCACACCCTGTGCACCACTATATTGATGAACAGTCTCCTATTGTTGTACTCCCACATTTAACTATTGGGAGTTCAATAAATTAGTCCATGGAAGATATTGATGAAGGTATTGAGGAAAGTTCTAAGGGGGAGCACAATGCTGAAAGAAAGGGAAGCTCTGGGTCAGACTTAGAGGTTGTAGGGTTGACCCTGGCACTGGACTGAGTCAGGGGAGAAAGAGGACTAGAGCAGCTGTAAAAGGAGCTTCATCTTAAAAAAACCAGTGCTGAAGAGGCACGAGCTGCCACTCCTCCTCCCCTTGCTCCTCTTAAAGCTAAAAATGCTTTCAACAAACACTTTTACACAAAGATTACTTAATTGAGGATGGTGGAACTAATTGACAAACCAATTTTGGCTGAGAAAAGGATCACTCAAGAAATCTTGCAAGAGTATAATGTGATGGAGTTGCTGTTGGGAATGGGCTGTGTGGAATTGGGTCTATTTGTTGAAGAGTATAATGAGAACTTAGTCAAGGAGTTCTACACCAATCTAACTGAGGAGTTTGGTAATCCTGAGAGCCCAGCTTATGGTCAAGTATACATGAGGGGGTATGGCGTTGATTTCTCACCTGCAAACATAGCACACTACTTAAGCTACCTACACTACAATGACATTGAAGGGACTGACTTGGAGGAGGAAGCTAACTTCGATGAAGTGTCTAAGATTCTAACTGGTGATGCAGGAGCTGTCTGGCTAGAAACTAATAGGTTCAACTCAAATCTTATGAAAATGCCATATAGAGCCCTGTTTAGAGTCTTTTATGGAAACATGTTGCCCAAACAAATGTAACTATTGTTCTCAAGGAAAGAGCTCATCTGCTCGATGCCTTTGCCATAAGGAAAAAGATCAACATCTTCACTATTATCTTCAGATACATCCTCAGGCAGATAGATCAAAAGAAGGCCAGTAAAATTGCTCTTCCATGTCCCTGTTTGATTTCTAAATATCTAGTTAGTTGCAGGGACCTGTCTTTGCCTTCTGATTCCTAGGTAAGGGCACTAGACCCTCTTGATGCCCAAGAATCTAGCTCCTAGTGTGGTGCCCCCTTTTCCAATCCCATCCACAAGAGGACACACTAGTCCAGTCAAGTCTACAAGACAGCAATCATCGAAAAAGAAGCAGCCTAGCACCAAGTTGGCCTCGCCCTCTCCTCCTCCTCTTAGTGCTGAATCCTCATAAGTGACGACCAACTTAGATCTTCTCAATCAACAACTTTCCAATGTTATGACCTATGTTCTTCAAATGCAGCAAGACTTGCAAACTCTTAAGGAGAAGCTCCTCTGGACATTATTTCAGATTAAAAGGGGGAGTCATGGCTGCAATTTCCTTTAATATGAAATCACTTTGCTGGACCTTGTGTGGTCTTCCAATGACCAAGTGTGGCCTTGAACTACATACTTTAATTTCTGTTTTTTATTGGCCTGCAGGGCCTTGTGATATTTTTTTGTTGCTTTATATGGTAGCCTCTGAGCTATCTGTTTTGGCCTGTGTGCCACTAGTAACTAACACTTGAAAGTTCACTTACGTTTATTATTCATGCTTTTAATATGAATTCTATGAGATTTTTATGAAGCATGAAAACCTAGAAAGCTCATTGGTGTTTGATCTAAAACAATGCCAAAGAGGGAGTTTGTAGAAACCTGCACACAGCTTAAGTGTGGCCATACAAGTTATCATGTAAAGGAACAAAAGCTACAAGTTTACAGTGGCACTGTTTATTGGCATCGTTTTAGGAAAAATGAAAAATCCCGAAGAATCAGTGATTATGAGCTGTGATAGTCCGATTAAGGAAATTTGGACGCATAGGAAAGGTCTAAATCCTAAGAAAAATAGGACTTACAGGGAATCTAAACTAGAAGTGTTATTTAGAAACTGGATCATTGGGTCAAGTTCATTAGGAAATACAATGACCAACCAATGAGCCTCAATATATATAAATAAATATTGCAATTGAAGATTAAGGTCAGTTGTTCTGCAATTTTTCGAAGACATTCTACCAAAGTGAAGACCGCGATTCATGGTGGTTGAGTTTGTGCAGTCACAAACTTCAAACACTGTGACTTTCCACTGATGCTTGTTGTTCATCCTTTATAATTCAATGGAGTTCTTATTTTGAAGACTATATCTTCTAGGAATAGAAGTTATGCTGCGGTTCAACGGTGTTGAAGACTTGAAGGGATTCAAGATCAAGTAACTTGTTCCAAGGGGGAGCCTTGAAGAGTTAGATGGATTTAAATGTGTTGTGTGCAATGGGAGTTTGCACTAATTCAGCCTTGAAGAGTTGAAGGGATTCAACTGTGCAGTGTGCAAAGGGCGTTTGCACTGATTCTATTAGGAAAACACTAGATGTGTAAAAAAGCTAGGTATTTTCTTGTACTGTTTTAACAGTGATTAGTGGATTGCTTTCTGGGTATGGCCCCCAGATATAGGCTTGGCCAAGCTGCATTATCAATTGTTGTGTCTTGTTTGTTTATGTTATTTATTCTTTTCCCATTTTGCATCACACTGCTATTCATACAGCAAAATTAGTTACACTGCACGAATTGCCTAAGTACTAACTCACAAAACTAAAAGAAATAAGTATAGAAGAGTTAGAAGCCTCAAATATCAAGAAGGAAATTTTGGAGCCTGCCTCAAGCGGTAGGGTTCCTTACCATCCATAGTACAGTTCTGGCCATAGAGGAGAAATTGAAGCGAGACCTACTGTCAACGATAGGGTTCTGGACCAAGTGAAAATTGAGAGCATGACCTAACATCTACGGTAGGCGGGACCTACTGTCGATGGTAGGTCTCGACTGGGAGAAGAATTGAAGGTTTTTAAGCCCTTTTGACCCCTCATTTTAGTTTCTTAACTCCTTTGACTTGTAAATTAAGTGGTCAAGTGCCCATGTATTTCTTTTAAGTTAGATTAACAGTTAAGGTTGGATGTTAATCCTTTAAAGACCTAAATATACTCCTTTTGCAGCCATATGAAGGCAATGAATGAAATATTTGGAAGTTTGAGAGAAAACCTAGGATTCTGTAGTTTCTTGTTCTTCCTAATAAACTAGTGAGTTCTAATTGTAAAATCAAGGGAAGGTATTCTTAAACTTCCATTCAAGAGTTGTTGTTCTTCCCTAAATTCTTATATTTCCTTGAGGTGCTAGCTTCCTAGTATTGCTTGGAATTAGATCCTTCCTTGTGAGTGGAGAATATGTGAGGCTCCTAATAGTCCTTGTTGATTCTCCTTCAAGATAGATAGGTTTTGTTTTTGTTTTCCTTGGTTTTCATCTTAGTTTACTGATTTCTTATTATAAAGCTCTATAGTTCCTCTTGAAGAGTCTTGGGAAGGAATTGGACTTCATTCAAGCTTAAGGGAGTTCAAACCACAACGGTCATGTTATTGCGTCCGTATCCAGGCCTGTTCAACATATGACACCTATTGGTGCGATGGAAGCACAAGCCATTGAAACGCTATGTCATTTACAATCCTGGCATATTTTGGATGCTTGAAGGCCCCGCGGACCCGAAGTGATTTAGAAATATTCTTCTTTATTGATGGTCATCTCAAACTTACTAATATGTCTATCTCGAACAAGTTCAAAGATCTCTCCCCCATATTGGGCTTACGAGTGCTAATTTTACTATTCCTTGCACGATTCATTAATTACCAAAATTTGAGATTTTACACGGCTATGAACTTGCTCATCAATTGGCATCAAACAATCTATCATAGAATCGGATAACCAGGATGTAGTCAACAAGTGTAATGCTGCAAAAAAGATGGACAAATCTCCTATGGGACACATGATCAAAGCTATCCGACAGTTATAGAGAAATTCTTCCCAAACCTAACTTGTGAACATTAGCAAGAAAGCAAACTCAGTTGCTGCTAAGTCAGCAAAAATAAGACTGGTTATGTGGAACATTCAGATATGTGTGGAAGATTTATTGCATCATTTGCAATCTTATGTATACAAATACTTACCCTCAATGACTAAATGAATGATGTTGGTTTAAAAAATATAAAAATAAAAATTTGAAGCCGACAAAGAAGAGCCAGAGCCCAGAAGACAACAAAAGGCGCGCCAAAGTCCCGCCCAGCCAGCACAGGCGGGCGTTAGTTATATTTCTCCCTGCATTCTCCAGAACCGGCAAAAACCCCCGCCATGGGGAAGCAGAAGCAGCAGGTGATTTCTCGCTTCTTTGCCCCCAAACAAAAAACCCAAGAATCCGCCAGACCTTCAAACTCCTCATCATCACCTTCTTCCTCACAATCGCCACCAGAGTACTCTGCTCCACCAAAACCCCCAACTCCGCCTACAAAAATCTCTGCCACCGCCACTTTTTCCCCTGCCAAACGCCTTAGAACTTCTCAGCTCATCTCCTCTTCTCCTCAATCTAAACTCCCCAAAAACCCCAGGCTCTCCCCTTCTTATCACGATGATTCCTCTGCCCCCTCCCCCTCTGATAATGTCTCACAAACCCTTCTCGCTAAACCCTCCAAAAAGCCTAAACTATCATCCCACACCCAAAATCCAATCCGGCCGCTTCCGAATCCCACTCTTCATGAGAAGTTTCTAAAGAAACTCTTGGAACCTTCTCAGGACCTTTTGGAACCCAGTAGAAACCATCAAAAAGTTAGTACTAAGTACACCCCACTGGAGGAACAAGTGGTGGAGCTCAAGGCTAAGTATCCCGATGTACTTTTGATGGTTGAAGTTGGTTATAGATACAGATTCTTTGGTGAAGATGCTGAGAATGCTGCAAGGGTTTTGGGGATATATGCTCATATGGATCATAATTTTTTGACTGCAAGTATACCTACCTTTCGGTTGAGTGTTCATGTAAGGAGGCTAGTGAATGCTGGGTATAAAGTGGGCGTCGTGAAACAGACTGAAATGGCCGCTACCAAAGCTCATGGATCAAATAAATCAGGTCCCTTTTGTCGTGGGTTGTCAGCATTGTACACCAAGGCCACATTAGAGGCTGTAGAGGACTTGGGAGGTACAGAAGGTTCAGAAGAGGGGTGTATATCATGTAACAATTATTTAGTTTGTGTTGTTGAGAAGGGGATTGAAAATGCTGAGGATGGAAATGACACTGGGGTTGATGTGAAAATCGGGGTTGTTGGGATGGAAATTTCGAATGGTGATGTTGTTTATGGGGAGTTTAACGATAACTTTATGAGGGCTAGGCTGGAGGCAATGATTTTAAATTTGTCTCCCTCCGAACTACTTCTGGGGAAGCCACTGTCAAGGCAGACAGAGAAGGTATTTTTAATTCATTTACTTTTTGCAGAAACAGGAATGATATTGTAAGGTGCAATTGGGGAAACAATAAATCTCAGTTAGGATCATTTACAACTAAAAAGTCACCATTTACTAGCACTTTCTGTTTTTGTTGCTTAATGGATAGAGATTTTCTACATTCTGCAGCATATCTTATATTCAAATGTTGAACTGGGAGCGCTAGATATGCACTTTAATTGAAACTATGACATTCGGAATTGTCTGAAAAGGGATGAGATTTTGGTAGTTTGATCCAGAAGGCTAAAGAGAAGAGCTTTAGAAACAACCCTTGAAAGCTAAATGGTTTAGTAAAATGATGTCAGTTTATTCTGCCATTTATTTTAGCAGTTATATTACTATAAAGTCCTGCACTGATGTGTTTTGGTTTGCAAAAAGAACTAGAGTAATGCCGACTTGAAGCTATTCCAATTTGAAAGGGGCATTGCCTATTTAGCGTGCCATGGCTTTAAGTTCCTTGGAGATCTATAATTGTTAAATGTACTGAAACAACCTTCCTTTTTTATGTATGTCTCTTGATATGTCGCTGATAGCTAAGATTTGTATTCACTTGTGTTGCTAAATTGGAAAGGTTTATAGCTTGAGAAATATGTCTAAAACATTACACATTCGTATCCGGGGAATGTAAGAATAATAGGTCATTCATAGTCTACTTACATTTAAACTTTCTCCCGAATAACCTGAGGATGCTACTAGGTTCCATACTACCAGTCTTTTCTTTTAAGATTGAAGAATTATAGAATGAGAGAGGTTAAAAATTTTGTTAGCTAGAACTTCATTATGTTAGGCTGATATTCTTAAGGTCAGTTTTCTGGAATTGATGAAATTTTACCTTTTGTTTAACCTCTTTGTTTCAAAAAGCCAAGAGAAATTAGTGCACTCCCTCTCTAGGATTTCAAGGTCATCTATGACCATAGATTGAAGATAATGAGATATTCCATTGCTCCATGTTTCATTTGACAGTGATACGGAAAAGGGAGTGCTTATTCTCAATCTCTTTTAGACTTTTCATGAAGGTGAAATTTTCTTCCTTTTCTTGCCTGTGTCTTTTAATTCAGGGATGTGTATCTGAGCTTTGACCCCATTGTAATAACCAAATGCTGTTTCCATTGTGCTGGGACCTTTGGATGTTAAGCATGAATAGTGTTGTGTTTACTTTTGGTGAGAAAATGATATCCAATCTGGAATTAATTGGCTATTATTTACTTTGGCCACTAACTTCTGATGCATGGCAAGGTCTTTTTGGCTGCTTGACTAAGGGTGAGCTTGGATTGGGTTTTATTCCTAGCAATGAAGATGTGGTTTGTATTTCAGGTGTTGTAACAGTTTATTTGGTAGTCAACTATTCGCTATTTAAGTCGAATAAGTATATGTTGTATTCGGCTAGAAACTTATTTTGTTCGCTTAGTCATTATGCGAAAATCATAACAAAGGGTTCATGCTATCGAATGATGTGTGATCAAAATGCACAAAAATTACATTCGTTAAGGATTTGGCAATAACATGTCAATGACCCCATACTTAAAACCATGACACATAACAATCCAAGAAAAAAAACTGAAAAAAACAACTACCAGCAAAATGAAAATCTTAAACATCACCAATGGTCGACCATCAAATTTAACCACACAGAAAACATTACCAATAGTTCTTTTCTTTTCCTTTCCAACAAGATAGATGCCAGGTCACGGGATTTTTGTTTTTCCCAATTTTGGACAGGACGTTTTGGGCTTGTAGAGTTTATTTTAAGTTCAATTTTTTGTTCTAAAAGTCTTGTCCAAGTGGAATTTATAAAACATCAACTTATTTTGGGCTTTTCCTAGAAATAAAACCCAATCCAAGTTGACCCTTATATTCTATCGAATGGTTACTGATTTCTTTCATTATTGGATAATTTATGTGCCTGTTTGATGGAAAAACTTCTTCAAATTTTCATTGTACCTATCTGATTATAGTCCAGCGCTGTTTGAATAAAATCTTATCTTTGTAGTTGCTCCTAGCTTATTCTGGACCAGCCTCAAATGTTCGCGTTGAGCAAGCTTCTCAGGATCGCTTCTCTGATGGTGGTGCACTTGCTGAAGTGATATCCATGTTTGAGAAGATGAATGATATTAGGTTAGATGATAACCATCAAGGGGAAGATGAAGAAGCAAAATCACATGGCAATAATTGTTCTGCAATTGAGGTTGATTGCCTTTTCATGTTCTCTTATGACATTGTGTAATGCTGCACATTTTTCTTTTCTTGATGTTAGGGCTTGGAAATTTTCTATCAATTATATTTCTGGTTTGTTATGCAAAAAATTTCCTATACATCCCATTGAAATATTATTAAAATCTTTAGGGAATTATGGCTATGCCTCATTTGGCAATCCAAGCATTAGGTTTAATCATTCGTCATATGCAACAATTTGGACTTGAAAGAATTCTCTGTCTGGGGGCTTCATTTCGGCCTTTCTCTAGCAATATGGAGGTGATCTTGTCAGCCAATGCACTCCAACAATTAGAGGTAGGGTCGACATTCATTAGGACTTGAAAGTTTGTTTTAACTTCATCCTTGTCAATAGTCATTAACATAATCAGTGACTTCATTATAACTAAAAGGAAAAATTCATGTAGTGCCTGAAACATTTCCTTGTAGGTTTTGAAGAATAACATTGATGGTTCACAGTCTGGCTCCTTGCTGCATTCTATGAACCATACCCTTACAATATTCGGCTCCCGACTTCTTAGACATTGGGTATGCAACATGCCTCTTCACCTTGTTTCTTATTTCTCCTCTCTATAAATAATACATGCACAAGCAAACATTTGTACATACATATATACATATCATAGTGCGTGATTTTAGTTCTTCAACTGTACAGGTCACTCATCCTTTATGTGATAGAAACATGATATACGCCCGTCTAGATGCAGTCTCAGAGATTATGCAATCCATGGGTTCCTCTAAAACCTCTTCTGACATTGATATCGATTGGGAAAACTCTGATATTAGGATTATGCAGCCTGAGGTTCATCAGATACTTTCTTCGGTTTTGACTATTCTGGGGAGATTACCTGACATTCAACGTGGCATTACAAGAATATTTCATCGAACTGCTACTGCACCTGAGGTAATAAAAGAAATTTCACTAGTTCCTAATTTCTGATTTTTATTAATAAATCTATGGATCTACCTTTAGCTGAAACCAATTCATCTGATTTATATCTCTTAACTTGCTTTTGATTCTATTCTGAGTTCCTGTACATTGATCAATGGAATTTGATGATTTAGGATTATTCAAGTTAATTGACTAGTTATTCTGGAGTAGTTCTAGTATTTGTCAATAAGCATTTTCTTGGCAGAACTTGCTGAAAGGCTCTTTTATGACCCCATGTTACAGTTTATTTCAGTCATTCAAGCTATCTTACTTGCTGGAAAGCAACTTCAGAAACTTAAAATAGATGAAGAGGACACAAGTAAAAATGTGGAACCCAGCACGGTGCGCTCGATGCTATTGAGGAAGTTAATAGGTACAGCTTCATCGTCCAGTGTCATCAATACTGCTGCAAAACTGTTGTCCGTTCTAAACAAAGAAGCTGCTGAGAAAAGAGATCTTCACAACTTATTTATCATATCTGATGGAAGATTCTCAGAGGTTAAGAAATGTAGAATTTTCCTTTTACAAGAAATCTTCTCCGTTTTATCTTGGGTTTCATTTATAATTCTTAATCTCTTTAAATGATTTGCTCAATCCTAGGTTGCTAAAGCAAAGATTGCTGTTCAATTGGCCAATGAGAAATTAGATTCTTTGATTAGCATTTTCCGAAAACAACTGCGAATCCCGAATTTGGAGTTCATCAGTGTTTCTGGTGTCACAAATTTCATAGAGGTATTTCAATTTAAACTTGCTTCTGTTTATTCTATTCTCTCAAGGTTCAACTGTTGAAAACATATACGGCATAAATTTACATCTGAAAATGTAGTACGATTATTTTCTGAACCAACCAGTAATTCTTGTGTATATTGTGGTTCTTCTTCAGAGGTGACTTCTGCAGTACTGTAGCATCATTTTTCTTTCATTTCCTTAATGATATTCATTTTAAGAGCACATACTTTCGAGACTTAGGATGAGTTACTTTAGATATGACTTGTTGCCTTTAGTTATCCAGAATCTACTTGGTGTTGTGTTTTGGTCAAGTCTAGTGATTTAGCTATATGAATTAAAGTTAATTTGAAAATTCAGTTGCTTTTGATATTCTGATTTCTGCTACTTTGCATTCCATAGCCAAAATGACCTTTTCACTTGGTGTGAAGTTCCATCCCTGATGGGTGCTGCTTGTTGAATTGAATTAATGTCTTCTGGTAGTAAAAGTAGGATGACCTAATTAGATGTATTTTTCTGCAGTTGCCACTTAATGTAAAGGTCCCGTCAAACTGGGTGAAGGTAAACAGTACCAAGAAGAGCATACGCTATCACCCACCTGAAGTATCAATTGCCTTGGATCAGTTAGCATTGGCAAGTGAGGGACTTACTCTTGTTTGCCGAGCTGCTTGGGATAGTTTTCTAAGGGCATTTAGTGGATGTTATGCCGAATTTCATGCTGCTGTTCAGTCTTTAGCTGCTCTGGATTGCCTTCTTTCACTTGCCACTGTTTCAAGGAATAAGGTTTGATTTTCAAAGATGTGTTTGTCTATGTCTCATGTTGGGTAAATTTGATGTTAAGCACACTTTATACATATTTTTTGCAGAATTATGTCTGTCCAGTTTTTGTAAGTGACAATGAGCCTGCACAGATTCAGATATCCTCTGGCCGTCACCCTGTACGTGCTTGAACTATTATGCTTTCTTATTGAATCCATTTTTCAGAAGTACTGAGATTATCTTTACCTTATACATGGAGAGTTGAAGTCCTTTTACATGGAGAATTGAGATTGTAACTTTATTCTTTTTTACTTGTGGTACATCCTTTAGAATGTGACCGAAACAAAATTGGGAAGGTGGTCCATTTGTATTTCTTTTAGTATATGATAGCAGTCGCCTGTTCAAATACACTTCATACCATTGTGATATACTTGATTAAAAAAAAAATTTTTTTGGGGGGGGATGTTGCTTGGTTGATAATGAAAGAAGAAATGTACATATCATTGCAGGCCATCCTTCAAGTTGAATCTGTTTCTTGTAGTTGAATTTTCTGGTCATTCTGACGATGAAATTGAATCATAATTTATTCTGGTGATTTAAAGATTATTTGTTCATTCTATGGTCTTTCTTCTTTATTTCAAACGTGCAATTTTACCTCTGCCTACTGATTTTGCCAGGTGATGGAGACCTTGTTACAAGATAGTTTTGTCCCTAATGATACATATCTGCATGCTGAAAGAGAGTACTGTCAAATTGTTACTGGACCAAACATGGGTGGGAAGAGCTGTTATATCCGCCAAGTTGCTCTAATTGCTATCATGGCTCAGGTTGAAATAGTACTTGATTAACCTCTGTATTCTTAAGTTCACATTTCATCATTTTGAGTTATTATTATTTTGTTGGAGGAAAATGAGCCCAAAACTTGTGTTGCTTGTCAGCCGTTTCTCCTTTGTTTCGATCTGTATGAGCCGTTTAACATGTGAGCAAATACTTGATAAAAGCAACACCGAAACTTGCTTCTTTTACCCCCCCCCCACCAAAAAAAAAGGCCCTTATTTATCGTATCCTCTGTTCTCCTCTGAAGTATCAACTTGTTGAATTACCATCAATGTCCATCGACATACCATTATCTGCTTCCGAAGATTAGCACTCTGATCTTGCAGTGTGAAGTTTGCTGGTTAATCTTATATGGTTGTGTTAAAACATCTCCAAGTTGTTGCTTCATCGCATTCCTCTCCTATCCCTATAGGTTGGCTCTTTCGTACCAGCGTCATCAGCAAAACTGCATGTAATAGACAGTGTTCACACTCGGATGGGAGCTTCTGATAATCTCCAGCAGGGTCGAAGCACTTTCTTGGAAGAATTGGGTGAGGCCTCTGACATTCTACGCAATTGCACAGCTCGTTCTTTGGTTATTATTGATGAACTAGGGAGAGGCACAAGTACACATGACGGTGTAGCAATTGCATATGCTACATTGCACTATCTTCTCAAGCATAAAAGATGCATGGTCCTATTTGTCACCCACTACCCTGAGATAGTTGATATCAAGTACAAATTCCCCGGGGCTGTGGGACCATACCATGTCTCATATCTGACCACACAGAAAGATGTACTAGTGGATTCAAACTCCAAACCAAAGTTGGATTATACGAATCATGATGACATTACATACCTTTATAAACTTGTGCCTGGTGTTTCTGAAAGGAGTTTTGGGTTCAAGGTAGCTCAGCTTGCACAGGTTAGAAACCAGATTGTTTTGGCCTTCTATTCTGTTTTTTTAAGAATTTGCTAGTCATTTTTAGGTTCATTTGTTTATATTTCTTTGGAAAAATACTTTTCATTTTAAGACTTCACATCTGAAATGTCATTTTCCTAACAATTCCCTTGTATAGTTATATCTTGTCTTTTTCTTGATTGTATAATTGTCAATATCAAGTTTCATTGAGATGCTAATACAAACTTAAGATACAGCAAAAGTAGATTAATATAGAAATAGAATAACTAATTATGATATTGATACACACTTTTAGTGGCTATATAAGTGATGGAGCATAGGTGGTTTGGGAAGTGAAGTGAACCATTTAGTAAACATATCTTGGTATTGGAGGTACCATATTTGGTCCTTCAGATAACTCCCTTGAATAGTTTAATATGTAATCTGCGTAACTTGATTTTGAATTTCAACCTAGAGAAAGGAAGACCATAGCAGAAACTACTTTCTTGTGTATGGTTTAGAATATGTTAAGCCCAATCAAGCGGACCTCTGTTTACTATGTGAAATAGGCAAATGACTGAAAATCCCACGTGTTAAGGCACCCTAGTTTTTTGAACTTACTACAGTATGACTCTTAGAAAATCCCACGTGTTAAGGCACCCTAGTTTTTGAACTTACTGCAGTATGACACTTAGTTTCTCTTTCCTACATCAATTAAGCACAAAAATTAATATTTAAGGGCATAATTTTATAACTTTTTTGTTTTAGCTGCCTTCCTTGTGTATCAAAAGGGCCATCATCATGGCTGCAAAGTTGGAACGAGCAGTATGCGACAGAGAAAAAGTCAGGTTGGCACCAAAATGTGATGGAGATAAACTGCTGAAACCAATGGATAAAGTTGAGGAGGAACATGAAAAGGTAGAGAGTGATTGGGAACCCACGGAATGCCTGCGTACTCATGTTGGGAGCTTGAACGAATTCTCTAGTTATTGCAGAGAGTTCTTCTCAAAGTTGAAAACAATTTCAGTAGAAAGTGATGTTGAAAAGAGGATTCAGTTTTTGAAGCATGCTAAAATTTTGGCTATTGAGTTGGTAAATAGGTAAGTATGCTCTTATCTTTATTCTTGTCTTTCACATGATGTGCCCCAAACGAGAAAAAAATGAAAAAAGATTTTATAGGATGATAGCATAAATGAAGTCCAAAAAGCGTGCATTTGGCATGTCTTCTGACTCAGTTTTCTGCATTCTCGGGGTTAGAATTATTCAACTTGAAATGCATTTATACCCTTTATACACACAGGTATTGGATGCAGAGGGCTCTTGAATACACTACTTGGCAGTGTGCATAATTATTATTGTTTTATTTAGTTTTTAGGCAGCAGTTGTTCTTTTCTGGGTTGAGCTAAAAATGAAGTTGAACACCAAGGACAATCACGAGCAGTTTCAGTACAACCTGAATTTTCCATTACATGATGCCTCACTTCTCAAGAAACCGGCAATTTTTTACCAATACTTATCACAGTTCTTAACGACTCAGCAATGGTTAAGAGATTAGATATTCTTGGATATACTCCCATTTTCATGATGCCTTGTTGATTTCTTCACTAAGTTTATTTTCTACATAATTGCAGGTCCTGACAGAGGACTCCCCAAAACCTGGATAGATTCTTTTCTGCGTAATTGCTGGTCCTGAAAGTGGACTCTAGAAAGCAGAATCAGGAAGGCATATGCAGTCTTTTTGCGCTCAGTGCTGACGCGCTGCTTAAAGATTGTGGAATAACATATGACACAGAAATTGGAAAGCAAATGGAGAGATTTGAGATGATGGTGTAATTATGAAGGCGACCAAGTATCCCTGGAAATGAAACTCAGGAGTCTTGTCCATTTGCTCTCATTTGTTGCTCTTTTGGGCGCCAGAAGACTTGACCAAGAAGACAGGATGAAATCGATAATGGCGCTCATCGTTTGAGTTGCCAATTTCATAAAGACTGCATAGACGTTTTAATAGATCGAAGGAAGAAGAAGAAGAAGAAGAAGAAGAAGAAGAAGAAGAAGAGGAGGAGAGGGATTTGTTTTGATGTATCTTTGTGTATATAAGTTATCCTTGAGTCTCCTAACTCCTCAGAAACATAGACCAAGGATGGCAGTAACAACGTTTTCTTTCTCTCCTTTCATTTTAAGACCTGCAAATTTTTAATCCTGTTGCGGTAGTGATGTTTAATCTTAATATTTTTGAGTGATTTTTTTGTTACAATATTGCGAAAGAAAGCAGATTTTTGTTATGAAACTAATAAATAAATATATATTAGATGTTCAAATACGTTTTGAATTTTTTTTTTTCTGTTGTACTTTTTTTTCCCTATCTCTTTCTTTTTATTATATTATTATTTAGAGTAATTCGTCTTGTTGCGATCATTGATTGGTATTAACTTACAAAAGACACCAATCCTTCGTATTTACATCACTAACCCATTTAGGGATGGACATTGGGCCAGGATGGTCGAGAAATTTGTTCGGCTTGGCCCGTTTCAACTAAAACTTGCCTCAAGACCGATTAGGCCTGGCCCAACCCGTATTCAAGCGATCCAAGATGGTCAATTCGTGTTGGGTTGTGATTTTGTGACTTGCAATCTAGGCCTGGGTCGGCCTATATTTACCCTAAACTGGCTCGATCTGGTAAAATTCGGATCGGCCCAACCTGCCCAACCCAGGACATGGATTGTAGGCCAGTTGCAAAAAAAAAAAAAAATCCAACTGTTTGGGGTTTTTATCGCCTGCTTCGCGACCAGTCCAGATGATCCGGTTGTTTGATCTCAACGGTTCAGATAGTTTGACTGTTGGTTACTATTAGACCGTTGAGAACTACGGTCCAAATCATCTGAACGTTAAAATTCAACGGTCCAATTTTTTTCTTTTTTTAAAAAAATCGACCAGTTTTTTTTTTACACAATAAATACCCATCTAAACCAATTCATTCCTCACACCAAAAGTCACTCATTCTCTGTTCTATTTATCCTAAACTCTCTCATATCTCTTATAAACTCTTCTTTACTCTCAAGAATAAAAATCACTTGTAATTTTTTTTGGGATAATTGTTTAAAATTCGAAGAAAGAAATCGAAGAAACCGGCAAAAAGCAAAGCTTCTTCAATTCTTCTTCGAACTTTTGGCTTCATCATTGAAAGTTTGCTTTCTATACCTTAATTTACGTTAATTTGTTTATTTATTATATTTTGGAATTTCATTAGTTTTAAATAATTATTTGTTTACTTTATTTACTATAATATATTTATTTAATTTTTTAATACTTCTTTGTTTACTTTATTTATTAGAATTTCTTTATTTAGTTTTAAATATTTATTTGTTTACTTGATTTATTTAGTTATTAAATTTGTTCATTTTATTATTAATTGTTAATTATTATTATTATTATTATTATTATTATTATTATTATTATTATTATTATTATGAAATCATCTTCAAGGCATGCTTCTTCCCACACCATAGACTTTGATAATGAAAATGAACAACATATCGATAATGAAGAAAATGAGATGCCTCCTCTTTCCGATACCGCACCTAGTGGTAGTACTGGTAGAACAAGATCTTTTGTTTGGAATGTTTTTTATAAGTACCCTAATAATAAAGGTAATTGTAAAATTTGTAAAATGGAATTCACACATAAGAAGAATGATGGCACCAGTACACTTAAAAGATATACAGCGTATTCATCCTTCTCATTTTGTATATTTAACTACACAAACACAACTTTCGTCTAGTGCTTTCAGAAATTCAATTACAACTTTTAATTATGATAGTGAGTTAGTAAGAAGAGAAATAGTTAGGTAAGTGTCAATTGGTAGACTTTCTTTATCATTACCTTCTAACCATTCATTTGTGAGATTTGTACAAATAGCACTTAAACCGGCTTATAAGGGATTTCCTAGAACTTCACTTAGAAGGGAAATTCTTAAGAGTTTTCAGGAAGAAAAAACTCTCTTGCTACAATTTTTGAATCTATCCCTGGTAAATTTTCCCTTGTGATTATTGGACAACCGTTACTTCTGAAGATTTTTTATGCATTACATGTCATTGGGTCGATGAAAATTGGCATTTTAAACAAAAAAAATCATTGGTTTTCAAAATTTTAATTTCCCACATACTACTACAAATATAGCACGAAATATCATTCAAATATATCGTGATTATAGAATTGGTAATAGAATTTTTACCATTTCTTTTGATAGGGCTTAAAATAATGATTCTTCAATTTCAATTTTTAAAAATAATTTTAGACCAATTTTAGATAGAAAGTTATTTCATATTAGATGTGCATGTCATATTTTGAATTAGTGCATACAAGACAGTTATGTACATATTGAACATATTACAAGTACGATTAGAGACGTTATTAAGTTCATTAGATCTTCCGATACAAAGCGACAACATTTTAAATCACTTTGTAAAGAACATAAAGTATCTTATAGATATTTTGGTACAGATGTTACTACAAGATGAAACTCAACTTTAGATATGTTACAAACTTGTTTTCCTTATAAACAATAACTTATTGAATTTACACTGGCAAATATGGACCAATAATTGAGGAAAATATTTTTGATGGAGTTGTAGTTATTTGTACTTTTTAAAAGTTTTGCACAAGCGACTGAACTTTTATCTGGACAATACTATCCTATTACTCATCACATGCTTCCCATTGATAAAAGTTGCAAGTGTTTTTAGAGAATTTAGACCACATGCTATGTATGGTCTTATGATGTTTGATATGGAAAAAAAATTTTAAAGTGTTACGAAAATTTTCTTATTATATATTGTGTTGTTTTGATTTTATACCCTAGTTTTAAAAGTGAGGGATTTGAAACTTTAATTGATTTTTTAATTCATGTTTGGATACTCGCTTTGATTCATGTTTTAATTTCGAAAGAAATGCCAACAAAATAAAAGATGATACATCTCAAACTTTGAAAAACTTATACGACCTCTATTTGAGAAAAAGTGAAACAAGGAGCTCGACTCAAGGAATGCCATCACAATACGAAGAGATGCCATCTTCTTCATCTTCAAGTCAAGGAGAAGGATTTGAATATATGATGAATATATAAGATCTCTACGCCTCCTCAAGTTCATCATCTACGAGAACAACTCTATCTGAGTTGTCTATATTAGAATACACCGCTCGAGTTCAGTATCGTGCAGATGATATCGATATACTTGGATGGTGGAAGAACAATTCGGCATAATATCCTTTCCGCTTTAGGATTGCTCGAGATATCCTAACAGCTTCTGTCTCTATTGTGACTTTTGAAAGTGCTTTCTCCAACGGTCATCGTACAATCGACGAATCTAGGAGTCGGATGTCCCATATCACATTAGAGGCTCTTATGTGTCTAGCTGATTGGTATGTTCAAGAAGACAAGATTGCCGAGTTGAATATCGATGAGTCGTATGTAGATGTATTATTCCCTGAGGACCTGCCGAAGAAGATGAAAGAAACGAATCTAGTAAAACTTGGTTAAATAGATAAAATTTTTATATTTAAATTGTAATAGTTAGGCCTTAGGATAGTATTATTTTTTTTTAATTGTAATAGTTAGGACTCAGTGATATAGTATAGGATTAATTTATTAGATTTTAAATTGTAATTTCTTTTTGGAGGTTTAGGCCCTATGTCTCCCTCCTATGTAAAACCGGTAGGGGTCCATGCCAAACCCCCACTACTTCAAGGTGGCTTTCTCTAATATATTTTTTTTAACTTTTAAGTTTTATAAACTTAATAAGAATACTTTAAGTTTTCTAACCTAAAATAATTTAAATAGTCTAAATTTATAAATAAAAAAAATCTAAGTTTTCTAAACTTAAAAAAAAAAACTCAAGTTTTCTAAAATTAAAAAAAAAAAAAATCTTAAGTTTTCTAGCTTAATAAATCTTAAGTTCTCTAAATTAATAAAAAAAATCTTATGTATTCTTTATTTTCATGTATTAGTAAGTAAGTATTATATCATCTTTCTTTCATGTAAGTTATTTAAGTTAATTTTATCATTTATATAACTTATTTTATTTATATATTATATTTACTTATATTCAAGCTTTTTTTTTATCTTAAGTTATTTAAAAAAAAAAGGACCGACTCGGGACATACGGGTTCTCTTAGGTGGTCCGAGCTGGGTCAATTAAACCTGATCTGTGCTCAGACTGACCCGAACCTAGCTGAACTTGGGTTGGTCAGTGAGCCGCAGCTTGGTCTAGTCCAAACCAGACCCGCGGGTCGGACCCATTGGTCATCCCAACCCATATCCTCTATTTTAATTAAAACCCCTATTATAAGTTGCATCAACAAAGGATTGATGGGTGGATGCTGATACTAGTTCACAGACCACGTGTCTCAAGAATCAAGATAGCCTTAATGCAAGTATGGAAAAAAAGATGAATGATGCTTAAAGTTTTATTAATTACAACTTTTTCGAGAACAATTGCTTGGTGATTTCTTATATACTCTTAGAGAGGTAAAAAATTTTTTATTTTTCTTCAGGTAAGAAAATTGATTCTTTTCTCGTTTTTATTTATAGTGTTTGATATATGAGTTTGATGCCATGAAAAAAAATTGGATATTTTATTATGAATTCCTGTAGAAATTCGTATTTAGATAATAAGTCCTAAAGACACTATTAAAATAGAAATTACGATATAAAGATTTCTTTCCTCATTAAATTTATGAAGTCTTAAGACTGCATAATTTATGAAGAAATATTTTGGAAACAACTAAAAGAAAGGCACAACCACCCGAAGATGGTCATTATGCCAATATCCATTATTGATTGGGTATATTTATGGCTACAATATTTTGAGAATATCAGTATGCCAGATTATGTTAGATCTAACTTATTTCTCAATTAAAATAAAATAATGTAGAGAAAATTTTTCCTTTCTCATATCTCCAATATATTCCTGCAGTAGCAATATTGAAAAACAAAATTGTTAGCCCTAAGGGCATTATTACTTATGATTTTGATTATGATTAATATATGTTTGTGTGTGTATTAAGCTAACCTTTCATAGAACAAAAGACGCACTTTTGGAGTCTCAAGTCTACATTCTCAAAAAGCAAAAGATCTTGGTGATGAAGGCAAAATGAAGGAGAAAAGACCAAGCCATTCCAAGATCAAGTCATTGAAGACATTGAAGACTTATGTCTAAGTTAGGGTGTGCTAAGGTATTTCTTTGTAAAACTCCCTAACCTTAATCTTTGATTATTGATCATATGTGAAGCTCTTTTAATGATTTTCTCGATATAAACTTTTTTTAAAATCTAAGTATTCTTGATAGAATTTTTAATGCTTTTGAAAGTTTTTCTATCTCTAAAAAGAGTATCAAGAATACATGTCTTTGAAATAAAAAGGAAAGCTCTTGTCTTAAAAAAATTGGTTGTAAAAATTTTCTCAAAAATTAGTCATCCGGTTTTAAAACCGATCATCCGATTTTTTGTAGTTTTAGAAAAATTCGGTTGTCCGATTTCCTGTAGATGAGTTCGAATCTTTATGTTTCAAAACCGGTCATCCAATTTTAGGAACCGATCGTCCGGTTTTCATATTTACTGTAAAAAAATATTACCATTGCACTCAGCAACGGTCATTTTTCTCAGAAAATATATATAGAGCTTTTTGATAAATCAAAAAGTAAGAAGTTCGGTAAAATACTTATTGAGATCATTTAAGACTTTTAAAGAGCGTTAAAGTACTTTTATTTCAAATCACTTTCAATCTCAAAAACATCTTATTGAGCTTCATTGTTGATCTTCATCAAAGAAGAAGTAAAGAGGAGCTTATAGAAACATTCCATTGAGTTGTATCTTCTATTTCTCAAGCTCACATTGGTAACATTGTTCTTAAACTTATCACTTTCTCTTATTGATATAAAATGTTTGTGTTAAAAAAATCCTTGGGTAATCCTTTGATTTATATTGTGTTGTGAATTGAGGTTGTATGCAAAATCCTTGTAGGGTGATCCTCAAATTTGTACTTGGTGTATATTTTGTTTATAGTGGATTTGGTAAATCCTTGGGCGTTGGCTCAAGGTAGTGGATGTAACTCTTTGAGAGAGTGAACCACTATAAATCTTTGTACATTTCTTTCTAAGCTTTTTAATTAATTGTCTTAACCACAAGATTTTGTTTGGTTTGGAATTTTATTAAAAAGAGTTTTAGAATTCTTTCTCAAACAAAATTGGAGGTTTATCTTTTAATTTACACAAGATTTTCAAAAATTAGCCAAAAATCTTATTCACCCCCCCTCCCCCCCCTCCTTCCCCTCCTAAGGTTTTTCAAGGGCTTCTAAAAAAAAGGACTAACACCCTTGAAGCAAAAGATCTTTATTTTACTATGGCTAATGTTTCTAGTTTACCATATGTAGAAGGCCCTTCTACAAATAGACCTCCTCTTTTCAATGGTACAAATTATACTTTTTGAAAATCTAGAATCAAAATATATATTTGTTCTATT
Organism: Catharanthus roseus; assembly: GCA_028651295.1. NCBI lineage: Eukaryota > Viridiplantae > Streptophyta > Magnoliopsida > Gentianales > Apocynaceae > Catharanthus > Catharanthus roseus. The sequence continues at coordinate 2,544,042 of JAPQWS010000116.1, forward strand.
AACTTTGATCTTTAGAGTATTGTAGAGAAAGGACCTTTTATTCCTCAAAAGGATGGAAGAATTAAGAAAATAAAAGAATTTGATGAATATGATTCAAGAAGGATGATATTGAACTACCAAGCCATGAACATCCTAAGTTGTGCATTGGATGTTAATAAATACAATCGAGTAAGTGGATGTGACTCGGCTCATGACATGTGGAAGCTATTAGAAGTCACTCATGAAGGAACCAACCAGGTCAAAGAATCAAAGTTGGCCTTGTTAGTAAGAGATTATGAACTATTTGTGATGAAGCAAAATGAGAGTATTAGTGAACTATTCACTAGATTTACAAACATCACAAATGGACTCAAGGCTTATGGAAAGGAATACTCAAGAGGAGAAGCGAATAGAATAGTTCTAGATGCACTCCCTAAGGCATGGCAACCAAAATGTCTTGCCATAGGAATCAAAGGATTTGAGAACTCTCCCAATTGAAGAACTCATAGGCTCTCTTCTCACCTATGAGTTGAAAAGTAAAAGGCTAAATGAAATGGAAGAAGAAGAAAAGGGAATAAGAAGCATAGCTCTCAAGTAAATGAAGAAGAACAATCTAGTTCTTCCAATGATGAAGATGATCATGATGACGATGAAGATACAGCCTTGGTTATGTCAAAAGATTCTAAAAGAAAGATTTTAACAAAAGGGAAAGAAACCTCCATTTAAGAAAGGAGGACAAAACTCTTTATTATTCAAAGCAAGATGCTTTGAATGCAATAGCATGAGGCACCTTGTAGCCGATTCTTCAAAGACTATTGAAAAAGAAAAAGGAGCATTGGAAGCCAAGCTTGAAGCCTTAAAGAAAAAGAAGAAAGGAAAGGGACTTATTGGTGCATGGAATCAAGATACAAGTGAAAGTGAAGGTGATGAAAAGGCAAACATATGCTTCATGGAAATGGAGAATGAGGTACAATCTTCACCCTCTAACTCTTCTAGTCTCATTGATGATATTTGTGATGATGATCCTTGTACTATGCTTATTGAAATGTATGGTGAATGCAAAAGGTTTCTAAAAGAAACAAAGAATTAAAAAACAAAATTCAATTTTTGCTTGATGAAAACTTAAAACTTACTTGTGAAAACAAATCTCTCCTTGAGTCTTTAAAAATCTTGAAAAATGAAAAAGAGTGTTCAAACAATGATTTCAAAAACTTGTTTTAGAAAACAAGAAACTTTGTGATAAAGTTCACTCACTTGAAAAATGCATGGTAGATTATGATGTTTTGAAGAAAAAGGTGAGTTATCTCACTATATGTGTTGAAAAGTTCACAAAAGGAAAAGAAAACTTTGGAAAACTTCTTGGCTCTCAAAGATCATCTTTTGATAAAAATGGTATTGGAGATAATCATTCCAATATTTTTTCCAAACAAACACGGTTTGTAAAGGCTTCATCATCTCACTCACACCTTTGTTGCATCTATTGTGAAAAGAGTGGTCATAAAGCCACAAAGTGTTTTATAAAGAAAAAGATTGAAAGTGGCATGAAAACCATTTGGAAGGTAAAAGAAAATCCAACTAACGTTCATGGATCCAAAAAGTTATTGGTACCAAAAGTCATCTCTACTTCTTCTTTTGTAGGAACACAAATCAAGGTCATCTAAGTGGTACTTGGATAGCAGTTGTTCAAGGTACATGACTAGGAACTCATCGCTTATGAGTGAACTCAAAGAAACCGAAGGTGGATTTGTCACCTTTGGAGATAAGAACAAAGGAAAAATCATTGGTATAGGCAATAGTGGTAACAATTCTTCTTCTCTTATTAAAGATGTTCTTCTAATTGATGGTTTAAAATTCAATTTGCATAGTATTAGTCAATTATGTGATAGTGGGAAAAATATTGTTTTTTAAAGCGATTCTTCTTCTATCATTGATAAGCATGAAAACAAAACTAATTTTTGTTGCTAAAAGAGTTGGAAATGTCTATGTCTTTCATCTTGAAGATCTTCCTTCTCAAAACTTAAAGTGTCTCTCGGTTCATGATGATGATGCATTTTTGTGGCGTAGAAGACTTGGTCATGTTAGTATGGATTTATTGAACCAACTTTCTTCAAAAAAACTTGTTAGAGGCTTATCAAAACTTCACTTTGAGAAAACTAAACTTTGTTATACTTGCGAATTTGGAAAACAAATTAAGACCTCTTTTAAATCAAAGAACATGATTTCAACTTCAAAACCTTTGGAACTTATTCACATGGACTTATTTGGACCAATGAGGACCAATAGTCTTGGTGGTAAGAGGTATGCTTTTGTCATAGTGGATGACTACTCTAGATTTACTTGGACTTTGTTTTTGAGCCAAAAGGATGAGGCATTTCAAGAATTTGTAAAACTTTTCAAAAAGGTTCAAAACTCCCTTGATTGCAAATTGATTTCTATAAGAAGTGATAATGGGAGAGAATTCAACAACCAAGATTTTACAAAACTTTGATGATTTTGGTATTTCACACAACTTTTTGGTCGCTAATACCCCACAACAAAATGGTGTGATGGAAAGGAAAAACCGCACTTTACAAGAAATGGCAAGATCAATGCTTTGTGAAAACTCCCTTCCTAAATACTTTTGGGCCTAGGCCGTTAACACCGTATGCTACGTTATGAATCGTGTTATCTTGAGAACTTCTTTAAAGAAAACTCCTTTTGAACTCATTTTTAACAAAACCCCCTCAATTGGCTATTTTAAAGTTTTTGGATGCAAATGCTTTATTTTAAACACCAAGGACAATCTTGGAAAGTTTGATCGAAAATCCAATGAGGGAATTTTTCTTGGTTATTCTTCAAACAAAAAGGCCTTTAGAATTTTCAACAAAAGAACTTTATGTGTTGAAGAGTCTATTCATGTTAATTTTGAGGAAACTAACATTTTTGACAAGAAATTTGATGATGATGATGATGATGACATAGAAATACTCTAAGTAATCAACCATTGTATACTCAAGCAATAGAAGAACATGCTATGGAAGAAGAAGAGATTGAGGAAAAACAAGGAAACAATCAAGAAGCTCAAAATCTTCTTCAAGATATGATATATCCAAAGGGACACTCCAAGGATGAAATTATTGGCGATGTATCACAAGGGGTAAGAACAAGAAGGTATTTTATTGACAACTTTGCACTATTATCTCAAATTGAGCCTAAGTTTATTGATGATGCTTTATGTGATTAGTTTTTTCTTATTGCTATGCAAGAGGAGTTATATCAATTTGAAAGAAACAAAGTTTGGACTTTAGCCCCTAGACCACGTAATCACCCCACTATTGGCACAAAATAGGTTTTTCGAAATAAACTAAATGAATCTGGAGAAGTCATTAGAAACAAAGCTAGACTTGTTGCCCAAGGATTCAATCAAGAAGAGGGCATAGATTTTGATGAAACCTTTGCTCCGGTTGCTAGACTTGAATCCATTAGGATGCTTTTAGCTTTTGCTTGTTTTAAGGGATTCAAGCTTTTTCAAATGGATGTTAAGAGTGCCTTTCTAAATGGTGATATTGAGGAGGAAGTTTATATTGAACAACCTCCCAGTTTTTTGCATGAAAAATTTCCAAATTATGTTTACAAACTTTCAAAAGCACTCTATGGTTTAAAACAAGCTCCAAGAGCTTGGTATGAAAAGTTAAGTGGTTTTCTTCTTTCAAATAACTTTTCAAGGGTTGTGGTGGACATTACTCTTTTTATAAAAACCTCTTGTAACAATGATCTTCTTCTTGTCCAAGTATATGTTGATGATATTATTTTTTGTGCTACTAAGTCTCTTTATGTGAAGAATTTGCCTCCCTTATGCAAAAAGAATTTGAAATGAGAATGATGGGAGAATTGACATACTTCCTCGAACTACAAATCAAGCAAATGAAAGAAGGAATCTTCATCAACCAAGAGAAGTACACCAAGGAACTTCTCAAGAGATTCGGGATGAGCAATGCAAAAGGTATTAGCACTCCAATGAGCGCATCTTTGAAGCTTGACAAAGATGAAAAAGGTAAAATGGTTGATGAAAAGACATATAGAGGTATGATTGGTAGTTTACTTTATTTAACGGCTAGTAGGCCGGATATTATGTTTGTCGTATGTTTGTGTGCTAGATTCCAAGCTTGCCCCAAAGAATCTCATTTAATAGTTGTAAAACATATTTTGAGATACTTAATTTCATCATATAATTATAGCTTGTAGTACTCTAAACAATCTTATTTTGATCTTATTGCCTACACCGATGCGGATTATGTCGGATGTAAGGTAGAAAAGAAGAGTACAAGTGGAAATTGCCAATTCTTAGGAGGCTGCTTAGTATCCTGGTACAGCAAGAAGCAATCATGCGTATCCCTATCAACCGCCCGAAGCGGAATACATCGCAGCCGGTTGTTGCTGTGCATAGATACTTTGGATGAAGCACACATTGATTGATTTTGGTGTTTCTTTTAAGTGTATACCTATTATGTGTGATAACACTAGTGACATAAACATTTCCATAAGCCCTGTGCAACATTCAAAAACAAAACATATTGAAATCAAACATCACTTTATTAGAGATCATGTTGCTAAAGGTGATGTATTTTTAGAATATATTTGCACAGAGGATCAAATTGCTGATATTTTTACAAAACCTCTTTCGGAAGATCGCTTTTGCTATTTAAGAAAATTGCTTGGTATCGGCAAATTTAATGAGTAACGTGTGTTGTTTATGTTATCTGTTTTTCCTCTTACATTTTTTTGTTCTTACTGACATTTTTCATAAAATCGGACGCTATTCTTAAAAACCGGACATCCAGTTTCAAAACCGGACGTCAGATCTCAAAACCGGACTAAAGGAATTTTCCTCTAAAAAAATTCCCGAGATATTCGGACGACAAAACCGGACGACTTCGATAAAATAGGACGTCTGATTTCTTCAATTTACAAAAACTGGACGACCGATTTTTAAAAAAAAAACCCGTTGGTTCTGCGCTTTTAAAATCAGATTTTTTCCAACTTTTGACACATTTCTCTCAACTCTCTCTCATTCTCTCAACCGAGAACTTCCTCCCTCATAAGATCCATCCGATTTCTTGCTCCGATTTTCACTCTTCTTCTCTTTTTCTTCAAATATATCTCTTAACATAGCAAAGAAACGGTTCTTCTCTCTGTTTTTGTGTCAAAATCTGCATTTGAAACCCTCCATCTCCTCTCAAACCCTAGCCGAGTTTCTCTAAAAAAAAATGGTAAAAACCAAGAATGCAAAAGTTGGTCAAGGACAAAATATTGAAGAAGGAGGTACAAATAGAGGAAAAGAGAAGAGAAAAAGGGTACCCTCTGGAGTTAGGGTTCCTGAAGTTAGAATTCCAAATCGATTTATTTCGGCAAAGGAGGCTACAAGTTTTGAAGAGTAGACTAGGAATCGAAGAAAAATAGCTCCGGGTCACCGAGTATATTTAAACGACATGCAAGGTATGGAGGCTATCCCTCATCTCTTTGAACTGATTGGTTGGATACTATTGTTGATTGTGAATGAACTTTATTATGTTGAGATGATATATGAGTTTTATGCTAATCTCCATAAGGGAAGGGTTGAAAGAGTTAACAATGTTCCTCATCAATAGGTATTAACTAGGATTGGGGGTAGAGACATTGCTTTTGATGATAGAATATCACATTTTGGAAACCCCTCAAGATGGAATAAGATTTTATACGAGAACAAGAAATGTTTTGACCCAAATTTATATATTGAAAGGAGTTTTGAAGAAATTTTCACTAGAGGGGAAGTGTTGAAGAGACATTATGATAGGAATGTTAATAAACTTGATGCATATAGGAGATTACTCTATCACATGATCTCAAACATAATTATTCCAAATGTTGGGCATAAATCATCTATCACTAACATGCACTCTTTCGTAATGCTAGCTTTACATGAACATAGGAGGATGAACTTTGGGTATATGGCTATAGAATACATGCTAGCCACACAATCCTCCTCAACCAAATGCTTGCCTTATGGATGCTTCATTACCAAAATTTTTCAATACTTTGTGATCAATTTGGTTGGCATTGGTGATCACATTGGTCATAGAAATATATACTATCAACAAACCTTCAAGAGGATGGGATTTGAAAGAAATGATGAAGGGGGGTTCATAAGAGGTGGTCAAGACCAAGGTGATAGTGAAGAAGAAGATGATGATGAAGAACAAGAAGAAATGCATGTGAGTGAAGAAGAAAGTGACTTCGAGATGGAGGTTGAAAGGATCGGAAGAGAAACTAGAAGAAAGAAGAGGCAAGAGAGACCGAAGGAAGGGTCATCTTCCGGAAGCATAAGTCAAGTGATGGACATGATAGCTTCTCTCCAAACAATGTTATGTACTCGACTTGATGCATTGGATAACAAGATGACCGACATACAAGAAAAGGTTATGAGACTAGAGAAAGGAGGAAGAGATAGAGATGATTGAGATCTTCATTTTACAAAACCCTCTCCGTTTCCCTTGTTTTTCTATGACTCTTTCTTTTTCACATTCCTTCTTGTGGTTTTCTCTTGATGTTATGTTTTTTGTTCTCTTGTGACTTAATATATATCATGTTTTTTTTGTTTTAATTTTTGGTGTGCTATGTGATCCATTTGTTACTACCTTTTATTGCTTTGACTCTTTTGTTATAGACTTTATGATGATAACTTAAAGTTGAAAGTCCAATTGCTACCTCTTCTATGATCCCTTGAAATTTCTCTCCTAAGGTCCTTTTTTTATTTATGACAAAAGGGGAAGAAAATAGTGCAAGATGTAAGGGGGAGAAATTGTTGTTTGATGAGATATGTTGATGATTCTTTTCATATATATATATATATATATATATTTATGCCTTGTTGGTGTCTTAGTATTTCTTATACTTTTGGAGTTGCTATATAATGATTATTGCACCCTATGGGCCATTTGGCTTATTTTGGACTTATTATCTTCTTTAGCCATATTTGATATGAAGCATGTTTTTAGGGGGAGCTATCTCTCTCTTATGGTGATTGTTGTGCTTCGTTCTTATTATTGATCTTTTTTGAAGCAACACCATACTCTTACTCTAGCTCTTTTGTTCTTCTTGCATATGTGTTTGTCATAATAAAAAAGGGGGAGATTTTTAGCCCTAATGATATTATTACTTATGATTTTGATTATGATTAATATATGTTTGTGTGAGATTAAGCTAACCTTTCATAGAACAAAAGAAGCACTTTTGGAGTCTCAAGTCTAAATTCTCAAAAAGCAAAAGGTCTTGGTGATGAAGGTAAAATGAAGGAGAAAAGACCAAGCCATTCCAAGATCAAATCATTGAAGACATTGAAGACTTATGTCTTAGTTAGGGTGTGCTAAGGTATTTCTTTGTAAAACTCTCTAACTTTAATCTTTGATTATTCATCATATGTGACGCTCTTTTAATGATTTTCTCAATATAAACTTTTCTTAAAATCTAAGTACTCTTGATAGAACTTTTTATGCTTTTGAAAGTTTTTCTATCTCTAAAAAGAGTATCAATAATACATGTTTTTGAAATAGAAAGGAAAACTCCTGTCTTAAAATAACTGGCTGTAAAAATTTTCTCAAAAATTGGCCATTCGGTTTTAAAACCGGTCGTTTGATTTTTTCTAGTTTTAGAAAAAATCGGTTGTCCAATTTTCTGTAGATGAGTCCGAATATTTCTGTTTCAAAACCGGTCGTCCAATTTTTCAGGAACCGGTCATCCGGTTTTTATGATTACTGTAAAAAATATTACCGTTGCACTCAGCAACGGTCATTTTTCTCAGAAAATATATATAGAGCTTTTTGATAAACCAAAAAGTAAGAAGTTTGGTAAAATACTTATTGAGATCATTTAAGACTTTTAAAGAGCTTTAAAGTACTTTTATTTCAAAACACTTTCAATCTTAAAAACATCTTATTGAGCTTCATTGTTGATCTTCATCAAAGAAGAAGTAAAGAGGAGCTTATAGAAACATTCCATTGAGTTGTATCTTCTATTTCTCAAGCTCACATTGGTAACATTGTTCTTAAACCTATCACTTTCTCTTATTGATATCAAATGTTTGTTTTGAAAAAATCCTTGGGTAATCCTTTGATTTATATTGTGTTGTGAATTGAAGTTGTATGCAAAACCCTTTTAGGGTGATCCTCAAATTTGTACTTGGTGTATATTGTGTTTATAGTGGATTTGGTAAATCCTTGGGTATTGGCTCAAGGTAGTGGATGTAACTCTTTGAGAGAGTGAACCACTATAAATCTTTGTGCATTTCTTTATGAGCTTTTTATTTAATTGTCTTAACCACAAGATTTTGTTTGGTTTGGAATTTTATTAAAAAGAGTTTTAGAATTCTTTCTCAAACAAAATTGGAGGTTTATCTTTTAATTTACAAAAGATTTTAAAAAATTAGCCAAAAACCTTATTCACCCCTCCCCCAAGGTTTTTCAAAAATCTTAAGGTAATTGACTACTGAGTCATTGTTGAAGGAACATTATAATATCCAAATAATTTTATGTCATTCCCTGAAGCGAATGCAATTAGAAATTTTATTTGTATAATATATTATATTTGTAAGTATAATTATTTATAATAAATTTGTAATTATTATGACTCATGAATCTAATATCTAAACTATCAACATAAGTGATAATTATGAGAAAGGAAAAATGAATATATAATCCCAAATAAATATTATTGATACAATATAAAAGAGGGTTCATTGCATGCCTGTAGTACGTCAAATAAAATTTTAAATTTTTGGTATGCTATTCTATTATTGATCTCATATAATAATCATGTCTATTGAAAGATATATAGACTTGTTAATGTAATCAATTATTTGAAATAATTAAGGGATATTACTTTTGTTTGTAATTTAAATGAGTTTTTGCATATTATATATATGCTTCTTAATTTATTATATATTTAAGAATAGCAAAAAGGATACATATTGGGAGAATAAATTGTAGTATAAATTAAAACTGAAGAAAAGTTTAACTAATAGAAAGCTCCAGAAGAGTTATATGTTAAAATTAAAACTCCTTAAGAGCTAATCAATAAAAGGCTTCATAATTAAAGCTTCCCAGTAGCTAATTAATAAAAGGCTTCATAAAGCCCGTATGGGCATAGCTCAGTTAGTTCTGGGTTGTAGAATTGGTAACAAGGACTAAGGTTTAAATCCTAGGAGCAGCAGTGTGGGAATTTAACCTCTCTAATATGGGGTGGATCCTTGTGCGCACTAGGGTCTTGCCTTCAGTCTGCAGAACCGCTGAGTCGGCTTCATAAGAGTTCTAGAAGAACTAATTATTTAAAGATTCTGGAACAGTAAATTGACCTAAGAGGTCACATGATAATTATGTTATATTATCATGACTTATAGAATAAATGTAAATTACATAAATTACTATTTTCTCCTCATATAGTTTTGTAATGCATCATTAAGTAAACCTAAAGTTTAATTATTCCAAAATATTAAATGTTGGCATGACCAGTTAGACCATCCCAGATCATTAAAATACGATTTGTCATAAACAATTTGTGACGATATTTTTTATGAAACCAAAAGTTTCTAATAAAACAAATTTCATTTGTACTACTATTTCCATGGCAAAATAATTTTATAACTATCATCAATATTTATTTAGGGTTGAATGTATTTTGAGAAGAATATAGAGTCGATACATCGACCCATAGTAACATACATTACTATTGACTTGCAAGCTGAACTTTGCAAGATAATAATCTCATATCTTAGATTCTTCCATTAACATAATTTGTCCTGATAATATTGATGATGTTGCACTATTTGTATAAATATTGAACGTTCTTGCAAAACATGTTTATAGAGCATGATAAATGATTTTATAGAACTATAAGGGGCTTGAGTTAACTGTTGCATATTTTCTAGTAGTACTCATTCGTATATCGCCAACATGTTAATTTGAGTTCTCCTCATTATAATTGGTTCAATTGTAATAAACCAAATATTTTCTCATCTAATAAATATACATACGCTAAACAAATTTATTAATCCACCATAATGTATATTGAGCTGGGTTGAAAAAAGGAGAAATTGTGTAGTCGGATGAAGATAAAATTATGTTTCTCATATTGATCCTACTGCACAGATAATTTGAACTAGAAGTTCAAAGCATTAATAGTCACGAGACATATTTATTGATAAAAGAAAATCCGACATAGAATGCTCCTAGTATTTAATATCCTCGAAGGATAATCTACCTCTATTTATTGTTTTGAGAAAAATGCAAAAAATGTAGTAGAATAAATTGGTTACGACAAAATTCTCACATATATAAAGAAGCAATAATTTAATATGGTCCAATGTGGTTAAGTCGATGAGATAAAAATTCTGCTCCATAACATGGCTTTATCATTATTTCCAAAAGAAATTCAGATACCTGAAGTCATAATAATTATGAGATCTCAATGTATCATGTCATCATATAAATAGATGGAACCTTATAATAGCACAAAACGTCGAAGATAATTCTATGTATATTATGATTAGAATGAGAATCTTGAATTAAAGCCTGCAAACTTGAAATTCTAATAAATTAGAAATATTTGACCAAAATAAAAATAAAGTTTGCATGAGAAAATATGAAAAATTATTGAGTACACTTAAAGTGTACATGTATTCGCAGAAAGGAATTATACACCTGAAGTGTAATCCCAAAAAGATAAGAATTAATAAATAAAGTGCGAACTTGTATAAGTTATGATATAAGATTCTTCGCAAAGTCCTGAACAAAATTTATAGTGGTAGATTGAGTTTAGATAATAGCGCACTAAATTCTAAGAATTTATTTCAAGTCTTTGAAGGATTTTATAGGCATGCCTGAAGCATGTAAGTAAATTGTTCTTAAAGAACCTAAGATTATTGTCTTAGTGATTTTTATTTAAAAAAATATATGAAATTAAGATTAAATATATATACATATATATATTCATGAAAATTCTTTTAAAATTTGTTATGCTTGCCTCTTATGATTCTTTATTTTTTTAATATTCTCCACATTAGGAGGAGAAAATTAGAATAAAAAAATGTCATGTTCACTATTGAAGCATTTTGATCTATATATAAATATTCCTAAATTAGAAGTTCTATAGACTATTTATTTGCTAAAGTTACAAATTTATTTAATATTTTATTAATTCTAAAAGAGTTATAAAATAGAATTTTTGGACATATATATGATAAATAGCAATGTTAAATCATGCTTGAAAAATGATAGATCTTATAATAACATGATTTAGACTTTATTCTTAAGTTATGCATTTTCTCTTATACTTCTCGTTCTTTATATTCTTACTCTTTATATTATATTATTATCTCGAACAATTCGTAATTTCGCTACAAATTCATAACACCATTGAATTTTTAGTATAATATTTGTAATTGAATTTTATGAAAATTTGATCCTATTACGTACTTATTTAATATTATTTTCTTTAAGAACGAACTTGCATTTACAGGTTACAAGAAGGGAGGCCAATTAGTAGTATGAGAGAATCCCTCATTTTTGGCGGGAAACCTCATAAGATAGATAAGATTGCTCTGATCAGTTTCATAAGGCGTAGCGGTGGCTACATTCCCAAAGTTTCAGATTGCTTATTGATGAAAGGCAAGGTTGAGCTGCAAAGATTAAAGGCTTCAGCCGGCCCGCCCATGCAATACATACTTCTAACACAATCCGAAGCGGAAAGGTTCCTATTTCAAGAACGGGCTTCTTCGTCTGATTTGTCTATGAGAAGCGTCTTTCTTGTGGTTAGCGATTCCCTTCAAAATCTTCATCTTCCAATTATAAATATCAATACTGATGAACCCAACCCATAAAGAATTTTGTGGTCTTGATGATAATTTTCTTCCCGTCTGAAAGATGGATGGATTGACTGCTAAAGTAGATCAAGAACCGTGTTGAAGAGATGTACTTTCTTGGCAACTTCAAAACCCCAGGTTAGACTTCTTGATAGTATTCCCCAATTATTGTTTTGTTTTACTCCGACAATGATTTTTTTTTTTTTTCTTGATGAATGGGCCGACAAGAACTAGTACTTGATTTTGAAGTTTCAGTATATGATCGCCCCTAGGTACGATCATATTGCAGAAACAGAGATCACAAGCTAATTGGAAATCTAACCAAATTTTCATATATTACCCAATGCAGGTATAGAAATGGCAGGTAATTCAAGGATTTCTAACCCTATGAACAGAAATACTCAAGTTGATGGATCAAAGAATGTAGTGAGAGACGAACGAGAGTTAGAAGAGTTGATTCTGGAATATTATGATCCTGAGGAGATTAGCTGCTGCAATCTGGACTTCGAAGATGTTCTAGAGGATTTTCATGAGAAACCGGAAATCCTGAAATTTTCCTTTAATGTGTCAAGGAATGGTAGTGGTGACACTGACATTGATGAACCTGAAAAGGATCCAAGGAATTATGGTGCTAATAGTGAAGAACCAGAAAAAGATCCTGAAGATGAAAGAAAGACAGATTCTCCAGAGGAATCATTTTCTCCCAATCTATCATTCCACAGTAGAGATATGTCTGAAAAAATTGTGGGTCAGATAAGAACTATGTCAGAAGAGTTCGCCCCTGAGTCATCATCTGATCTCTCCGAGTCTGATCAGAGTTTCTCAAAGGAGAAAAAACGGCCACGGAAATTAGAAGCCTCTGAATCAGGAAAAATGAAGGCTTTTCAATTAAGAAAGAAGTGCAGGTATAAAGACTCGATCAAACCTGAATCGGCAGCCATTGGAGATGCCTCAGAAGAACTTACTAGTGAAAGGGTCTCTTCTAAGGTTATCGGTCATAGAGATGAGAATGTTTCTGAACTGGAGGAACTTGCTGGATATTTTGGAAAGCCAAGGCATACAATGTGCAGTTCTGAAACTGATGTTGCAAAAGGTGGAGATGATAGCACTAGTGAAAGAAAGAGAACCAAACTGGCTTGCCATGATCCTAAATTGAAAATGCTTGGTCCACTTGATCTGCCTGACTTCATGGGAAATTTCTCTGAATCTGAATTGGATCCAGATGTCAAGTTGTTGAAAATGAAACTTTTGGAGATAAACATAAGGCTTCTAAGTCCATACCTACATGATGACAGGCCTGAAGAAGAAAGGTTCCCTTCACCAGAGCCTGTGTACAACAATCTAGGTATAAGAATAAACACACGGGAGGTTAGATTACGAAGGAAACTGACAAATGAATGCGCAAGAATTACTTCCAAGTTAGTTAAGAAGAACCCAATATTCAAAACTCCTCCTAAACTCAAACCCAATAAACTTTTCAAGAAAATTTATGTGCCAGTGAAGTTGTATCCGACATATAACTTCATTGGTCTCATAATTGGTCCTAGAGGCAATACCCAGAAGAAAATGGAAAAGGAATCTGGTGCAAAAATTTCTTTGCGAGGTAAAGGTTCTGCAAGAAGTTCAAAGAAACGAGGTCCATTTTATGATGATGACTTGCATGTTTATGTGGAAGCCGATAACCAGAAAGCCTTGAATGCTGCTGTAGAGATGATTGAGAAGCTGCTTATTCCTGTGGCTGATTGGGAAAATAAACATAAAAGAGCTCAATTAGCTGAGCTTGCAAAACTGAATGGGACTTGCAGCGGTGAGGATATATGCAGGGAGCAAGTACAGAAAGATTATATCTATTCTGGCAGGAAATCTACTTTCAAGGAACTTTCATGCCAAACATGTGGCAGCTTTTGCCATCTGGTATCAGAATGTCCCTTGTCCATAACTTCCTATATATGTCAGCCTTCATGTTGCTCTTCTGATGTTTGCATTGGCTCGACCCCAAATATGGAAAGAAAATGCATCAAACAAATTGATGCAACTAAGCTCTTTGTGGAGCCAGAAAGGTTGAAGGAACTGTTTTTGACATTTGGCAAGATTAGTGAAGCTAATGTAATTGAGGATCCCTGCACTGATTCGGATAAAGGGGACGGGTTTGTTAAATTCAAAAATCTTACTGATGCAGCTTCTGCTGTAGCATACTTGAATGAGTACAAGATGGATGGGAAGATGTTGCCAGTAAGAGTTGCTAGGGACATGGCCTTGGCAGATCACTTACCCTTGAGCAATCTTGATCTTTCTTCTTGGCCTATGGCTTCCTCCAGTATAAATGGCCTGGCATCCTCCTGTTTAGATTCAATGTCGCCACAAACTTAACCAGACTCTCCGAATGAAGAAGAGAAGATGTGGTTTCCTTCAATCCGCTGTGGGCCTCAAATTAGACTCTTCAAATGTTCGGGTGATGATTTCTCACCATTTATTGGCTCAAGATATACAAGCAGAACTTCTTCCTCTAATGAATGTTCATATCAAGTCCTTTATGCTTCAGATTTTCCTTCTGATCCTATATATCCTTGATTGGTGACAGACAGAGAATTACCAGAAAGGCATTTCTTGGCCAGCCTCTCAAGCTTGTTTGAGGAATGAATAAATTTGGGAAGCTGTGATTTGGAGGAATGACATATGTAAGGATTCTGTTTTCTCCATTACAAGATTCATGTCATGCCACTGCTCTTATTGATGAAGGAAATACCAAGTAATTTCACTGAAATTAAATACAAGAAAGTCTGGTTCCAAAGAGTCAGTCATCTTTAATACTAGCTATAAACAATCTCAACTCTCTGGCTTTCCTTGCATGTTCAGGTGAGATTTCATTTTCTGACTCAGCCAAATCAATTACATCAATGCACTTCATTACATCAACCTCTTTACATTTTGATGATTTTGATACGTAGCGAGCATTCACCAGTGGTGAAGGAGACATTAAATCAATGACTTCAGTTTCACAAAAGCTCAATGCTGCTGTTGAGCTGCAACCCAAATCAGTGGCTTTCCTAGTCTTGCTATCTAACTTGGCCTCCAGGTTCAGTTCTTGTTGTGTCGGATCATCTTGCATTTGAGCACTCGCCTCCTCCAATACGGGTCCTTTGGTTAGGAAGTCAAATCTTTTAGTTGTACTCTCTTTTTCGATATCAATTAGCAACTGCTGAAGCTTATGCTCAACTTCTTCCACTGATTTTCCATTCTGCACTTTTTTTGGTCTGCGTCTACATTCTTTTGTTTTCTTCCCTTGAGCTATTCGTTCTTGAAACTCCATAATCTTTTCAGGACAGGCACTGGGGTAAAGTGAAGTAAAAAGAAGAAAATGAGGTCACTAAAAATAGGGAAATGGGACAATGGTTCCACCATTAATCTAACTATAGAAACAACTAATAATAAGCTTTTTGTAATTGATAGCATTATGGAGAACTGATAAAACTGCTTATAAGATCATCGTATGTACCTTTCTATAAGATCTGCTGGTACTGTGGAAGCTTTTAGTCCATGCATTTCTTCCCATGAAACCTCAAAGCAATCTTTTCCTTGAAGTTTTCTTTGTTTCAGAATACTAGAGATTGGACACTTCACCGGCATCTGTATTTGGTCAATCCATCCAAAATAGAATAATTAAAAGTTCAAATTGTAGACTCGATAAACTCACTTGTTCATTGAAATAAGAATGCACGGCTCAAGTCCAAATTTATTTGCAATTACCACCAATCGTCAGCATAGAGGCATATATGCAACAAAAGCCAATAAATATTCCCCAACTATTGAGCTCAACACAAGGCCCTTACTTTTCAGAACACTCACTCCAAAAAACATGAACTTTAGCACGAAACTGAGCACACGGAACAGACACCAACATTGGTTTGCAGTAAGTAAAACATATGTACATTGATTTTAATCTTATACTAGAAATATGTTCATTTGGTAAACAGTACAAATGCGTGGCAGAAAATGGGTAAAAGGGCCATTTTCAGTGTTATCACATCAGCAGGTCCTTAATAATCATCAGCATGCCCACAAAACAACATGATGGGAATGTAAAATGTATTATTTATTTATCATTGTTCTTCAGCAATATCCTGACCTTAAAAGATTACTTAACTTTGGGAGAAAGGTCAGTTCAAGAAGGTTAACAGTAAAAAATTTCCTGATCAAATTTAGAAATACATTCTCTTTCTTAATTGGTAGAAGGGTCCCATACAGCAAAGTAGTAAGAAATATCCATGACAAAGGATGTACGAAAATGATTCAAATAAAAGGTACCTTGTCAAATGAGATCCCCACACCAAGTTTTGATGATGTGGAACGTAAATTAGCATACTGCCTTAATTCTCTTTCAGCAATCTTAGGAAGAATATATTCATCTGATCAACAACAAATCACAATTATCTTTCAGAAATGGAGAAATGGATGCTAAATTAAGTCATGGTAAAGAAAGAGAGAAGAGATTCTAGGTGCTTCTACCCGGACAAATAGTGTGTTAAAAATGGTATTTAGATAATATCTCCAGAATAAATGTAGAAGAAGTTGCTCCCACCATTAGAACTTTGTCAAAGGATATTTTAAAACTGTATTATGCAATATCCCTCAGAGGCAATTTAAACATCTTTGAAGTAAAAAGACATTGTAAGAATGAGAATGCATGATGTAATTCCAATCAAGGCTTGCATTTAGTGATGCCTATCCATTTCAAATTTACTGTGCTAATTTTGATGCTTAAATAACCAACACTGGTTAAATTCAGGCCTATAACAGTCAACATTATATGGGTAAGAAGGTTGTCTCACCTCCTTCCTCAATCTATAGTGGCTACCATAAACACATGAGTGAAAATAAGATAGGACAGCCAAAGAAAGCCATATTCTAGGATAACATTCACATATGTTCATAATTTGCATTTGGTATACAGAACAGCAAAAGTTGCATTATCTAGATTCCATAGAAGAAAAGACCTGTCTTCTCAGGACCCCAATCAAAAAATTGGCTACATATCTGCTGAAGTTGGTGGAGGTTAAATGGATAAACAGCCAGAACTCTGCAAGAACGAGAGGAAAACAAAGTGCCTTTTCTTAATCCTTGTTCAATGCAAGATTGCCGCACTTGCTACCATGCCAGGTCAAGAGCCCATAGATAAAGAAAAACTTACGAAAGACACTGTAATTAAAAAATGAACTTTACACGTACTTAAGCACAGAATCAGAGCCAGGTTGGTGGCACTTTGGTTTCAAATATGCATTGATCACTTGCAAGAAATGATCAACAATTTGCGGATCACATCCTGCCTCTGTCAAAATAATTCATTACAGAATGAGAATAATTAAATACAACACTTTTAGAAAACATAAAGAGTAAGCATCAATCAACAAATATTTTAAGAAGAAGAAGCCTCTGTCAAAATATTTCATTACAGAATGAGAATAATTAAATACACACTTAATAGAAAAACATAAAGAGTAAGCATCAATCAACTAATATTTTAAGAAGAAGAAGCTTCTAGACATGCTTCACAGAAAGATCTAAAAAAAATGCAGCCTCTCTTTGCCCAAATGAATTTGAAGCTTGTAGAAGAAAGGATTGGGAAGGAAAATAAGAACTATATATTGCATTTGTGCAACTTAACCTATGTCAGAAGTTTCCCTCATATTGGGGGTACCCCGTGTTATACTTGTTCAATGCCTTATCCGTGTTAAGATAAAAGCAAGATAAATGTAGCAAATAACTGCAGGCTCTTAATGCAAATCTGTAACAACAAAATATGTTCCTAGTTAGTACTGCTTAGGTTAATTGAATATCATCCATTTTTACATTTAAAGAATCTGCAATCAAGTGAACAGTTACTTGAAAGACAAAATATGGAACTTGCATCGTTCGGGCCATTTTTACCATCTCTAGGCAAGATTTGTTTAACTTACTGTTTGCATCCCTATCGTGATTTTCACTAAAAGCCTGGCCCTTCTTGTTTAATCCTTTTGGCTTCTTGGCAAATGACAGTCCCTCTGATGCAATTCGGTGAAGAACAGCACTGTCGCCAATTGATTTAACAATCTGGCAAGCCGACTCCTGTATTTTAAAGATGGATAAGTGCCCATCACGCAATTGAAGATTGAGAAAAGCCTCTCCCAGCTTAGGAAAGATACTTTCTTTCAATCTCACTATCCATGGTAAGATTTTCAAACTTACCCGGCCAACCCCATGAACTCCTTCAGAATAGTCACAGCCAAGAAGAACAGCTAAAGCTATCTGACAATTGTAATCATGAAATCAAATAACACCGCACATAACTATTAGAGCAACATCTTAAGAAGACATTATGGAGTCCAAACAATTTGTTAACATGACAATGTAACAAAAATAGTGTAGCAAAAGAAACAAGAAATATTTTATCTACTAATTGTGCTGGATTTTCTATAATTGGGACTTTCCCAAGCAAAGCCTCTTCTCTTAAACAAGAAATTTTTATCACATAATTTTTTCATCAATTGAAAAACGCAAAAAAATAGTTTTACTCCACTGACAATATAGAGATTGCCCCCGCTTAGTGAAGGTTAACTAGTGCATCTCTAGAGGCTATTTTTTGTTTTTACACTAAAACCTGATCTTGCTTTTTTCTAATATAAAGGGTTTCTTGTTTTACCTTCTTATTTTACCAAGAACCATAATTACGTGAAAAGGGCAAAAGAGATACCAATGAATTCCTTCCAAATCCAAGCTTTCTCTGAATATCAGCCATTTCATAACAAACCACGTATCCACCTTCACCTAACATGTGCATATTCAATAGCTTTAGTATAGAAAAAAACAAAAAGGAAACTGAGGGGCAGGTGAGGAGCCAGGCTATTAGCAAGACTTACCAAGACAAATGTCTCTGTACACTGTCCTAGCACCAAAGAGGAAAGCATCAGAATCTGCAGTGAAACATGCATCCTGTTCAACAAATTCATATGAGAAATGTAAAAGTTCAGTTATCAATATATAAACGAATAAAAAAGAATGCTGACAATTGTACCATAAAGAAAGTGTGAACAATATTAATTTTTCTATAGTTGGAACTCTAACAGCATGAGATGGATATTTAGTGTAACGTCAGATCAAGAAGAGACCAAAGGAATTTTAAAAAATTAAAACACCACTTACACATAATGATTCTGAGTTTAGTAATGCGCATTGAGCTTCCGCCTCCTCAATCCTGGACATCGTGGCAGGTGATCATTAGAAACTAGAGGAGCTCACTGACCAATTAATGTATTGGTTCATGTTTATCGAAATATTATTTCATGGAAACAAAGTTTGTACAGGATTAAGTCTACTGCAGCAAGAATATTCAGTGTTGATCATATACAATTTCTGGACAATCTCAGAACTCAAGACAGGAAATTTTTGTTTTAGGAACTACGTTCTTAACCAGAAACTCCCCCACAACAGCATACACAATCCAAGATAAATGAACTTGTTAGCAAGAAGTATAAAATTTACCCATCCAAGCAAGGAATTCCAAGTGCTCTGCCAAGGATTTTAGCCTCCTTTATCATGCATGAAAACTCTGATCGCATGTTTCTTCGTACTGATGATGCTCTATTTAAATTTCTTTCCTCTAGAGGAGCCTTCACCAAAATAGCCCTCATTTAGCATGATTAGCATACATGCATTCTCCAATAGAAATGGGGTGATCAATGATGAAAGAGAATACAAAAATCAAATAAAGGTCATCATACCTCACCTCCAGGATTTAATCTCCTCCTATATGTCGATAATTTTATGAAAGGAATTGACCCATCTGAGAGAAGGAAAAAATTGATATTATTTCTTCCATCATCCCTGTCATAGATTGGATACAGAGGTGTTTTCTTCACCAAGAGAAATGTGGGCAAACTGTTTCTAAAATCAACTACCAGGAAATTTCAACAGTTCAAAGTGCTTCTTCCTTTTATACAAATACACCCTCTGCATGATTCTAGAGAACATTCCAATATCCACCGTTTATTAGGTAACCGGAATAAACTCATAAGCTATTTGGATAAAAGTGAGACTATATATATTGGAAGGAAAGTACTAAAAAAAATTATCTAACGCTCCATAGTAGCCTAGTGAATTGTAGACTTTGGGGAGGCATAAAGCTAATGAAATTTTTTATTAGTGGAATTTGCAAATTTAGAAATGAAAAAAGAATCAATTTTTCATTGATAAAAATGAAAATGACATACCAGTAACAAAGATGAGACTACAATTCAAAGCAATGAGAGCTCGGAGGCGGTGAAAAAGGCCCCTGAGATAAACCTTGTCCCTCATGGCACAGTAGGTTCTGTTGACGTTTTGAAGTTGGACCATCCAGCATGACAAATCTATGCATACCCTCTTGTTCCTAAGAAGAAATAGAACAAAATTACGAACCAAAAAGACAGAAATTGCCACTGATGACCAGAAATTTCTTCTCCTTAGGGCAGAACTTACTGGAGATGGCAGAGAGGGAGAGTCTTCTTGCAAGATTCTAGGATATCCCAGAGATTTTTCACACCCATTTCTTTTTCTTTTCTTTTTCTTCAGTGCTTCACCATGAGCTACTTGCGCGGGACACAGAAGTTCTTGTTCTCAAATTCAAAAACAAGGTGTCGTGTTTGCTCTGTTCTCAGTCACTGTCTGTTCCAAATGGCTACGGAGAGTATTTTCTTCTCTCTCTTTCTTATCAAATGAACGGTATTTTTTTGTGATGTTATGATTTGGTTTTGTGCTAATCCTGTCTTTAAAAAATAATTTAAAATAAAAATAATAATTTAAAATAAAACTGCTGTGTCCAAACGGCTGTGCAAGGAAGAAATAGTGACTCAACCAAAATAGGAGTTAATTTGAAAAATTTTGTTTTTTAATTTTGAAACTCAAATTTTTTTATTTTACTACTTATAAGATAAAAAATAACACTTTCTTTAAATAAAATTACTATCTAAGTTGAACATAATTGTTCTATAGTTCGTTTTGCTCCCCCAAAGTGTTCTTTTCTAGTTTTATTATTTGGAGTGATGCTTTTTTTTTTTTTTTTTCTATTTTAAACTCTACCCCATCTCTTTTAGAAATGGGTTAAGTTTATATTAATACTCTAAATTAGTGATCTGGACAATTGAATATTCAAACTTATCAACATGACAATTAAATATCTAGATTGGATGAAAAATATTAGATTCAAATATAGGGAGCCGATATAGTTTCTCTCTAACTTCTCTCTACTCCTTCTCCACTTTAAAACTAAAATCTTTATCATTGAACTTGAATTTGAGGTACATTAGATCATTATGAAGAATTTGTAGAAAAAAATATTAATTTAGATGTAAGAAAAGTTAAATTTTTTTTTTTTCAAAACTGGGCTCGGATCACCCGGACGGGCGACTCGAACATGAGCGGATCGCCAAGATGGGCGACCAACACACATCCGGGTCGCCGGCCCAGACGATCCGAGTTTTTTTTTTTTTTTTTTTTTTTAAAGGAAGAATGAATTTTTGTAGGTATTTGAAAAACTTGAAACATGAATAACTCTGCGATCAGATGTCCGTTTCACGCGTATGACCACTCATTTTGATGGTTCTCGTAAAGAGGAACGTAACGGCATCGTTGAAAAGGTGATCCGGACGCGTTTCGGGGCAAAAAAATCGTTTCGTATAGTCGAAAATTTTGACGGGGCATAGCTTTGCGCTCGGACGTCCAATTGAGGCAATTCTTGTGGGAATTTCGGGTATTTTTTCGAGACTTACGCGTTGGAAACAGTCCTAACAGTTTCCCACCGACCGTTTCCACAAAAACCTCCTATTTTCCTTTTAATTTACGTTTTCGTAATTTTTTAATATTTTATCTCTTGTTAACTAAAAAATTACGCCGCCAATTTGAAAATTAAACAGAGGAGCAGTCTTCTTTTTTCTCTAATTAAAAATTCAAATGATTGAAGTTGGTAAATATTGGAATTCTTTTTGCATGCAATTTTTTTGCTCCAAAACGCATCCGGATCACTTTTTCGACGATGCCGTTGCGTTTATCTTTATGAGAACCATCAAAACGAGTGGTCATACGCGTGAAACGGACTTCCGATCTCAGAGTTATTCATGTTTCAAGTTTTCCAAATACCTACAAAAATTATTTCTTCCTTAAAAACCTCGGATCGTCCGGGCTGGCAACCTGGACGTGAGTCGGTCGCCCGGGCCGGCGACCCGAATGTGTTCTGGTCACCCATCTGGGCGATCCGCCCATGTTCGGGTCGCCCGTCCGGGCGATCCGAGCCCAGTTTTGAAAAAATAAATTTTAACTTTTCTTACATCTAAATTGATATTTTCTTCTACAAATTCTTCATAATGATCTATATGTACATCAAATTCAAGTTCAATGTTAAAGATTTTAGTTTTAGAGTGGAGAGGAGTAGAGAGAAGTTAGAGAGAAACTGTATAGAGAGAGAAAGATGAGGGAAAATAATGATTTTTTTTCGCGCTATATATTCATATTCCGGAGTTAGATTTATCGGCCCCCAAAATATATATAAAGATCACTTATCAATTTTAAAAAAATAGTTGCTGTCAATTTATTGAGTTATAGACAAATTTTTTACTTTTTTCTCTTCTACTTTTGTCTCTTTTTTGTACTCTTCTTTTTTTTTTTTTCCTTACTCAATTTTACTCTTAAAAAAACTCGATTATCTCTTTCTTTTTTTGTTTCTATATTTCTTTTTTTTTTTTTTTTTATGTTATCAAATGAGTGCTCATAGGATGAGTCAAAATGGTCGGGATGAATTAGAAAAAAAAAAAAAAAAAAAGGGTAGAAGGGAGAAAGTTGAGAGAGAGAGAGAGAGAGAGAGAGAGAGAGAGAGAGAGAGAGAGAGAGAGAGAGAGAGAGAGAGAGAGAGAGAGAGATTGAAAATGTGTGATAATTTGTCCAAAATATTTATAATTAAATTGAAGGTTTTATAAAAAAAATTATTTTAAAAGTCCCTTAATAGGTATCTTTTAAAATTTATTTTCAAAATACTCAATAAATTAACAAAAATTACTTTTTTAAAAATTGATAAATGATTTATGTATTTTTCTTCATTTAACTTAATTTTTTTCTATCTAAATTAAGTATTCAATTGTTTTGGTAATAAATTTAAGTACTTAATTATTAATGACCTAACAGTTTAAAGTACCTATATAACTTGCCAATTTAGAAGTAACGGGGCCGATAAAGGCAACTCGGGAATCTATAAGGATAACTCGAAAATTTTCAAAAATCTCATTTTCATTTCTCTCACTTTCTCTCTCTACATACTTTCTCTCTAACCTCTCTCTAAAAAAACCTCCCAACTTTAAACATTACCAAACGAAATTAGAAGAAAATATGGATCCTTTTGAAGAATCTCTGCAAGAAAATGTTGGTTTTGAGGTAAGAAATCGATTTTTTTTTTTGTTTTTTATTTTTTTAGGGTTTTCTTTTTGTAATATTAACTTTTCATTATACGTTAACAGGGTGATGAAGATCCAAATACGTTTGAAGAATTTCTAGATCCGGAAGAATATATCAATCTTGGACATTTATTTACAACTGACCGAATATTTAGTTCGAAAGATGAGTTGGTGGAGTGGGCAAAACAAATTGCAATGCATGCGAAGACATATTTAATTATAACTCGGTATCAGAGAGCCAAAACATTTGACTGTCGACCGTATGTCACGTTGGCTTGCAAACGTGGAGGTTCAGTAAAAAAATATAAAAAACCAATAGTCGACGATGAGGAAGAAGAAATACTGGAAAAAAAAGCGTGGACCGTATGTGACAAAAAAATATGGTTGTCCATTTAAGCTAAAGGGAGAGCAAATGGCAACAAGTGAAAATTGGCAATTGTTCGTACACAACGGGAGACAACCATAAAATAGCTGTTTACAGTCATGGTCATGCTCAGTCTGCAAGACTTACGGAGGAGTAGTTGCAATAGACCGAGCAGTTCAGGAAGAGTCATATTCCACCTTGCAATATATTACGATTTTTCTAAAAACAAGACATTGGTTGTGCATTTTGGTAAGTTGTAAGGGAATTATTAGATTATTTTTAATACTTTATTTAAATATTTCAGATTTGTTTTCATTCCATTAATAAATATGAAATTTTGATGTATGTAGTTCCTAGAAAGTTTACAATGTTATTGCCAAAATTAAGAGGAACAGGATACAGGGAAGAAATACTATAGAGAAAGTTCTCCGCTTAAGTGCAGAAAGGGGCTACACCGTTTTCTATAGAAATAGTGAGGACAACAACGTACTTAGTGACATTGTCGTTGCACACCCGACATCGATTGCAATGATTAGAACGTGGTCATATGTTCTGATAATGGATACGACGTATAAAACGAACATGTAAGTACTATAGTGGGTTAATTGTATTATTCGATATCTTTATTAATTTATTCACACAAACACTTAAATTTAAAATTTTTTTTAGTAAACAGTTAATAATATTTATAAGTCCGTGAAAAATATTAGTGAATGTTAATATTTAAATTTCCCGCTTATTTTTTAAGGTACAATATGCCACTATTAGAATGCGTGGGGATGACTCCAACAGGAAAGAACTTCACTGTGGTAACAGCTTTTATGTGCAATGAATAGGCAACGATATACAGATGGGTTCTTCAACAAATCAAGCACTTATATTTTACATCTGCTATGTCATATGGTCAGGGTTCGGCTATCAATGAAGGAGAGCCTCTAGTTGTTCTTACCGATAGGGAAAGTGGACTAGTGACGATGATTGATGATGTGTTTAGCAATTCATATCATATGTTATGTAGAAGACACATCAATCAGAATGTGTTGACAAAGTTGACTGAGATAGTGAAAGATGAAGAGGTGACCCAACGCTTCGTGAATGGCTCTTAGAGGAAATTAATTAATAAACTAGATGAGGTGGAATATCAAAGAAAGTTGGAAGTGTTGAAGACTAGGTGGCGAAGTAGGCCCGACTTTCTACATTACCTGTTCAGCACATGGTTGAATCCATTTGCCCATAAATTTTGAAGGGTTTGGACCTCTCAAGTGTTGCATTTTGGGGTAGAGACAATGAACCATGCTGAGAGTGAACATTCGGTGTTGAAGCTGTGCTATCAACGTGTCACGGTGATTTGGACATCGTATTTTTGAATATCGACTCTCTCATCCAAGTTCAAATCGCAGAAATTAAATACTCTTTGGAAATTTCAAGACTTAAAGAGAAGTATGGCGCCAAGAGTAACCCTATCATGAAGAATTTATGTAATAAATTTGTCATTTGGGATTGAAGAAGATAATGGATGTGTTAAAGAAGGCACGTCAGATGGTAGAAGAACCGGGCAGTAATTATTTGCATTATTTAAGGAAGTCGCACGGTCTACCATGTGCATATGAACTTGTTAATCAATGCCAACATTTAATGACAATCCAAGAGGAAGATGTGGATATCTTTTGGAGAAAACTAGAAATTGGTTCTGATATTCCTGAAGAACACTATAGAGATATAGAATCCGAAATGCATGATCTTACATCACTGTTACAAGAAATTAGTACTGGTCCAATTTCTAATGTCCGGGAAGTTAGGCGACTCATCAAAGGTGTCATACATCTGGTGTTGCCTGATGATCCTTGTCAGCCATTGTCAACTCCTCCCCAGAGACCGCATTCACGAAGGGACGAAGGAAGACGAATTCTATCAAAAGGGATAAGTCTCACTGGGAATATGTCTCCATCGCACATAGGAAGATAAAGAAGTCCAGCGGTTCAGGTTCTAGGTCTGGTAGCGGTTCAAGTTCAGGTTCTAACCCTAGTCCTCGTGGAAGAGGTAGGTCGCCTCGTAGCGATAGGAGTAGGGGCAGAGAACGTAGCAGTGGTAGGTCTAGTTTATCAACCGTTGTAAGCCCGGATTCACCGCCAGTGCCATTCCCTTTCAAGAATGCATTTCCAGGGTTTATGTGAACGTGGTTGAAGATGGTAATTGTGGTTTTAGGATTGTATCAAATTTCTTATTCGGGGATGAAAATTATTGGGTTGAAATTCGTAGAAGAATGAGCTATGATTTACGGCACCATATGCACGTATATGAGAAATTTTTCGGCTCAGTTGAATGTGTGAAAGAGTTGATAATGCAGATGAATTGGGAAGAGGGTTTGGCGCCACCCGAGTATTGGATGAATACACCTGATCACCTTTTTGTCATTGCTAACACATTCAACCTATGTGTTGTATTTCTTGCACGGTTAGAGTCAACCACTGTCTTGCCTCTTGTTTCTAATATGGATGGCTTTCGGGAACGATATTCATCGGTCTTATAGAGGAATTGCATCATTTTTTACAGGTATTTATTATTGATAACTTTTTATTATTATTAATATTAATTGATTTATTGCAGACTGATATTTTATTAAGTGTATGTATTCATATTTTTTTTTCTAGCTATAGTTGGTAGATGGATGCTCTTTTCCCCCATTACATGTGCAATGGGAATATCATCGCGATATGCGAGTTAGTGGCTGGGCGGCCCCATATCGTAATCGGATGGCAGATTGGGTTACGAGATACAGTGAAATATATCCGCCCCAAAGACATTTTATGTAATAATGTTGCAATTTATAATTTATAATGTATTATTTTTTAAAAGTGTTAATTCGTATAATTTGTAATTTATAATATTTCGTACGATTTGTCGTTCGGAGTTTTTTTTTTATTTTCATTTTCCATGAAATTATATTAATATGCAATAATGACCCAAGACATGCATGCATGAGGGAATAAATATAATGAATATCACAAAAACTCAGTAATACACAACGGACAGAAATAAAAAAAAAAGTACTACACAAGAACATAAATAAATATCCGAACACATTAAGATTTACTAGGAGCTATTTAATGCTGCCTTAGTAACTCTCGAACCCTGCGTCGAAACTTATCACCATCAATATCCTGTCTGTAAGACTCATGGGCAATCAAATCTAAGAGAGCCTTAGGGGGCATTGCGGGAGCTATCGGGACATTATAGCCGCTGGGAATATTCTCGGAATTCTGAATCCTCGGGTGAGTGCAGGAGAGGTACCAGTCCATGTAATCATCGGTACAGGAACTCGCTGGGATGGCCGGTACCCTGGTCCATGTCTCTGTGAGTAAGTGCGAAGGTGCCTCGAGCCACAGTACCTCGATGAAAGTGTTCCTCAAGATGTACATCCTGTTGTTCGGCGGTCGGCGTGCCTCCCCAAGCTGGATAGGGTGGACGGGAATACACTGTCTAAAACCGAACTGTCTCAGAACCCGGTCAGGCATGTACAGCTCCACGCAGTCAAAATATGCATTGAACCCGTGCCATGTTGAAACCCAATAATCACGAACATTCTAAGTCCTGTAAGGTATCCACCGAATCTGATCAACTGTCATCATATCCTGCCTCAAGCGAATATCTAGCAGTTTACTCTCACTCTTGTAACTGATCGTCGGAAACATCTGCATGTAGGGCTTGCATCCTTCGGGAGAATGTCTAAACGGGGGTGCGAACATGGGAAAATACAAATATATCAACGCCTAAAATATAAAATATAAATTAAATAAAAATACAAACAAAGAAATATAAATGAAATATAAAATAAATAAACCCTATACCATAAACCGTTAAAATATAAAAAATAACATAATTAACGTTAATTTTAAAACACATACCTCTAATAGTGACCAGCACTCTGCAAGCTCCTTCGCATCAGCCCTAGAAGCCTGACCCAGACTCCGGTACAGATATGCAAGACAAGCAGCCCCCATGCGAACCTCCCAATAGAACTCACATCCCGCAAAAGTGGCCACAGTCTCGCAGGTACAATGTTGCCACTCTTATCATTGAAGAGTGAGCTACCCAAAATGTACTGTAGGTAGCATGCAACTCTGACCTAATGTGAATGTGAAGTATGTCTACTAGTAGCAACGGTGTGAAGCTCCAATACATTAAACCCTAAACCCCCGGTGAGACCTAAACCCAAATCCTGCTGAACAACCTGTATAAACTAATCCCTGGATAATCTGTGATCTACCACCGCACCATAAGCAGGCACCCCAAGAATAAGCTCCACATCGTGCAGTGTAACGGTCATCTCACCCTAGGGCATATGGAAGCTGTTCGTGTCAGGCTGCCACCTCTCAACAAATGCCGACAACAATGCAGAATTGGCGTGTTGAAACATACACGATCGTAGGTGCGTCAGACCTGACCCCGAGGCCAAGGGCCCAGCCTGCGAATCGGTAAGCTCCCAACCAGTGAGAGCCATATAACGAGATCGGCACTTCAATAAACCACGATCCTGAAGATAAAATAGATAAATTTATACAGTTACGTAACAATATGTTTATTCCATTATTATTTTTTATATTTATCATAATAAATAATATTTGACAGATTAAAGAATAATAACAATAATAATAACATGTCACTTTAACATAAAGATAAATACATGTCCACGCCATATCCGACCCGCCATATGTCCACCGTATGATTGGATGAGCTCCGGATCAACAAGACCTCCCTCTGCTGCTTGTCTGCTCCCAATCGGAAGGCTTCAGTTTTTTCCTCTTCTGCGTCGATGCCGGAACATCACGAGCCACCTCGGGTCTTTTGTTACGAGACCCTGCAAACTTACTCATCACCGACATAAAGTTGCCGGTCAAACCCTTCCCTTTTCCATGACGAGGACGCCCGTCCGATCCACTAGCTGGTGCTACAGGTGCAACATGTACGTCTACTCCTCATCTCCATCATCATCACCGTCATCCTGATCATCATCACCACCGTCACCATCATCATCACCTCTGTCATCCGCCTCTCCCTGAATATGTAGGGATCGGACTTTTTCTTGCTCCTCCCCAACAACCCTATCACCTTCAAAAACTATATCTGCAGGCCTCGGTACATAAGGATCAGACGATGAAACACCATACTCAGCATGAGAATACCCGTGTCTGTTGCATGAAGAATCCTAATGGGCGGCTCCAAGTATCTGATAAAAAAACTATACCCCTATCTACCTCGGCTGACTCCCATCGTATAATATAGGCTCCTGGATGGCAGATCTATACGGTATGCTAGGTCGCACAACGGTAGGAGCATATAAGTATGGATCATATGCTGTGTCAGTGGGGTGTGAGGGTGGATGTGCAGATCCATATGGCTCATAGGGCATAGGTGTGTGTGATAGATGGGGTTGGAGGGGAGGTCGAGATCTAAAAAGTACAGCAGGTGGTTGGGTAGAAGACCCGGCTTCACCTGTCCATGATGGAAACCAAGTGCAAGAAGGGTAGGAGTAACAGGGAGGTCAGAAGTACTATGTCGCCCCCTCACACCTCTAGACGAAGCTGTCACAGGGCGCCCCTCAACTCGACATGTCCTGTTCGTGACAAGACCAAGATCAGCAACTCCTCTACGGCCGCTAGGTCGAACCATCTTATTCAAACTCGTTAATACTTGTTTATCATATATTTCAATATTTACTTTAACACATATTATTATTTTATTTTAAGAATTATCGGTATCTATTATTTCATTTCTACTATTTCTTTCATTCAATTATTATTCATCACTGATATTCTTCTTTAGTAATACTTATTAATTTATAAATTATTCAATCTTAGAATTATATCCTAAAACTAAGGCCAAGAATAATAATGATTTCAAATTAAAATGCAAATAGTTTAGTAATTACATAACGCATTTTCTTATTAAACATATAATCATAATCAAACAATTTTAAGCTAGTTACATTTACTCTAAATAGACAAAATTAAATAACATTATCAGAGATATTTACTATTACTTTATTGTTCACTTTATGATTTTTATCCTATTTCATTTCCATTATTTTATTCATTTCATAATGTTCACAAATCCATAATCATGTTAGCAATTAAAAATTATCACATAAAATATGTTAAACAACTAGTCACACACATTCTACATATACAAAATTAATTAAATAATCAAATATATTATGAACAAAAAATTACAATATTTAAACATTTAAAAAAAATTTTAAAAAATGGCACTTTCGCATGTCTCCGGCGAAAGTGCTGGAGTCCTTACGTTCACCGCCGGCGAAGAACTCTGGCACTTTTGCAGGTAACGGACGAAACTATTTTAAAAAATTTTTAAAAAAATTAAAAAAAAAACTTTTTTGCAATTTCGCAAGTCGTCGGCGAAAGTGCCGGAGTACTTCCAGTCACCGGCGACGAAAGTACTTGGCACTTTCGCCGGTAACAGCCGAAAGTGCCCATTTTCGGGCAAAAAATTTTTTTTTCAAAAAAATCGATTTTTTTCTTTTTTTAACAGATATTTCAACGATCTAAAATGGTAAAATTGTAAATAAAAGATAATAGATTGAAGAACTAACCTTTTTTTTCAATTTCGACGGTCGGATCTTCCAAAATTTGAGATTAAAATTTGTAGTCCTAGAGAGTGTTTAGGTGAAGAGAGAAAATGTTTAGGTGAAAATGAATTTTTTGAAATTTTTCGAGTTATTCTTATAGATTCTCGAGTTGTCTTTATCGGCCCCTAGAAGGGGGTTGATAAATCTAACTCGGGAATATGAATGTATAACGCGAAAAAATAATTATTTTCCCTCCTCTTCCCTACTCTTTCTCTCTCTACACAATTGCTTTCTAACTTCTCTCTACTCCTTCTCCACTCTAAAACTAAAATCTTTAACATTGAACTTGTATTGGAGGTTATAGATCATTATGAAGAATTTGTAGAAGAAAATATCAATTTAGATGTAAGAAAAGTTGAAATTATTTATTTTTTCAAAACTAGGCTCGGATCGCCCGAACGGGCGACCCGAGCCTTTTTTTTTTTTAGGAAGAAAGATTTTTTGTAGGTATTTGAAAAAGTTGAAACACGAATAACTCTGTGATTGGAGGTCTGTTTCACGCGTATGACCACTCATTTTGATGGTTCTCGTAAAGATAAATCAACAGCATCGTCGAAAAAGTGATCAGGACGTGTATTTTTTCTTGTGGGCTGAAGGCGGTTTCCACCAACCGTTCCCACAAAAACGTTCTATTTTTGTTTTAATTTATGTTTTTGTAATTTTCTAATACTTTTTCTCTTATTAACTAAAAAATTATGGCACCAATTTGAAAATTAAACAGAGGAGTCGTCTTCTTTTTGCTCTAATTAAAAATTCAAATGATTGAAGTTGGTAAATATTGGAATTCTTTTTGCACGCAAATTTTTTTGCCTTGAAACGCGTCCAGATCACTTTTTCGATGATGCCATTGCGTTTATCTTTACGAGAACCATCAAAACGGGTGGTCATATACGTAACACGGACCTCCGATCGCAGAGTTATTCATGTTTCAAGTTTTTCAAAATACCTACAAAAATTCTTTCTTAAAAAAAAAAAAAAAAGGCTCGGGTAGATGGGCGACCAGCACATGTCCGGGTCGCCGGTCCGGGCAATCTGAGCCCAGTTTTGAAAAAAAAAATAATTTCAACTTTTCTTACATCTAAATTGATATTTTCTTCTACAAATTCTTCATAATAATCTATATCTACCTCCAATACAAGTTCAATGTTAAAGATTTTAGTTTTAGAGTGGAGAAAGAGTAGAGAGAGGTTAGAGAGAAATTGTGTATAGAGAGAAAGAGTAGGGAAGATGAGGGAAAATAATGATTTTTTTCGTGCTATACATTCATATTCCCGAGTTAAATTTATCGACCCCCAATATTTAAATACGATCTTTAAATCATTTGTTTTAAAAATAGTTATTATATCTTAGGAATAAAAATGATATTGAAAATTCCCTAAAAAAAGAAATGATATTGAAAATAATTAACAAGGGTTCAAATAATCATAAATTCAATATCTAAACTTTTTTTTAGTACAGAATAACCTCAAACTTGGGTGTTTTTATATTAATAAATTTTTAATTATCTTAATAAAAACTTGAGAGGTATTTAATTATCATAATTAAAATTTCTAATTGACACATTTATCCTTTAACTATTTTTCTAGACCTAATCATATTTTTTACAACTCAAAATGACAATGACTTCTTTTAGCTTTGATTTTCTTTTAATAAAATATTCACAGGCGTCACGGATTGTCAACGGTCTAACTAGAGGGCTCGAGCCCCTCCACATCGCTATGTAGTTCCGCCACTGTAGTTGGATCTAGGACATTTTGTCTTGTCCATTAATAAGAATATATCTTTTTGTATATGTTCTGAGATATAATTTAAACTCAAAACATTTAGTCTCATAAAACATTTAGGTTACGACTTACCCCATTTTCCATAACCATGTGATCTACTTCAAAGAAAAAGAAAACTAAAAACCATAATGATCTCTTTTAGCTTCCATAATAAGCTTATTCAAATAAGAATTATTCATATTCATGTTATATTTATATTGCTCCTAAATATATAATTTATATTTTATTTATATAAAAAGCCTTTAATCTTAAAAATTTTCTATTGACAAACTTCATCATTTCTCAATTTTTGTTATATTTGGCCAGTTTTTTAAAAAAAAGTTATTAAAGTGGTCACAATTTTTTAACCTTATTTTCGTCATAATACACATAGTATGTTCGTTATTACTTAATCAGAAATATTCACCATAATTATCCGATGTGACAGATAACGCACACTTAATCATGTGGCAGATAACACACATCGAGTGTGCGTTATTCTATTTGATAACGCATCTACTGTATGTGTTATCTGCCACATCATTTTTTTTTATTTATTTTATGTTTTTTGGGCAAAACTTATAATTATTATTATTTTTTAAAAAGACAGTATTCTTTTATTAATGTTTTTTTATGTATATTTTATGATAATAATTATAACTGTTTTAAAAGGAAAATTTTATTAAAAAAAAGTATGAAAAGTAATTTAAAGTATTTTATATTTTTGTTACTTTTTGTAAATTTTACTATAATAATTTATAATCGATTTAAGTAAAAGATTTACAAAAAAAAGTACTTAGAAGAAATTCAAAGAAGAAATATCATTAATAGAAACCTAAAATACTACAATACTTTGAAAAAAACAAACTTATACATCGTTTGAACTGGGGTTATTACAATTTTTTCTATTATGCTCGGACATTCGACATCTGCTACATCTTGGGGGAGAATCTGGATTTCGATAATCCATTTTCCCCCAAAACCTTGTACCCTGTATTTTACCCCGTTGATTGTTCATATTTGGAGGATAAAATGTTAAATTGTAAAAAGCATCTCTCCAAAAGTCCTTGTGTCTAACCGGATAAAAATTGGATTGGTATGTTCATCTATAAGTTCCCCGACTAATATATGTCCGGCAAATATGTATTTAGTCTTGTACCATTAGCTTTATAGAATGCAAGAACATGAGAATAAGGCAATGTATATTATTGTCATTTACCACAACTGTACAATTTTTCATTCATTTTTAAAGTGTAAACATTGTTGCCGCTATTATCAAGCCGTATAAAAAAGTTTAAGCATGTAAATACCTTTTCGTGGGTTATAAGTTGTAACTGTATGGTCTCTTGAGTTCAATTCAATCTGAAGAAACTTGTCAAAAACTCTGGTAGAAAATGAATGAACACAGTTTTGGGCCTCTTGACGTCAAGACACTGTTAAGTGCTTCTGAAATATTGGTTGTCATCACTCCGATGGCTAGGGTTTGGGTTTAAATGCGATTGATATTGATAATGCACACACCATGTGCGTTATCAATAAGAGTAACGCATTTGGCATGTACGTTATTCTTATTGATAACGTATGCATCATGTCCGTTATTTTCTATCTTAACACCCGCCATGCCACGTCTGCTGCCACCTTATTAATCTCGCATAATTATGTAATTTAATTAATGATTAGAGATAACGCACACGTGTGTTATCATTATAAATAACGCGCACTGCATGTACGTAGGGACGGAACTAGAACAATATGATTAGGGGGGCTGGAGGAAAAAAAATTTTTGCCAGAATTTCATCTATAAAATGATGCATTCCATGTACAAAAGACACTCAAACAATTCCAAATTTACATATAATATAGCAAAAGAATAGGTAATCGCTCATTACCAATGAGGAGTGACCACCCATCACTCACGGGATAAGCATTACAATTATAAATTTACATATAATATAGCAAAAGAATAGGTAATCGCCCATTACCAATGAGGAGTGATCACCCATCACTCACGGGATAAACATTACAAATTCTAAATTTACATATAATATAGCAAAAGAATAGGTAATCGCCCATTACCAATGAGGAGTGATCACCCATCACTCACGAGGAATGATTACCCATCACTCACGGGATAAATACCTCTATCAAAGCTGAGAATCTTGATCAGAATCTTGAGATAATAGATGAGATGAGCACGATCAGAAGACGAAATCAAATATGACCTGCAATTGATTTAGAACATTAGAAGATTAATATGAAAACAAATAACATTCACAATGCAAAGAATGAAAAAGAAATCACTACTGAAAAATGATTTAAAATAGAGTTTTACATGTGAACGAAATGATTAAGATGGCAATTTTATTCTTCGAGTTTGCATATTTTGAAAGCGCTGCAAGATGTCTTCATTTTCAATACTCTTAAAAATCTCTTGCTCCACATAGCAAACCAAACTATCATTGAGAAACTCATCTCCCATCCTATTGCGTAAATCATTCTTAATCGTTCTCATAGCAGAAAACGATCTTTCAACAGTCGCTGAAGCAACAGGCAAGACTAAAGCCAACTCAATTAGTCGATAAACTAAAGTAAAAAACTCGTGAGTATTCGTCTCAACCATCTTCTTTGCGAGATCTCCAATGTCAGTAAGGCCAGAGAAAGCTGCCACATCACTTGATCTCATGTAAGAGATATATGTATCAAGTAGTGCTTTAAGCTCAAACTTATCAGAGATAGAAAAATCATCTGAATAGAACTCAGATAAACGGAGTAACTGACCCCGATCAAAATTCACAAAGGAATCTCTGGGATCAAGGCATGATATGCAAATAAGTAGCTCTGAAGTTGACTCCGTAAAACGATCATCCATTTCTTTGACTATACAATCAAGTACCTAACATTAAATAGAGAAAAGAACAGTTAATAATTTATAATATTACAAATAATTGAGTATTAGGTAATAAGTTAAAAAAACAATGAAATTAATTACCTCAAAAAAGATGTCTCGACGAAAAAAATGGTAGTAAGTCTTTGGCTGCCCATCCACACTCCTGTATAATCTAGCTCGGCCTGGTTAAAGGATCTTGCATGTTCGGCACGAAAATATCATTTTTGATACAAAAATGCGATGAACAACACCCAATAACTCCTCCCAATAATCATCATCATTTCTGTACTTCTTCAAATCTTCCTTTATTGTCTGAATCATCCGGACAGCAGTGACTATGTTTTGAGTCCTTTGTTGTAAGCACATTGACAATGTATTTGTTTTTGCCAATACATTTACCATTAATTGAGCAATGAATACAAATTCAAACTGCCACATTTTATCAATCAAACCTCGGGCAATGCCTCGACTATTGACCTCATCAGCGTCTTCATATATAGTTTCAAGCACATGTGTCACTCGCATCCCACATATGCAAAATCCGAGTTATTGTTTTGAAGTGAGAGCCCCAACGAGTGTCACCTGGCCGAGCTAAACTTGTTTCCTGATTTTTGCCCTTTCCTGTAGCAATTTCTCCACTTTCTAGACATTTTACAAGATCATCATACTGCTTTTGCAAAAGAGCATCCTTTCTTTTACATGAAGCTCCAACAATGTTTACAATCTTAGCAAGGTACTCAAAAAAACTACACACGTGAGTATTTTTCTTTGAAGTAGCCACAAGCACTAATTGAAGTTTGTGAGCAAAGCAATGAATATAATATGCGTACTTATTTTCATCTAAAATTTTTTGTTTCAATCCATTAAGCTCGCCACGCATATTAGACTACCCATCATAACCTTGACCTCTGAGCTGTGAAATTGATAATCCATTTATTGCAAAGAAATCATCAATACTATTTTTCAACGTCCGTGCAGAAGTGTCACTCACGTGTACTACTCCAAGAAAACGCTCGACCACTTCTCCATTATCATTAACAAATCTCAAAACTATAGACAATTGCTCCTTCACAGAGCTATCTCGAGCCTCATCAACCAAAAGAGAAAAAACTTGTCACCAATCTCATTGGTAATAGCTTGTCTCACTTGTGTTGCACAAGCATTAACAATTTCTTTTTGAATTTTAGGAGAAGTCAACTGATTATTTCCCGGAGCATTCAAGTTCATGACCTTATTTACTTCTTCCGATTCCTCACAATACCATTTTGTTAATTCAAGAAAATTACCTCGTCGGATTGAATTTATCGACTCATCATTTCCACGGAAAGCTAAACCCACGACTTAATTAAAAATCGAATAACTTTTACAACAGAGTTAGTCGTACACGGTAGTCAATCTCAGTTTGACTACTTTGTTTCGCTAAAATGTATTCCACATTATGTCTTTGATTTTTGAAACCCAACAACTGAATTATAGCACCAGAGTGAGGACTATTTGGAGCACCTTCATAGTTTCTAAATTTTTCTTTAGCACGTTTCCAATTTTTAAAACCAACTTCTGTAAACATATCATCACCATATTTGTGATTTTGACCTTTAGCAAACAAATAACAACAGAAACAAAATACTGCATCTTTATGTACACTGTACTATAACCAAGTAAAATCTTTAAACCATATCTTCTGAAACGATCTTCTAATTTCACCAAAATCAGTTTGCGGAAATTTATGATCACATGGTTGAGTTGGCCCTTTAGCCACATACCGTTTCCTTAATTCATCTCTAATTTCATAAGGATAACTATCAATTGGTTTACGTAATCCTGGATCACCAATAATTTCAAAATCCGAAAACTCTACCCCTACCCGAGGCTTTTTCCCACGATCTTCATTATTAACATTTCCTTTATTAGCTGATTTTTCTTCAACCGGTTTAGGACCCTTCTTCCATTTTCTAAAATATTTCTCCATAGTAAAATCCTATATAATATTCAAATATTTTAAATTCACAATTCAACACATTTCATTTATAACATAATAATTAATTAGAACATAAATTACATAATAATCATATTTTTACCAAAAAAATCCTAGAAATTTTTTCACTAACAACATAAAAATTTTAGCACTCAAAAATCTATTTACCAAAATAAAAAATTTTAGCACTCAAAATAAAAAATCTTAGAAATAAAAATGTTTCTGAAAACTTACTTTTTTTTTTCTTCAAAATGTTTCTGAACAGAACAGAGTAGCTTCACTGCTCTGCTTCTGCCGCCACGGCGGGTCCGCGCCGGCGCCGCCGTGTCCCGTTGTCCGTCTCCTTCCTGCCGCCACGCCGATTGCTGGCCTGGCTTGCTGCTGCAGCGCTGCTGCTGTCCTGTCTGTCTCAGTCCGCCACCGCCGTCGACACGCACACGCACACGAGACACCACCCGCGCTGCGCCGCCGCTGTCTGCTTGTTGCGCCACCACCGCCAAGGAAGAGGGTTTCTATTTTGCGGAGGGGGAACGGGTCGGGGAGAGAGAAGAAACTTGCAGTTTTTTTTTTTTTTTGTTTGTTGTTTTTGCTGGCAGCCCGCAGCTGCTGCCGAGGGTTTAAAATTTTTTTTTTTATAAATCAGTCCCTATGTTTTGGGGGAGCTAAATTGAAAAAAAAAACGGGGGCTTAAATGTAAAAAACCTAAATTTTTTTTTTAAAAAAGTAATTGCCGGGGGGCTCGAGCCCACCAAAGCCCCCTAGTAGGTCCATCCCTGCATGTACGTAATGGCCTTATAAGATAAAAAAAAAAATTACGATCGACTATTTTTTAAGAAGTGACCAAATATAGAAAAACCTTCATTTCTCTTATCCATCCACTCCTCCCTCAAGTTAGTTTCAAAATCCCCATAAATTACTTGTTAAGACCCCCAAATTATAAAGGATTGTAAATTGTTTAGTCCCGAAAGACTCACTCGGTAGGAATTTGTTTTTGTATATATCGGATATGAAATATGGTTTAAACAGAGGACATGTATTAGTCTGATAAAAGAATTCTTCTTCTACTCACTACCATTTTTCATTTAAAAAAACTATGATCACAACCATTTGATTTACTTTAAAAAAAAAAAAAAAAAACCATTATGATCTCTTTTAGCTTTCATAATAAGTTTATAATTCGAATAAGAATTATCTAAATATTAAATAAATCTTGGCATTAATATTACTCCAAAATAATTTTTGTTTTATTTGTATGAAAGTCTCTAATCCTATAAAATTTCTATTTTTCTATTGAGAAACCTCATCATTTCCCTTATCCATCTTCTCCTTTCTCAAGTTAGTTTCAAACTCACCATAAATTACTTGTTAAAACCCCCCAAATTATAAAATATGTAACTTGAGTGAGTTTATCTAATTATTATTACATGAATTCATCATATCTAATGAAAAAGTCAAAAAGGGAAAAAATGAGTATTATTATTTCTCCCACTCTTTAGGAACCCTACTATAGTGTTAGACTTTGTTACCAAGACACACTCATAATTTTTCTTAGTCTTAGCCACACACACACTAGCTACTACTACTACTAATAATAATAATAATCATCATCAAATTGAACTGGTCTTTTTATTTCTAATTTCTTCATGAGTGAATCCAAGTCCTATTAGGATTCAAAATTTGGATCAATTCATCAATCAGTTGCCTACTAATTCCTTTCTTCTTCTTCTTTTCAATATAAATCTCTTAGCTGCTGAGATCATCCATCCTTTCATTGCACTATTGTTATTTATCAAAGAATCAATCATCAATCGGTAAATTCTGCATTTTCTTGATCCCATTTTGATGATCATGGAAATTACTCATTTACCACAAGAAATGTTGCCGGTGGGCTATAGATTTGCACCCACTGATGAAGAATTGATAAAGTATTATCTGGCCAATAAAGTCTTTTACAAACCTGTTCCAGTTAAAATCATCCGAGAAATTGATGCTACTTTTCTTTATAGTAAATCTCCAAACACTTTATGTACGTTTCATATTTTATATTATATTATATGATCATCATTAAATATTTTTTCATTTTGTTCGTTCACATTTAATTTCTTTTTTAGGAAATTGATGATATATATTTTTTAATTTTGGAGACAGTGGGAGATCCATATATTGAAAAAGAATGGTTTTTCTTTGTATATAAAGATGAATATTTTCGAGGGAAAATTATGAGGAATCGTCGGGTTGAAGATGGGGAAGGTTTCTGGCAATGCATTGGAGGGGAAGAGCCAATTTGCAACTCTAATGGACAAGTATTGGCTTACAAGATTCATTTGACCTATTTTTCAGGACCAATAACTAATGGCAAGAAAACAAATTGGAGAATGGAAGAATATAGGTTACTATTTGAATGTAATACAACAAATACACAAGAATCCTCAGAGGTATGTATTTTATTTTTCTTTTATTCAACATATTTATGTTTTTTGTTTTTTTTTTTTTTTTTTCGTACAAGTGATTTTTATTTTTATTTTTTCAGGCAGAATGGATACTGGGGAGAATTGTAAAAGGGAGAGATTATAAAGATTGTTTTTAATTTTAAGATGCTACTTTTTTTTTTTTTTTTGGTTAAATTTTCTTTTTTCCTATACAGAAACAAATGTTTTGTGGATATTAAATTCTTTATTCATTGATTTAAGCCAGGCAATAGTTTTCATTTTATTTCTTTAAAATAATAGAGCTGGGCTTCTTCTGTAATAAATAGTTTTCTCTTCTGGTCATTGTTCCACATTAGAGAAACGAGTTTTTTTTTTTTTTTAATTGTTATTAATGAAGAGTTCCTTTTCATGTTTTGGCTCATTACACAATAATTATAATAATTTCGCATTTTTTAGAATGTAATGTGTGTATTAAAAATTTGGATGGGTAATAAATAAAGCAATCACTTCACTGGAAGTACCTACTACATAGATAAAGACCTTTGTTAACTCAAAAAATGTATAAAGGAATATGTCATTTGTATAACTATTCAGTAGGTGTATCTCTCTATTTAGTATTAGATTGAACGAATGTGGTTAAACTGGTTAATATTTGAATCCTGAAATAATGGAATTCTTCACAATATGTACAGAGTAATTAAAGCCCTCCAGCATTCAAATCTGAAAAAAATGGAGCTCCTTGCAGTATGTACTTGTATTTTATACGGGACTCTTTGCAATGTATGTCTCCCTAATGTATATATATACCAATGTCTCCCTATTTAGTAGACACTTTATCGTTGAACATTTAGACCATCATCACACTTCAATTCTATAATTCGTACCTAGATTTTGGAACCAATAATCTTCATATGTAGAATTATTTTTTTATTTTTATTTTAAAATGATAAATTTACACATATATATAGTACACTACTTATTAATTTAAACATTATTTGATTGGATTATAATTAATTATTTTATGTTGTTAATTCTTTTTCAAAAATTTAATATCATATTGATCTACTCAAAAATTTATTAATTTTTATTTTTTGAGGTAATATTTCTCTAATAAATCTATGGGATTCAATTAAATAGGAATTTGTTGGTCAAAAAAAAAAAAAAAAAGAACTTTCATTTTTTACCAAAATTTTTTTATGTTATAAGATTATAATTAATCTTTTTAGATTACATTTTTCATAAACAAAAACATCATATTGACCAATTTGAATTTATTAATGGGTTGATGTCAAAATAAAAATATCCTAGAAGTTGAGGTTTAATATTATTTTAATTTATAAGTTGAAAAATTACATATTTAGTCTAAATTCAGTGACAAAATATCCTCATAAAATTAAAATACTACAAATAACCATTTTACCTCGAATAATTATGTAAGATTTAATAAAAGATGATGGAAATTGTCTATAAGTAATTAGATCTAATTACTATATCAATTGCCCCTAAACCTAAAGTTTTTATCCTTTTAAATTTTTTAACTTTTAATAACAATATTATTTTGTAAAAAATTAAAACAAAAAACTAAAAAGTTGTACAATCTCAAAAGATGTACCATTACTAATACTATATATGGTATGTTGGTGGATTTTTAAATTGTTACTATTATTGTAGAACAATAGATATTTTATTTTTTTCTTTTACTCTAGAAAGAAATAATATTGTTATTAAAAATTAAAAGGTTTAAAAAGTCTAAAGGTAATAGAGTAATTAAATTAATTTAAAATAATGACATCATCTTTCATTAAGTCCTACTTAATTATTTGGGATAAAATAATTATTTTTTAATACCATGTAGTGAAATAGTAGCTGTTTAACTTTATGGGGTAATTTGTCACTAATTTTGGACTAAATGTGTATTTATGGGGTAATCACGGCCGGCCAGCAGAAATTTAGGATCAAAGGTTATTGAGGGGAAGACAAAGACAAAGCAAAAAAAAAGGTTATTGAGGGGAAGACAAA
The DNA here is from genome assembly GCA_028651295.1 of Catharanthus roseus. NCBI lineage: Eukaryota > Viridiplantae > Streptophyta > Magnoliopsida > Gentianales > Apocynaceae > Catharanthus > Catharanthus roseus. The sequence continues at coordinate 2,585,426 of JAPQWS010000116.1, forward strand.
GACAAAGCAAAAAAAAACAACGTATGCCATCCCCAACATCACTTGTATCCGCAGCAGCTCCATCTATTCTATTAGCCCTGGATTCCTAAACTTCACCACATATCACCATGAATCCATCGACGCTATTATCAAACAACACACCACTACCAAAATAGAAATTGGCAGCAATCACCACACATACAAATTGGACTTTGTTTTGCTTGATCATATTTCTTTAGCCCCAAAAAACGAATCAATAATCTTCTGACAGAAAAACGCTAAAAATTTGATAAACTCATGAGTTCATTTTATTCAACCAAACCATACAGCACATTATGTTCCACCCTCTCTCATATTCAGGGAATCCAGAAACACAGAAAATTTTTTGAAATCAATTACAAAAAAAGGAAGCTCATCTGCCAGTATTATAGTTTCTCAACTCAGCACTTCAAATCATTCATATTCCTTTTTCCCAAAATTCTTGCACCACAACTGAGAAGGAATTGGGCGAACTGGCATTTGCGGCCGTTGCTGCAAGAAAGTTTCTCGTTAATATGTGAAAGTACACACTATTTTGTGTCAAAATACATTTGTGCCTGTAACTAATAGTGCATATTAGAACTACAAATGGAGCAATTAGTGCAGAAACCACTAGAAGATGCTAAGGACGGTAGTACCAAGCCATTCACTTCCAATTCTTAATAAGGGAAAAGGTTGAATGATTTACTTCAAATAAACTTGCGTGAATTTAAGTTGTTTTTAGTAAATCCCAAGGTCAGAGGCAATGCCAAGCAAACATTGAATTGCTTACAAAGTAAAAATATGTGGGGTTAGTCCCATCTAGTTTGGACTTGAATCTTCAGATTAATAAATAGACCATCTTATAACAATGGATTGGCAACATAAATTCTCCACCTCCATAGCACAAATGCTAAAGAGTTCAAAATTGGTTCCTAGCGTTAAAAAATAACAAATAAAGAGATAAGGAAAAAAAGAATATTAGCTTCAATTAGTCCAACCACAAAACAGAGAAAGAGAGTAGAAGAAAGTAGATGTGGTTGGAGAGTTTTAATGCAATTCTGGTCAAAGTAAAAAGTGAAGCTAATATCAAGTAGACCACATCAACAAGAAAACCTGAAATTATAGCCAGTATGACCAAAAGCCAAGAGCAATCCTTCTATGCAAGGTAAAAAATGACCTGAGCATAAATTCAAATGGGAATGCATTCCAATATAAAGACAAGAAAAACAATCAGCACCTTATATAGGCATTTAGAGGCCATTTTGGAATAGGTGTGAAGAAAGATTTCGCTGCGACCTACTATAAGGGGGTTAAAGCCTGAAGGAAGGAATTGAGAGAAAACTGGAATTTCAAATAAATATTAAAAAAAAAAAAAAAAAAAAAGAACACTACAGGGAAAATTAATATACTCCAATGAAGGTGCCAACATCTAACATAACAATAATACAAACACCAATTTGAAGCTTTTCATATTATGAATGCCCCTAACTTGACTAATTGGGAAAAGGACATCCTTCATAATATGCAGCCTTTTCTGTTTGGAAAAGAGTATTCAAGTCAAACACTGAGTTCTAAAACTGCCTGGGCAGCAATCTGAAAGGTATCATTAGCCTATGATTCTACTGCATTCATATAGTAAAGAGCCTCGTCATGAGTTAGCAGCCAACCAGAGAATGATGTTCAAGCAGGGCTTCCATTGTAGGTTGTTGGAAGGGGTAGAAGTTGCACACTAGAATAACTCAAGATCCCTTGATTCAATGCCTCTAAGAACATCAAATTACATTTGCAGTACCTGATCCTCCCTTCGGTCCCTCCAAAAAATTATAAATTGTGTGTCTTCGTGCGCTTGTGTGTTTGGGGGGGCGTGTTTGAAGAGGAATACAATGGTAGGAGAACCAATTCAGTACTAGTGCCAACTTCTGAAAAAACCTACCATGGTCTATAACAAATAATTGTCAGACTTTTCTTGGCTAGCTAATCATATTTTCCACTCCTGAGATCGTTGCCCTCGAAATCAACCAAACAAGATGACCAAAAACACAGGGTACACGGATCAAATTGAACCACCAATCACACTAGAAACCAGCTCACCAAATTATCTTCACCTTTCGCTTCACAACATCCAACCGTTTCTAGATCCAAAAGTTCAAAAAACCGTGCAAATAAGTAAATGCATCACAATTGAACAAATCAAAAGCTTCCTAATTAGATAAAGATGGAATTTTTAACCATAATAACCATGAACATCTAATCATCCACATGAAAATTGACCGAAATGAAAAGATTTATGCACACAAAAAAAAAAAAAAAAAAAAGGCAATAATATATAGGAACACCAGAAAGGGCAATAGTGAGTAAGCGTTACGGGGGTCTGCTAGGCCGAATGGGTTTACAATAGATATCAGGAAAAATCGAAGATACCTCGAGCTTGGCTGATACCATGGCGATAGGGATGCAAAGAAGAAAGATGCCGGCCATGGCTATGGCGGTGTTGCGCTTCCAGTGCTTAGGCCTGCAGTGAGGCCCACCGGGCATGCTCCATACTTTACTCCTGAAATCGCCTCCTCCGCCGTGCCCGTGGGCCCCGTCGACGTGGTGGTGGTCTCCTCCTCCGCCCATTCTATAATTCTCCTATGCAAGTTCAGAAAAACACCACAGAGTAGAAAAAGTAGCACCCAACCGAAGTCTCTCTCGCTGTTAATCTGAGATTCTGATGACGGTCCGGGTAGATCCATTTACCCGACATATTTTGGGCCGAGATGGACCTGAAAGCTTTAACAACATTGTGGGCTTAACCCAATACACGAGGAAATGGCAACAGCGAAAAAGAATGTTTTTTGGGTTAATTTCAATTTGATCCCCCAAATTGGAGGAGGATTTCTGCCCTATTTGGCCTGTTTTTTAAAAAAAGTCATTCAAGTGGCCATTTTATTTTTTTACATGCTGAGGGCGTGGCCATAATATATGCAGTATGTGCATTATCTTCAGTTATAATGCATATGCTGTATGTGTTATTTCTAATCTCGAATTAAACACCCCGATTAATGATGTGTCTCAATTTAGTAATTCATGTAACGTGACGTGGCATGACGTGGGACATATGTTGCTGATAATGCATGTTGCGTATGCATTATTCAAACGAAAATGCACGCGTGATATGCATTATTTACGATTACACATATACTACATGCGTTATCGTCGTCCGAAGCTTTAATACACAAACCCTCTCCCATCGTCTTCTTTTTTCTTCTTCTCCCAAAAAATTTCTGCTCTCCTTCTGCTTCTTTCTTCTTCAGCGTCTTCTTTGTTCTTCTTTTTTCTTCTTTCTCCTTCACAACTTCTCTTACTCTTCTCCTTGACAAAGATTCCTTCTCCTTCAAAAAGATTATTTTCTCTTCTATATTTTATGTTCTTCAACTAGAAATTAAAAAATTGAAACATAAATCTTCAACTTCCAATTAGAAAGGTAAGTAATCTTAAGTTGAATTTCAGTTCTTTAAACTTTGATTTGAGTAATTTCACTTGGCATAGTTAAATTTCTGACCTTAATTTTTTTTTTCTTGAAACCCTTGCAGAAATCAAATAGTTTGAAATATTGAAGATTGAAATAGAAAGCTTTTTTTTGTAAAAGAGTTGTATTATTCTGGCGGCAATTCCGGCAGAGTGGTACCTTTTCTTGTGGTATTTTTTTACTTTTTGTTGAATTTTTGGGCTATGATTCCTCTTTTGTTTTCTGAATTTTGAGGGTTAATTTTTGCTTGAATTTTTATTTTGAAGTTTGGGGTTGAGTTTTACATATCTGGTTGATTTTTTATTTTTTGAATTTAGCACTCATAATTGTATAGAAGTTTTGCTTGTGTTATTTTGTTTCTAATTAGACAGAAACATTAGTGTTGTGAGTATTTTCCAACAATTCCATGTAAGCAATTGCTGTAAATGTTGTCCTAGTGATTCCATATAAATGGTTGATTTTTCCATTTGTTCTAGCAAAAATACTTTTGTTGCTTTGTACTTTAGACTTTTGATTTTTCCGGTTAGGAAAAAAAAGGTGTTTAGACCTTAATCCTAAAACTTTAAACCCTAAAACACTAAAACATTAAAACCCTAAATCGTAAGCTAAAAAATTCTAAACCCTAAAATTTATAAAGTAAGTAATAATAAAAATTATTGTAATTTAAATTCTAAAACCTTAAACCCTAAATCTTAGAAAGTATGTGAGGCTAGATCTTAATCCTAAAACCTTAAATACTAAACCTTAAAACCGTGAGACTCTAAACCTTAATTTCAAAATCTTATACTTTGCAAAGTGTAGTCAAGAAAATATAAACTTCTGTAAAACTATAAATCCTAAATCCTAATCTTAAAAACTCTATACCCTAAACTTGATATAGTGTGTAATAATAAACCCTAAACCTTAGAAAGTGTGCAATACTACATCTTAATCCAAAAGATTTAAACCCTAAGCTCAATGAAGTGCGTAATGATAAAAAATATTTTACTTTAAATTCTAACATCGTAAACCGTAAAACCTTAAAATTTAGAAAGTGTATAATGCTAAACCTTATTCATAAAACCTTAAACCCTAAACCCTAAAACCTTAAAACCCTAAATCGTAAGCCCTAAAATTTTTAAAGTATGATAATAAAAGATATTTTGGTTTAAACCCTAATCTCTAAAACCCTAAACTATAAACGCTACAATTTAGAATGTGTAAATAGAAAATATTTCCTTTAAACCATGAACTCTTAAAACTTATATAACCTTAAATTATAAACCCACTTATATAACATTCATCGTAAACCCTTATAATCCTAAAACCTTATAATTGTAAACCCTAAGTACATCTTGTGATGCAATGTAGATGAAAGAGGACCCAGCAAATATGCACCCGGGACCCATAAACATTAACGTATTGACGAGGCAACATGAGCAAAGTTCTGGTCTTATATGGAGTGGGGATCGTGAGGCATGTTTTACTAATCTTCAGTGTCGACGTTTTGGTAGTAATTTGTTTCATGCTTATAGTACGATTCCCAGCAGATTGATTGATATTATTGATAAGAGAGGTTTAGGAGAGTTTTTAGATGTGGTTATATAGGCCTCGACCACGCACTTATTACTGTGTTAGTTGAGCGATGGAGGCCTGAGACTCACATATTCCATATGACTTGCGTGAGATGACAATCACATTACAAGATGTGTATGTGTTATGGGGATTACAGATAGAGGAGTTTCCTATTATAGATCCTAGTTGGAGTGTATATTAGAAGCAGCATTGGATAGATGTGATTGTGAGGCTTATTGGTATTCGGTTGTTCCTAATAACTCACTTTTTCGGGTATAAGGAAAAGAAGGAAACCTTTAGTGGCGTGGGTCTTGAGAGAGTTTATAGGTTCAGAAACTTATGATGACCTTATCATGCATGCCTGTGATTTTATTTTCTCTGATGATGACCTTATCATGCACGCCCAAAGTTTTATTTTCTTACTTTTAGGAGGTCATATGCTCCCTGATATGTCAGGAAGCTTGATTCACATTCACTACATTAGTCTGTTTGATGATTTTGATGCCATCCAGACTTACAGCTGTGGGAACTGCGTATTAGGATATTTGTATAAATGCGTATGCGGGGTAGTTTTAAGGGGTTCATGCCAGATAGTGGGAGCCTTTTTGCTACTTCAGATTTGAGCTTGGTCTCATATTCCTCTATTGCATCCTCAGTTAAATAGACACGTGGAAAAAGACCCCATGTGCTCTTGTTGGTGCTATGTGGTGCACATCATTTGATCTTAGACAGCTTCCTACACATGTCCTGCTTGCTTATACAGATCAGTTAGACTTTATTCCATCCTCCTAGGTAGGACTTTAAATTATATTTTAATTTTTAATTATATTTTAAATGTGCTTATTATTTAAATATTTAAATTTGTTGCATGTTGTGTCTGACTATTGTATCCGGCACGTAATTTGGTGTCGTCTGACTTATGGTGGGTAGAGGTGCCTCTGACATGTTACGAGATAGTGGAGTATCACCATTCAGGTTGCGTGATGAGACAGTTTGGCAGGATCAGCCTATATCTACTGCTTGTGATACTCGTCCGGATCTATATCAATATCAACTCAAAGGAAATTATCACACGTATTGGTCGACGAAGCATACTACTCATGTGGAAGTCTGGCATGATTGGAGACAACACATTAGTATGAACCATTTTCACCCGTGCAGCAGCTATCATCAGTCGCGAGATGATTATATTAGATGGTATCGAGAGATCACACGAGTCTGCATCGTCAATCCAGCTCATCGTGATACTAAGTCATATGGATACCTGCCAGTTGGGGTCGACCGACGGATGATGGTAATTAAATATTTTTTTATATCTTTTTATGTGTACTATTTCTTTATATATTTTTCCTGACTATTTTTTTTAGACATGTATACGGCAGGGGGTCGATGACATGACTATAGGGGTATTAGAAGGACCGCCATTTTCTCCAACGAGGTATACTAGTGTTATGAGAAAAGTTCAGACCATCATGGTGCATGGTTTTATTGGTGGTACGTAGGGTTGCACCCAATCTCAGCATGATGTTCAACAGGCGTTTGTGGTACAACCATCACGTTGTCGTCCTTGAGAGCCTGTACCCAAGAGTGGTGCTCGTGGAGTGAAGAGGGGTCAGCATAGAGTACCCCGCGGAGGGTCCGTGGAAGACGTGCTCCCGCACCTGCAGAGGACACTGGCTTTGATCATGGAGGATGGAGAGGAGGAAGACTTGGCGGACAGGGACAGGCGTGATCCTAGATCATATGTTCCATATGACCCCTTCCCCAATATATCGGGAGATGCTCCGACATTTACTTTGGGTTTAACGCCAGACACGTCATACACTCCGTCATATCCGAGTGTAGCAGGCATGTCATATAATCCACATGACCCCTTCAATAATCCAAGTGGAAATGCAACAGGCACGTCATATGCACCATTGCCTCTGAGTGTAGTTCGGATGTCATTTCATGCACAACCACCTCTGAGCGTAACATGCACATCAAGTTCATCTGTGTCTCATATGCCTATAGCCGTAGCATCTTCTTCCGATCCAGTGAAGCATAGTAATGAGCCAGCAGATGAGGTTACACCACTTGTCTTTGGACATCGTGTTAGTAAAAGGACGACTATATTTACTCCATCTGATTATCGTTAGACTGCATAATTTGAATATTATTAATGATGCTATGTTATATGTTGTATATTATTTCTTTATATTAGTAAACATTTTGAGTTTTACATCATTTCATCCGAAAAGCTCATATGAATACTTGAATATCAAAAATACCAATAAAAAAACGCCTGTGAATCCTTTTCACATGATTTAACAACTCGAGAAATGCAAATTTGAATACTTTTTGAATTCAAATCTGACACATCATTATTAACACTTTAATATGGAAAAGAGCACTAAAAAAAAGTTCTTGTGAATCCTTTTCACATGACTTGACAACTCAAAAAACTTGTCGGATTTGAATATGTTTTGAATTCAAATTCGACAAGACCATGTGTAGCTTTTAATTCGGATAAACTCTCTAAAAATACACCAAAATTTGTATGCTTTTGAATTCAAATCTGATAAGCCCCCATGAGTATATATCACTTGATTTGACAACTCAAAAAACTTGTTGGATTTGAATGATTTTGAATTCAAATCCAAAAAACTAATGTGAAGCTTTTAATTCGAATAAGCTCCATCAGAAAACGCCAAAATTCTATGATTTTATATATATGGATTAAAAATCACCCAATTTCTCATCACACCATAATTTTGAATCATTTTCCTTCTATATTCTTTCCGAAACTTATAATACTTTTTCTTCATTCATTACAAACAATGAACATGTCACGAAAATAATGCAGAAGGTTTTCAATGAACCATCAATATTGTACCTAGATGTACAGAAAAATGAGGAGGACAATGACAACAATGATGCAGATGATGACGTATCAAGTGCATCTAATGACGACAATGGTGATAATGATGAAGAAGGTGATATTAGCACTCCTCTCCTTTATATTCAACTTTAGTGAATCAATGACAAAGTAGTCAATGGTTCAATAACGTTCCGTATAATTATACATCATCTAAAGCCTTTCTAGATATGGTTGAAAAACCTTAGAGGGGGGTGAATAAGGTTTTCGGCTAATTTTAAAAAATCTTTTGTGTGATTAGAAAGATAAACCTCCAATTTATTTGTGAAAGAATTCTAAAACTCTTGTTGATAAGAATCCACACCAATTAAAATCTTATAGTTTTGGCAATCAAGAAATGAGCATAGAATTAAACTTTAAAGAACATGCACAACAATTTATAGTGGTTCACTCTCTCAAAGAGCTACATCCACTACCTTGAGACTCAACCCAAGGATTTCACAAATCCACTATCTTCAAAGTTGGTTACACAATAACACAATGAGGATCACCCTTCAAGTGTTTTACACTAAAACCTCAAAGTTTACACAACACAACAATACAACAAATTTATCAAAGGATCACCCAAAAGGTTTTCCACAAACCTTTGATCACAATAAAAGAATAAGAAGAGTAAGGAGCAATATTACCAAATGAGCTTGAGAAGAGGAAGATACAACTCAATGGAATACTTCTACAAACACCTCTTTACTTCTCCTTTGATGGATGATCAACAATGAAGCTCCAAGAAGATTTTTCTATTTGTTTTTATGAGATGGAGATATTTGAAAGGATGTTCTTTTAAAGCTCTTTAAATGTTCTAAAATGATCTCAATAAAATTTTCAACTAACCTCCATTTTTTTTGCAGCTGATCAAAGTCAATATATATATATATATATATGAAGGAGAAGAAAGTAGCTGTTACACTGTGTAACGGTAATATTTTTGCAGTAAACGACTAAAACCGGACGACCGATTTTAAAAAACGGACGACCTATTTTTGAAACAGAAAGATTCGGACACATCCTACAAAAATCGAATGATCTCTCTTAAAAATTGGACGACCTATTTTTCTAAAGCTAGAAAAATCGGACGTCTGATTTTGAAAATCGAATGACTTGTTTTAAAACTCGGATGACCAGTTTTAAAATCGGATGACCAGTTCTGAAAATCGGATGACCCTTTTTTTGAGAAGGATTTAAAAGCCAGTTTTCCTTAAACAAGCCAGTTTTCCTTAAACAAAAAGAACTTTCCTTTCCTTCACATTTCAAAATATGTATTCTTGATACTCTTTTAGAGATAAGAAAACTTTTGAAGGCATCAAAAACTCTATCAAGAATACTTGGATTTTTCAAGAATAGTTTATAAAAAGAAATTCATCCAAGGAGCTTCACACTTAATCAACAAACAAAGGTGAGAGTTAGAGAGTTTTACAAAATACCTTAGCATATCCCTAACTAAGACATAAGTCTTCAAGGTCTTCAATGCCTTGATCTTGGAGTGGCTTGATCTCTCCTTCTTCATTATGCTTTAATTGCCAAGACCTTTTACTTCTTATGTAGTGTAGCCTTGAGACTAAAAAAATGCTTCTTTTGTTCAATAGAGACTAAGTTATACTCATCACACAAACATATGTTAATCATAATCAAAATCATAAGTAATAATGCCCTTAGGGCTAACAATGGGCTCAAGAGAGCAGATAGATGATCTTACTGAATCAGGAACTATTAGGTTGGTAGACTGGAATGATGCAATGACTGATCTTTAATTAGGAATGAGGTTCGTTAACAAAACCCAAGAAATTTTTGTAGTTCAAAAGTGGTCTAACAAGAGTTTAGAGTTATTAAAAGTAAGAGCAATCAATGGACAACAAAATGATATTATACAAGAAACGCTAATTTTTCTCTATGGTATATTCGAATCAAGAGGAAAGCAACCCATGGTCATTGGGTGATCACCAGATTCACCAAAGAACACAGATGTCTTGTTCAAGTTAGTCAAAACACGCATCAAATATGACTTTAAAGTTTATTTCAAAACTAACATCGCATTTTGGTGTAATGATCTCGAGATCCCTGTCTCAAATGTGATCAAAGAAGTCTAAGTATTACTTTAGACGAGTTGTACGTACAAGAGAGCATGATACATTCGGAAGTTTGCGGTAGAATGGTGTTCGGCAGCTGGGAGACAACTTTTTCAATTCTACCCAAATATCTCCAAGCAATGAAAGATTCTAACCAGGGAATTGTGTACGAGTGGTTGCATCACAGAGCAAGCATTCACCCAGACTATGGTTTTCAAATTTCTTTTTTGGTGTTTCGAGCCTTGTATAACTGGATTCTTAAATTGTTGACCCGTCATTTCTGGCACTCATCTTAAGGGACCATATAAAGGCGTACTATTAATTGCAAGCAAATGGGATACGAATAATCATTTGTTCCCCCTAGCATTTTCAATTGTTGATAAAGAGTCGTCCAAAAATTAGAATTGGTTCCTCAAACTTCTACGGGAAAATATTGTCAAGGATCGGCATGTTTGTTTAATAACTGATCGATACAAATGGATTTTATCTGCTTTGCAAAATCAAGTTCTGTGGCAACCTCCATTTGCGGAGCATAGGTTTTGACTACGCCATATTCGGACAAACTTCAATAAGATCTTTAAGAACAACGAATTAAAAAGTTTAATGTGGTAGGCCGAAATTGAAGCTAAACGATGAAAATTTGAACGTGCCATGAATGAAATTAAAAGTAGAAATAGAGAAGCTTATAATTATTTAGTTAAGATACCCTTGGATAAGTGAAAACTCGTGCATGATGGTGGATACAGGCACGGAGTTATGACTACCAACATATCAAAAGCACTTAACAGTGTCCTGAAAAAGTTAGGGTGTTACCTTTAAAAATAGTTGAAATGATATTCAATAAACTAGTTAAGTATTCGATAGTCAAATTTTTATTTGATTGTACATAAGAACTTTTAGAGAGATGCCTCTTGCAATTTAACATTCTATCCTCTAAATATGAACAAATCAACGGGGTCGAAAATAGGACACAAGTTTCGGTAAGAAATGGATTATTGAAACCCAGATTCTCCTCCAAAATGTTGCAGATGCCAAATGTTCGGACATAATAGAAAAATTTGTAATAAACCCGGTTCAAGAACTGTATAAATTTTTTTTTAAGTGTTATAATATTTTAGTTTTTTATTAATAATATTTCTTTTTCGAATTTCTTCTTGGTACTTTTTTTTTATAAATTCTTTACTTAAATAGGTTATAAATTATTATCGTAAAATTCACAACAAGTGACAAAAATAAAAAGTATTTTAAATTACTTCTACGTACCTTTTATGAAATATTTTACTTAAAATGGTTATAATTATTATTATAAAATATACACTAAATGACATAAATAAAAGAATACTTTATCTTTTTTTTTTTTTTTTGAAAAAAAGAAATATTTATAAGTTTGACAAAAAAGAAAAAAACATGATGTGGCAGATAAAGCATACGAGGAATGCATTATCTATAACTATAACACATTTTGTGTACGCGTTATTGATCACATCATTTAATTAGAGGGAGATTTCTGATTTAAGAATAGTGTGTGAGCTGAGCTATCATTATTAATAACGCGCATATCGTATACACTATGACCACGCTCAAAATATAAAAATTAAACACACCTTTTAATTGAGGGCATTACCTAAATGTGTCAATTTAATTTTTGTAACAAAAAAAATGTTAATTAGAAAAATAAAGCAATACTATTATAATAAAATTTAACATTTTATACCAATTTTTTCTTTTAATTTAAAGTTGATCACAAATAGTATTTTATCTACCATTATCACTTATATTTTCATTAAAGAATGCAGCTTTCGTAATAAAAGAAATTAGAATGATTATATTCACCTACATATTTAGGGTTTTTAAAGTAAATCCTATTATGTTAACTTTCGTTTACATTTTACATTAATTCTTAAATAACCATGGATGAAGTTCTTGATTTATGCTTTTCTATAATTATAAAGATTAAATTAACACGTTATACTGTCTTAAATTAAAAGATACGTTTAATTTCAGGGACCAAATTAAATTAATCCTTATTTTTACTACCTCAATAATTTTTTTTAATGAAATATCTCAAATAAATTTTTATCTTTCCTTAAAAAAGACAAAACCAGGAAAAAATCTTTATCAAAAGAATTACGTCAGCCGACGCCGAGCTGTCAGGTTGTCGGTCAGAGTAACGGATGGCTGAGTGGGTAATTCGTTTCCTTTTCATTTTCAGATTCTGATTTGGCGAAGTAATTGCTTTCTACTTCTGAAAATTGGAGAAAAAAGATTTATATTGACAGGAAGCAGAAGAAAACGCAATTCAGAAACCTCAATCTGCTCTTGGAACAGATGCTCAGGTACTCCAATCTTGTCTATCTTTGCTTCTAGACATGCATATCGGGATGTTTGTTTCTTGGGTTTCTGGTTGAAATTCGAGATTTGATCGAAGAGGATCTGGGTTGAGAATTCTTTTTATCTTTTTATTTTTTGTGCTTGGTATGTTAAGAATTCTTATTGACCATGATTGAATAGCAAAAAAGAATCTTTTTGGTGTTTTTGTATCTTTACTTTTTCGTTCTAATTGGGGTTTTGAGTTGTGGAGTTGGGGAAGATTTCGGTTTATAAACTTCATAAACTGGGATGATGTTCAATTCCCGAATCCAATTTTTGATATAACATGGGTTTTATTCAAGTGGGATCCCTCTGTTTTTTCATGTGGATATTCATAAAAAAAGAATTTGATTCATTCAGTTATCTTCTTCCGGTTGTTATGAACGGCACAAAAACAGACCTGAATCTGTTCCGTTACTGGTGGGCAATGCTTCTTGAGTGATCAAATCATTTCTTGTCTTTCCTTCTTTTTCTTCTTGAATAATGTGGCATTTGAAATATTAACACACTTTCAGAAGATTCCAGCGGCAACATTAGGTGTATATTTTACTTTTATGGGAATTACTATCAGCAGAGTCTAGGAAAGTATTCTTGAAGTTAGCAAACTGCTAATCTGATTTCATAAACATTAGGTGCAATTGTTCATGATATGCTTGGTTTGACATCTCATTTTTGTAAGATATGCTAACTTTGGTAAAACTTTTGCTAAGATATGAATCGTAATTAAAAATTTGAGCAACTGACAAATGAAGTTTTCACTTGAATCTCAAAGTTCTTACATCTTGTGTTGCCGTTTCATTGGCTAGTTCTATGCAAAATATTTTTGCGAGAGTTTGAGATGGAAGATGGAGGATCTAATATTCCGAAATGGGGGGACCTCGACATTGACATACTGGTCAAGATATTGCAGTCTTTTAATGTTTTCGAGTTGATCTCTGGGATCGCTCATGTTTGTAGCACGTGGCGCTTGGCTTGTTGTGACCCTCTTCTGTGGAAAACACTTGATCTATCGATACTGGAGTCCAACTACATAAAGATCCCATTAGAGCCATATGTATGGGTGGATGATCCGTCTCATAAAACTTTAACCCGGGTCTTGAAGATTTCTTTGAACCTCAGCCGAGGAAGCATATTAACCTTGATTTTGCATTATAATCTTTACATCAGTGATGATCAATTAACATACACTGCAGAAAGGTACATCCAAAATTGTCTTTCTTTTGTATTTATTCTTATTTTCCTCTTTCTTTGTTTTAAAGATCAAAATTATCTTGTTTGAGGTAGATGCCAAATGTCTTTAATATCCTCAGGAAATATGAGTTCAGTTAAAAGTTTTAGGGATCCTTGTTTGGGTATCAGGAAGAATGACTGTTGTTTCTTGGGAGTTAAATGTCTCAGAGATTTCAAATGCTGAGGTGTGGGGAAGGTAAAAGCAAATTGCAAGTTTGGTTCTGGATGAACAACTGAGAAACATAGGCATTTATGGAATAGACACAGATAATCAAAGAGGGAATAACGGCTTTCCTAAAAAGAAAAAAAGGGGTTTGCGACGTAAATATGAAAGACAAGGTAGAACCACATTGTTGTTTCTACAAGGGAGAAGTTATCACTTCAAGTAGGTGTGTGTTAGGCTCCTCATATAAAAGTATACTAGATTTAGTGGAAAGTGGATAGCTATGAGCCATTAGTTTCTTGCTAAAAGACTGCATTTAAACTTTATAAGAAGTCTTAATTTGGCCCTCAAAATATTTATGTTCCAAATTTGGTCCTTTAAGCAGTAATAAGAGCACGGGTTGCCTCTCAGTTTCTTTGTAGTCAGCATACATCGTTATCTGCCTAAACCATTACAATTATGAATCAAACTTGCTAAACGTGCCGTCGTCCTTTTCCCCATATATGCATGTTTGCATCATAACTATTTACAGTTTTGCAAAATAGTTTGCAAGTATCTTTTGTACCTTCAGTTCTATTAACAATTTTACATTTGGAGTGTGCAATTGCAATAAGAAGATGTGCATTTGTTTCAGGTGTCCACGGCTTAGGCGCCTTGTTATGCCTGCTTGGAACAGAATAAAGAGGACAGGAATCTGCACGGCTATTCGTACATGGCCAGATCTTGAGTCGTTAACGATGCCATACATAGCAAATCCACCGTACCTTATGGAGGAAATTGCGAAGAATTGCAAGAAATTTGCTGAGCTTAAAATTATGGGTCTGTGTGATACTACCATGGCATCAACACTCGCTGTATTTCTTCCAAATCTGAAAGTTCTGAGTCTTAGGTGCTCAACAATATGGAAAGAAGCTCTGGTCATCATTCTGGATAGCTTGCAAAATTTGGAAGTGCTCAACATATCTCACTGTGTGTTTATTGAAGTCCCTCCACCACCGGCACCAAATAAAGTTCTTTATCAGCTGGATGACTCAATTCTTCAGAAAGCCTCTAGGGTGCGGAAATTTATAATGTGTTCGTGTGATTCCTGCATTATGTGTCAACGCATTAGAAAAGATGAAGGACTAATAAGGTGGCACAAGTATGAGAAGGATCTCTGGAAAGAAGATGAGGTGGGATCTCTAGCTGTTTAACCAAAAGTGTGGCTGATCAACAGCACAGTCTTCCAGTGCTCTCTCTGTTTGATGTAGATGAAAGAAACATGGCTAATAAAAAAAGTTATCTTTCAGTCAAATTCAGCAAAATTGTATGATTCTCAAGTGGATAAGCAGTCTTAGGATTGGCTTTTCTGGCAAAGAAGTCTCTGACTAGAGGGAAGATGTACTTGGCAAAACAAGAGAAAAAGTATGTGTTTTGTCTGTGAATATGCTATTTTCTGTTGTCTTCTTCTTACTGTAATGATCTTCATGATCTTTTCAGCAACTCATATTTTCATTGTGCATTTTTCTTTTTAGGTAACCATTGTTCAGAAAGCAGTGTTACATTTTTACTTGAATGCATTTCATGATAACCAGTGATATCTGATAGAATAGCTTTATGACTATACTTTTTTTTTTTTTTTTTTTGTTTAGCGTTTACACTTAAAAGATTTATTTTTTATAAATATTTCTTTTTATAATAATTCTTTTCCTTAGAGTTTATTTTTTTTTTAGAAATTATATTTTATTTGCTAAGTTTTCTTTGCAAATATTATATTAAAAATGTTATAAAGTGAGTGTTGCAGGAGTTGTAGGAGATTCAAACCAGTAGCGTGGAAATATATGGAATTTTTTTTGTCCTGATTGTTGCCTCAGCCTGTGGTTGATTATTGATTTTGGTTCAAAATTCGCTTGATTTAATCAATTCTTGGTGGATTTCAAGTTTTGCTAATCTATCAAGTCCCAATAGATTATTAGTTGTACAGCTTTCAGTATAACCAGAAAATCTTGTACTAGTGTTTCAAGGTCTGCGTTAATGCCTAGCGCAAGGTCATTCTTACTCGCGTCAGGACATGGCTTGGGTGGGTTGCTAATTTTTTTAATTTTTTAAAAATTATTAATGTTAATTATTTTTAATATATACTTTATTATATGATTATGTTAATTTTTTTAGTTTAATATTTTGTGTTAGTTTATGTTAATACATACATTTTATGTTCATACATACTTAATGTTACCATTAATTTATTTTTAGTTCATCAAATGTTTAATTTTAATTATATAATTGTTTGTTTATGTTATTTTTTAACATGTTTAAGTTTCCTAGAGATTAAATAATAATTAATATTTTAAAAAATACAACAATAATTTTTAAAATTGTAATTATTATTTAAGTTATGGTTAAGTAATAAAATACTCATATATACAGTTAAAAAAACAACTTAAAATAGTAATAATAAATAAAAATAATAAGAACTGTAATTTAATAATTGAATTTTTAAAAAAAATATGAAAAATAATGAATAATTTCATTAAGTTAAACAGTTAGATTAATAAAGTTATAATTATGTTGTTGTCTATATTTTTTTAAATAAAGTCGTAAATTATTGTATAACAGGAAGTTGTAAATCTTGAAACTTTTGAGGAATTTATAGAAACGGAGGAAGAGTATGTAGATCATAGTTATTTGTTTGAAATAGATATATTATTTGATTCGTAAACGGGTTTGATTAATTGGGTAAGAAAAGAGCGAAGACAGTAAATACATATCTTATTATTACTCGGTACATGTCAAAACGAAGATTTGACATTGACCGTATGTAACTCTTGGTTGTGAATGTGGGGAGGGAAAGGAAAAAGAAAGCAAGGTTGGATGACGATGACGAAGACGAAGAAGAAGAAGTCTCAGCAAAGCGTTAGGGGTCAGTACGGAACGAAGAAGTGTAATTGCCTCTTTCAAATGAAAGACGAGATATCAGCAATTGGAGATAATTGAAAATTATATGTAAAAGATGGGAGGCACAACCATGAGATAGGTGTGTAAGTTAGTAGTTAGGCAACCCATGCAGTGTGATTGATTTTGCTGTGTGAACAACGGTGTGATACACAATATGAAAAGCAATAAACAACATAAACATACAAGACATAACAATTGGGAACGTAGTTCGGTCAAACCTACGTGCCACGCCAGAAATCAATCCACTAATAACTGTCAACATAGTACAAGAAAACACCTAACTCTTTTATACATCTATTGTTTTCCTAGTGGAATCAGTGCAAATTCCTTTGCGCACTCCACAGTTGAATCCCTTCAACTCTTCAAGGCTCCCCCTTGGAACAAACTGCTTGATCTTGAATCCCTTCAAGTCTTTAACACCTTTGAATTGTAGCACAACTTCTTTCCCTAGAAGCTATAGTCTTCAAAATAAGAACTCAATTGAATTATAAAGGATGAACAAAAAGTATCAATAGAGAATCACAATGTTTGAAGTTTGCGACTGCACAAACTCAACCACCGTGAACTGCTGTCTTCTCTTTTGCATAATGTCTTTGAAGAATTGTAGAATGGATAATCTCAACCTTTCATTATGTTCCTCTATTTATAGATGTTGAGGCTGAACAATAGATCTTGAACTACCAATCCTTTTCCAATTAGAATTTTGACCAAGAACTTTGCTTCCAAAAAGACTTCTAGTTTTAATACCAACAAAAGTCCTATTTCCCTTAGGTTTTGATCTTTCCTTATCCTTCAAATCTCCTTAAGGTAATATCTTAATTGGACTCTGATATTACAGATCATGATCTTCAAATAATAGTCAAACAAAATCTTTGAGATCTTCCAAGTATCCTAAAGCAATGTCAATACTTAGTGCTAGTGAAACCTGGAACATGTATTATCACATGACCCTTTGGCATTGTTTTAAATCAAACACCAGTAAGCTGCACAGACCTTCATGCTTCACAAGAAAACCATAGCATGTATATTACACCATAAGCACAAAACGGAAAGAAAACCTTGAGTAAAGTATTCAAGTCCTAAAATAGTGGCACACAGGCAAAAACAAATAGCTCACAGGCTCCCACAGATAAAAACCTAACTAATAATTCAATTCAAGTCAAATTCAGTCCAAGGCCACAACCGGACAACCAAGGTAATTCATAAGATTAAAAAAAATTTGCACCGCTGGTATGGTACTCCCCTTTTTGATTTGAAATAACAACCAGACCAATGAACCGAAAGACCGCCTTTCTTGCGTGTGCGTGCCGTTGACTCCTCTACTTAATGGGGTATTTATTTCTGAGATTTGGAGTTCCGAGGCTTTGAGAAGGTAGAGGAGTTTATCCTTGAGATTCTTAAGGTCTTGCTGCATTTTGAGAACATAGGCCATTACAGTTGAGTGTTGTTGATTGAGGAGGTTTGCTTCCATTTAGATGCTTGCTGCCTTATAGAGGTTTCCTGGGCAGTGTGTCCTGGTGTTAATGGAGCGGGAGAAGGTGGCACCACACTAGGAGTTATAATCTTTGGCATCACCAGAGGGTCTAGTTCTCTCACCTAGGAGTCAGTAGGTAGAGAAAGGTACCTACATCCAAGTATGTATTCAGAAATTAAACAAGGAGAGGGAAGAGAATCTTCTAGCTTTCTTCTAAGGTCTATTGCCTGAGGATGTTCCTGAATATGACAGTGCACAATTGATCCTCTTTCTGGTGGCAAAGGCATAGAGCAAGTGAACACAATAGTTATATTGGTAGTAGGCAGCCAGCTCCCACAAAATAGTCTAAACAGGGCTCTGTATGACATTTTCAGTAGATTTGAGTTGAGTCTGTTAGTCTTTAGCCAGACAGCCCCTATATCCCTAGTTAGAACCTGGATCACCTCATGAAAATCAATTTCCTCCTCCAAACCTGTTTTGTCAATATCATTGAAATATGGACAGCTTAGGTAGTGTGCAATATTGGCAGGACAGAAGTCAATTATATGCCCCCTCACATAAACTTGACCATATGCCGAGCTCTTAGTGTTGCCAAAGTCTTCAGACAAGTGGCACAAAACTCCCTAAGTTCACGTTGTATTTTTCTACAAATAGTGCCAACTCCACACAACCCATTCCTAACTACAACTCCATCACTTTATATTGTTCTAGCACCCTTTGACTGACTTTTTTTCTCCGCCAAGATTGGTTTCCCAATCAATTCAACCATCCTCAATTTAGTAGTCTTATGTAGAAATATTTAGAACATTCTTGTCCATGAGAAGAGCATGGGAGGAGTAGCAGCTCATGCCTTTTCAGCATTATATTTTGAAGATAAAGCTCCCTTGTGAGCTGCACTGGTCCTCTTTCTTCCCTGGCTTAATCCTGTGCTAGGGATTACCCCTATTACCTCTAGGTCTGACCCTTAACTTCCTTTCTCCTCAACATTGTGCTCCCCCTTAGAGCCTTCCTCAACCCCTTCATCAATATCTTCAATAGACAGATTATAGAACTCTCAATAGGTAAATGTGGCATTATAATAATAGGAGTAAATTCATCAATAAAATGATGTACAGGGTATGCTTTAACAAACATAAACTCAGTTCCCAAATTTTCAACAACAAGCAAAGATAAAGTATTTTCTAGAACATATTGAAGCACATGTACATGTATTATCAAACGAATATCATAAATAGATAAAGCAGGCAGCAACAGAGGATTTAGCATATATGAGATTTGAGTGCCTGAGACTCTCAGCCTACACATGAATAGAAATTCATCCAGAGTTCCTAAGTATTGTCCAAGAGACAGAGAAGTTACCAGCCTAGTCACTGGAATGACCTGAGTAGCAGATGATGTGGTTGTACTTGAGGATCCGGGGGAAGTGTGTCTCATCATTGCCAGGGGGAGAGAGAGTACGATCGTTGTGTCCCAAGGCCAGTGATCTCCTAGGTCGAATAGGTTGTTCGCCACCATAAATGAAAGATTGGTACAGATTGTCGCATCGGAAGCTGTGCAGAGATGGTGATGCTGCACCCGAATAGAAGAACTAAGAGAGAAAAACCCGAAGGAATGCGAAGAGAACTTTGAGAATGGAGGCAAACAAGTCTGATTTATGAGAGAGAAAATCTCTCCTTTTTCGTGTCAGACTTAATGATGGATTTTGCTTCCAAGATGTTGTATGTGTGAGCGGAGAGGTGTGCTGCTAGCTGAGTTTCATGGTATGACAAAGAATGTTCATAATACATTGCCCTGAGTGTGAGATTTGAGGATGTCCGTGTAACTCGCACACTGCATAGGCCTGTCTAACATTCACGAACGTAAGAAGTGATGGCATTGTTAGACAAGCATCTCACATACTAGTTGATCAGATAAATCCCCGATACCTGTTTGAGTTCTTTGAATCTCATGGCATCCATAGACTTGGTAAGGATGTCTTCCAACTGTTTCTGTGTGCTCATATACTCCAAGCTCACAATCTGTTGCTCGACCAATTCACCAATAAAGTGATGTCTTTTGTCAATGTTCTTGGTCTTGCTGTGTTGCACATGGTTTTTGGTGATGTTTATTGCACTAGTATTGTCACAATACATGATTAGCTCCTTCTGTGTAATCCCATAATTACTTAGCATCTGTTTCATCCAAAGGAGTTGTGTGCAACAGCTCCTGGCTACAATGTACTCAGCTTCTACAGTGGATAATGAAATACAATTTTGTTTTTTTACTATACCAAGAGACCAGATTGTTTCTAATATAGAAGCACCCACTAGATGTGCTTTTTCAATCATTACATTTTCCAGCCCGATCCGCATCACTATAGCCAACAAGATGAGTGGTGGTGTCCTTACTGTAGAATAACCCATACTCAGTAGTGTCGTGCACATTTCTCAGGATGTGTTTTACTGCCTTCTTGTTTGACTCCTTAGGATCCACTTGATATCTTGCACACACTCCAAAACTACATGATATATTAGGTCTACTAGCTATTAAGTAGAGTAATCCACCGATCATGGTTCTATACTCATGTTGATCCACACTGGCTCCCATCTCATCCTTGTTGATCTTGAGTATGGTACTCATAGATGTTCTTACTGTCTTTCCATTCTCCAAACCAAACTTTTTCACTAGATTCTTTGCACATTTTTCTTGAGAGAGAAATATGCCTTCCTTCATCTGTCCCATTTGCAATCTAAGAAAGAATGTTAGTTTACCTACCATACACATTTCAAATTTAGATCTCATGGATATGATGAATTCCTCGATGATATCCTTTGATGTGTATCCAAACACTTCCTCATCAACATATATTTGTATGATGAGCACATGTTATGCAGTTCTTTTGATGAATATAGTCTTGTCCATACTCCTTCTAATTATCTTTTGTTAAGAAAATAGTTTGTGAGCCTTTCATACCATGCTCTTAGAGCATGCTTTAAACCATAAATCGCCTTTTTTGACTTATAAACATGATTAGGATACTTTGGATTCACAAACCCTTTTGGCTGTTCAACAAATGCTTCTTCTTGTAATATTTCATTCAGGAAAGCGCTCTTAACATCCATTTACTGGATTGTGAAATTCTTAGCACACAAAATGAAGACCAATAGTCTTAAGGATTTAAGTCGTGTGATTGGGCCGAATGTTTCATCAAAATTCAGTCCCTCTACTCGAGTATACCCTTGTGCAACCAGCCTTGCCTTATTGCGAGTGATGTTACATTTCTTATTAGTTTTGTTCCTGAATATCCACTTAGTACCAATTAAATTCACACATTCTGGTCTTGTAATCAGTTCCCATACATCACTTCTATCAAATTGTTGCAACTCTTCTTGCATTGCTTCAATCCAGTATTCATCAGCGAGAGCCTCCTTGATATTCTTAGGTTCAAGTGTAGAAGTGTAGCATGTCATGCTGATCATCACGATCATCTGATTGTAGTCTACACCTTTCTTACTTCTAGTTTTTCAACCTTCTGTGATGTCACCAATGATAGCAGCTGTAGGGTGATTCTTCAGAAGTCTTATATCCTTTCTTCTTGCTTTCTAATTATCCTGAGTGTGAGTCACACCTACCGATTGGCAAGTTTAAAGAACCTTTAACGTTGCTTTGATATTCTTGAGTCATTGTCAATTCAGATGTGTTGTCTTCATCATCAACAACTTGATCTTTAACATTTAGTTTCCTGGTGTCAATATCTTCAACAATCACATGACTGTTTGTGGAGTATCCCATAAATATTCCCTCATCACTTTTGCCATCGAATTTTCCTAGATACTCTTGGTCCTTCAAGATGTAGCATTTACTTCCAAATGCATGCAGGTAACTTAGCTTAGGCTTCCTACCCTTCCAGATTTCATATGTTGTTTTGTTCATCAAAGGCCTTAGAAATACTCTGTTAATGATGTGAACAACAGTGTTAGCCGCCTCTGCCCACAACTATGTGACAGCCCCTTGGAATTCAGCATCACACAAATCATGCCTTGAATTGTTTTGTTCTATCTCAACCACACCATTTTGTTGGGGTGTCGTTTGTGCCGAGAATTCATGTCTGATACCATGTGACTCACAGAACTCTGAAAACTGACTGTTAACAAACTCTTTACCATGATCACTCTTCAGCCTTTTCAGAGTTGTGTTCTTCTCTATCTGAGTACTTAAACATACCTTTTTGAATGCATGGAATGAATCTGACTTGTTTCTGAGAAAGTCTATCCAAGTGTATCTTGAAAAGTCATCAACACACACCAAAGCATTTCTTTTCCCACCAGTGCTTTCTACCTGTGTGGTCCAAATAGATCAATGTGCCTTACTTCCAAAATATGTGTTGTGGTGATGTCTCCAACTTAAATGTTGTCTCCAACTTAAATGTGCTTGGTTTTGATTGGTTTACCAATCTGGCAGTTTTCACACAACAACTTACACTCCTTTTTGAATTGAGGGATTCCTCTGACAATTTGTTTGCTTCCAAGTTTGTGTAAGTGCTTATAGTTCACATGTCCAAGTCATTTATGCCACAGTTCAACTTCTCCAATTTGTCCAGCCAACATAAAGGTTCTTTCATTGAATTCATTTGGTAGCAATTGTCAACTATTCTTGTTCCTACAATTATGCATTTTTCATTGGTCATCACCACATAGCATCTTCTTTTGTCAAAATACACAGTAGATCATCATCATCATGCAACTAACTTATGCTTATCAGATTAGCTTTCATTCTTTTGATGTGTGGATAATCTTGGCATTCCTTCTACATTTAGCATGCCTACACCAACTACTTTATTTTTTAATACCATCACCGAATGTCAAACTACTTTTATGACACACTATATAGTCTGTAAGATATTCTTTATTTCCAATTATGTGGCATGAGCATCAGCTGTCAAGATAACATACACTCCCAAGATTTGGTGACAGAGATAGATGAGCTGCATTACATCTCAACTCATCCTTTCTGATCTACATCCAACACATCTTGACTTCTCCTTTGGTCAAGGCTGTGTGTGAAGATTTCTTCCTTGCTTCAGGTCTCTAATTCTCCTGTAACAATGATGCCACACATGCTCGATCATTTTGGAGTAATCACACATAAGTGGAGGCTTTCTAGGTTTGTATTTATAGATCAAGTTTCTCTTTTCAGCTTGACTCAAGCTGTATTTGACAAATACTCCTTCCAACTTGACATACGTTGTTCGACTGCTTCCATGTTGTGTGATATGAATACCTTTTGTGTGATTGAGAATTGTGCCAGTATAGCCAAGTCCCGATTTCATTCTAATTGGTCTTCCCGTACAAATAATTTCATCAAGTTTAGGATTTCTAGTATTTAATCTTGCTATTTTACCTTCTGCCATATTGCCTTATCAGTTGCATCCTTGACCTGAGCCATTAGCTCCTAGTTTCTTTTTTTAAGAACATCTTTTTGTTCTTGGATCTTTTTTAGGATATCTTTTAGGTCTTGATGTAACTCCACAAGTCCAAGCCACTTGGTGTAGAGCAGGATAAACGTACCTTGCAATTCCTCATAGGACACTTCTTCATTATTATAGATGGACTCATCGTCACTGTCATCTTGGTCATCATTGTGCATAGATGTATCTCCCAAATCTATGACCACATTGAATGCCAGTGTCTCATGGGAATCAGTGTCCTCTTCATCATATTCAGTATTACTTTTCTTATCATCATCACTGAGGATAGTGTTCATGGATCTGTTTTTCTTCAAGGTGTTGACATATTCTGCCTGGATGTGACCATATCCCTCACACTCTTTGCACTGTATGCCTTTTTCTTTTTGACCAGTGTCAAACTTCCTTTTCATTATGTTAGCTTCAGACTTAAACTTATTAGGGCCTTTCCTCTCCCTGTTGTCAGTCTTAAGACTTCCTTGAGGCTTGGATGTTCTTCCAGTTGTATGAAGAAACTTCCCAAGGTCTTGTGTGAGCATGATAACCTCTTCTTCAGAATAAGGTATAGTATTTAGATGAGTTCTGTTAAGCTTTTAGTGAAATGCCCTTACCTTTAGATTCATTATCAAGATTCATCTCATATGTCCTCAAGGATCCTAAAAGATCATTCAAAGGAAGTTTTGTCACATCTTTTGCTTCTTCAATTGCTGCAACCTTAGGATAAAATCATGCAAGTAAGGATCTTAGTGCCTTTCGCTCTAGTTTCTCTTCAGAGAACTCTTCACCCAATTGATGAGCTTTATTTGTAATGTCGCTGAGCTCGCCACTGAACTCACCAACTGTGTCATCCTTTAGTGTCCTTAATTTTTCAAACTAAATAGTCAGCATCTACGATTTGGAAATTCTCACAGCATTGGTTCCTTCAAGAATGGTTTCCAAAGTTTCCCAAGCCTTCTTTGGAGATGTGCAAGTTGAGATCAACTTGAATTGTTACTCATCCACACTGGGAAAGATGGTGTTCAGTACCTTAGCATTAGCCTAACAGATTTTCTCTTAGCATCAATCCATTCTGATCTGGCTTCACAAATACATTAGTTAATTTAGTTGTAGCATCTTCCTTTGTCTTTGTAAGAGGTTTCCATTCAATCTCAACAACATCCCATGCAGTCTCATCCAAGGATTGAATGAAAATTCGTGTCTTCATCTTCCAGTAAGCATAATTTGTACCTTCGAGTAAAGGAGGTCTGGTAACGGTTAAGTTAGTACTTAGGCAATCTGTGCAGTGTGTCTGATTTAATTGTGTGAGGAGTAGTGTGTTACACGGTATGAAAAATAATAAACAACTCAAACACACAAGACACAACAATTGGTAATGCAGTTCGGGCAAGCCTACGTCTGCGAGGCCATACCCTGAAAACAATATACTAATAACTGTCAACATAGTACCAGAAAACACCTAACTCTTTTACACATCTAGTATATCTCTAGTGGAATCAGTGCAAACTCCCTTTGCACACTGGCCAGTTGAATCCCTTTAACTCTTCAAGGCTCCCCCTTAGAACAAGTTGCTTGATCTTGAATCCCTTCAAGTCTTCAACATTGTTGAACTGCAACACAACTTCTATCTCTAGAAGCTATAGTCTTCAAAACAAGAACTCCATTGAATTATGAAGGATGAACAACAAGTGTAAATGGAGAATCACAATGTCGCCTTATTTTCTTTTGCAGAATGTCTTCGAAGAATTGCAGAACGACTAACCTCAACCTTCAATTACGTTATTCTATTTATAGATGTTGAGGCTGAACAATAGATCTTGAATTACCAATCCTTTTCCAATTATAATTTTGACTAAGGACTTTGTTTCTAAAAAGACTTCTAATTTAATACTAACAAAAATCCTATTTGCCTTAAGTTTTGATCTTTCCTTATTCTTTAAATCTCCTTAAGGTAATATCCTAATTGGACTCTAATATTACAGCTCATGATCTTCAAACAATAGTTAAACAAAATCTTCGAGATCTTCTAGATATCCTAAAACAATGCCAATACTTAGTGCCAGTGAAACCTAGAGCTTATGCTGTCACACGACCATCTTGTGTGGCCACACTCAAGCTGTGTGATAGGTTTCTATAAGGTGTCTACATCACGCACACACTCAAGAGGCAAGGTTGATGGATGGCCAATTAAAGCTAACTAAGGAATTTAGTAGGTGTCAAGTCGCTCCTCGGAATATTATGGCGAGTTTGTTAGAAAAAAATCCGGATTGTGCTGTGAGGTATGTGAGATTAATGTTTCATTATTTGGCTTAATTATTTAAGATTCATATGATCTTATATGATTTTTTCAATTTATTAACTCACTTTATATTCATTTTTTAGTAAACAAACTATATATAATGTTCGGGCAAAGATGAAAAAGAAGAGGATGGAGGAACGCAACACAGTTGAAGAAGTATTTCATCTATGTAATCAACGATGATAAAGGTGTTACTGGAGAAATGATAAAAAAAAAAAAAACAATATCCTAAGTGATATCGTTGTTGTGCACCCGGTATCAATTCTTATGTTGAGGACATGGCACTTTATCTTGATAATGGACACGGCGTATGAAATGAACAAGTGAGTTCCCTTCTTTTTTTTTTTATTTGTTTTTTTTGTTTTTCTTGGTATTTTATGTTCAAAGTAAATACATATTTAATTTATAAAATGATTCATTTTCTTATTATTAAATTTATATTATATTATATTACTTAGGTATAATATGCCGTTTCTTGACGCTGTCGGGATGACTCCTGCGAGAAAGACTTTCACCATAGCTACTACCTTCATGCGGAATGAGAAAGTTGAAACCTATAAATGGGTGCTGCAACAACTTAAGAATTTATATTTCGAATCTCCCGAGCTTGTCGTGATTTAACTGACAAATAGTCACGTTTGGTGCCAATTATCTCTTTAGTCTTCAATAATTCTTACCGCATGCTCTGCAGAAGACATATTGATCAAAATATTATTGGAAAGTTAACTCTGAAGATTGCAAAGGATGGAAAGAATTGTTTGTAAACGGTACATGGCACAGATTAATTAACTCCTCCGAGCAGGAGTACAATGAGAGATTGGAAAATTTGAAGACCAAGTGGCATAGAATACAATGGTTCTGAAGATACTTATTTGATGAATAGTCAAATATATGCGCTCATAAGTTTGTGAGAGTTTGGATGGGTAGGTTTTTCCATTTCAGGTCAGAGATTGCGAAATGGGCCAAGAGTGAACATACGCTTGGAAGGCATGGATTGCAACAAGACACGACAATTTAGACACGGTTTTTCTCAGGATTGATTCTTTGATTGAGGGACAAATTACTAAGATTAAGACCACCCTTGAATATTCTTGATTGAAAGAGAAAGACAACAATGTGTTACAATGTAAGCCATTTGGCATTGAGAATTATTAAAGACGAGATGAAGAGAGCCCCGAAGATCCTCGCTGATTAAGAGAATCTATGCAGACATTGGATTAGAACGTCGCACATGCTCCCTTGTTCATGCAAGTTACTCAAACGATACTAGATGTACATTCCACTAAAGTTGGAGGATATTCACATTTTTTGGAGGTCGCTCAAAATAAATGGGTTATTGGGAATAGGAGGACAGCGATCTGTTCAGGAGAGTGATCTTCAGAAATAACTGCATGATTTTACGGGTATTCTTCAAGAGTTCTATACACGGTCACTATCCCAGGTTCATATGTCCAAAAGGCTTTTTAAATATTAATTTAAATTTTTTTATGACTATGCTTTTAATTTATAAAAATACATAATGTCATGGTATATGTATGCTTTAATACATTATGTGGTTTACATTTATTATCAGCTATGGAGTTGCGTCGAGCTACCCAAAATATCTTACATCCTGTTATCCTATTAAATCCAGAAGGCCTAGTTTCGGGTGCTCCACCCACAGTGTTTCCTAAAGGAAGACGTAAGCCAAACTCTACTAAGAGGGATAAATCACGCTGGTAGCACATATAGATTGCCCATGCAAGTATAAAGAAATCAATCAAATGAAAATCAGGATCGGGGTCTGGTACAAGTTCCCTGGAAGAGAGAGGCTGCCACGTATGCCTGGAGGCCGAGGTAGAGGCTGCAGTAGGGGACCGAGCTTGGGGCTGGCGTCTGTGTTAGTCAAGGATGCGTCGGGTTCCCATTAGTTCCCGTACACAGGAATTTTTTTTTACAAATTCGTTTACCTTTGCATTGTAGATTGGAAAAATATAGAAGGAGAGGAAACTGTGGGTTTAGGCTGATATTCTATTTTTTTATACGACAATGAATATCAGTGGCTAAAAGTGCGTAGACATTTGTGTTATGAGATGCACGATAAACGGGATTTGTATTTGAATTTCTTTGGTGGCAGTGAGAGGTTCTACAAGGTTCTCTGTGGTTGTGTGCATTGGAATAGTTTCGCATCGAGGCATTACTGGGTGGATGTACCTGATCATCTCATCCTCGTAGCAAACACATTCAATTTATGCATCGTCCTAATTGCGAGACAGGATGGCGCATAATTTTGCCATTTTATTCAGCGTCGAACCACGTCAGAGACACGATTGTGATCGGACATTTGGCAGATAGTGAACACTTCATTACGATAAGTTTTTTCATTTAAATTTACATCTTTTTTGTGATTGTTTATTTAATTCATATAGTAAATTGCGCCGAACAGCTAACATCTTTATTATTTATTTATTTATTTATTTTTTGTTGCAACTACACATGAAAAATAACTTTCCTTGCCACCTATATACCAACAGTGGTCGTGGTGGTGTCAGAGTAATGTAAGTAGTTGGTGTGTCCCTTTAAGTAATCGTTTAGCATAGTGACACGAATTATATATTAGTGAATTTCCTCCAAAATATGGTCCTCCTAATCTAAATATAATTAATTGAGATATTACTTGTTATAATATTATTTATTAGCAGATTGTCACTATTGATGTTTTAATTATTATTACTCGTTGCGTTACTTAATTTTTTTGTAATAATAGAAAAAAGTATATGAGCAATCCGAATGAAAATAAATATGCAATAACAAATACATACTAAAGTGAGTAGCAATACAATATACGAAATGCATAATAAAGGAGAATAATAAATGAAGCTAAAATCTAAAACAAAGATCTCGATACATACGAACAATCCGAAAGATCTCTAAGAATCTTGCATGACTAGTACCCACATCCTCAGGATCATTATTCCCAATATATGGATCTAATGCATCAAGGACCACAACAGCTGGAATGTGATCATGTGATGAGTAAACCGAGTCGGGAGGAAGTCTATTAGGATTCTGAATCCGTGGGTGGGTCCGGAATGGATACTAGTCCATGTAGCGAGCCATAGTAGCATAGGGAGGCATCACAAGCCGTCTCATATACTCTGGATCTATACAGTGGCTAGCAACGTCATTCCAGTAGGCCGCTAAAAATGTGTGCTCCATGATATACCTAACCTTTGTGTCAGCAGGTCGACGATGCTCACTTGGCACGATAATACGAGTGGGAATGCCCTGTAACTGATCGAACTGCGGTACACATCTCTCAGGCATGTGCAGCTCCACAATATTGAAGAAGGATAATACTTTATGATATGTGTCAAATCATGCTCTCTATCTCTTGAGCGGTGTACGGTGTCCATCGAACCTCAATCGCTCTCATGGTATCCAATTGTAGACAATAGTCCAACACAAAACTGCCACATGCCGTCCCTAATAGCTCAAACTGCTGGATATACGGACTGCATTTGGTCTCACTGGTAATGCAAAGATGGGAAATTAGAGGTATATCCATGCCTAAAAAATAAACGTTATATAAACATTAATATAATAAATATATGAATTATAAAATACCAAAGCCTTAGTATGTTAGATAAATCAATATACATATATCTAACAATGAGTAGCATCCCCCTAAGTCTCTCGCATCAAAGCTTGACACCTGAACCAAATTCCTGTAAAGCCATGCCAAAATCGCAGCACCCCAAGCCATCTTACTGTACCTCTGAAAGTTCTTCACTAAAGGCCATAGATGGTAAGGAACGACGTTTAAACCACTCTTCTCAGTGAATATGGAATACCCCATCACGGATAGCTTATAAGAAGATGCTCTAATATCCATAAGTAGCTCTGATAATCACCAGCAGCTGAAATAGATGCCTGTGGAATCCAACAGTAAGATCACCTCTACCAGTGAGACCGATGCCAAGGTCCCGGTTCACAAAGGCGATGAGCTGCGCCTACGGTATCATCTCATTAGTAACAACATCACCATATGTAGGTATGCCGAGAATGAGCTCTATGTTGTGTAGAGTGATAGTCATCTCACCAAAAGACACATGGAATAAGTTAGTGTCCTGCTGCTACCTCTCAACAAACGCGCTCAAAACCACACTATGCCTGTGCTGGAACATACAGAACTGTAGATATACAAGTCCTGATGTAGCTGCCCGCTTTCTCACATCAAGATCACTTGGTATCCATGAGGTAAGTGTGGAATGACAGCCACGTAACCTCAACGTAGGTCACTCCTGCATATTATAATAATAAAAAATTTACAAAAACACATTATAAATTGCAAGAAAATACATTTAATTAATTAAAACACTTAAAATAAAGTGAAATACATATATTAAACAATTGCAACATGTAACTCTCTACGCCAAATGGCAATGGCAACATGTTTGCCATCTGATGGCATGATCTCTGGATCTTGTGGATCTCCAGGAGCTGGTCCTCTCTGTATCCAAGAATCGTCATTATCCTTCTTCGTCTTCTTCTTTCTAGTACTCGAACCCTCAGAAACTTTGAGCTCAACACGTCCTCCTAATGAAGATCAGGACTGCCTGACAAACCCTATCACAAATCTCGCTGTATCTCACAAAAACTCGACTCCTTTCCCCCCTACCTGGCCTACTCACAAATGACGGTGGAAGAACCTCGGCAATTATCCCCCATCTCTCATATTCACGTCCTCCTCTCCATCGCCTTCTACGTGCTCTGACTCATCCTCGAAGTCATCTCCCTGGACATCCATGTCATCTCCCCTTACCTGAACTATCTTCTCGCCCCCCTCATCCCTACCATGCTCTCCCGACCCAAGTGTACAGGAAGGTATATGTCCAAAACTCCCATAATAATCTACGTGCTGACTGCTGTAAGGAGAAATAATTGGAAATCCTGACAAAAGCTCGTCTACGAATGACGAACCCAATTGCGGATATGAACCACCAGACCCTAGGTGCTGTACGAGAAGCTGGTAATAACTAGGATAAGTAGATGACTCATATGGGTAATAGGAAGATGAAGGTGCGCGGTGGTATGGAGGTTGTGCAGATGACTAAATGGTAGTGGTGTATAAGGGTCGTGAGTATATGAACCCTACTCGTGACCAACAGGATCAACATGAGTAGGAGTAGTTGGTATGTCAAAAATTCTATGCCTACCCCTCAATCCCCGGGATGAATTTATGACAGTATGACCATGCATACGACCACTGCTATCTACTACATGCCCTAAATAATCATCTCTCCGTCGTCTTGCTGTTCATGATCTATCTAAATGAATTTTAAAATAATCATAATTAATTATTATTTATTATTAAATTATTATATGATTATTTAAATTATTAAATATTTATTATTAATTATATGTTAAAAAATGAATTTATTTAATTGTAATCAATTAAATAATTAATTATTAATTATGTTATATTTTAATATATTTTATTTTTCACTATGTTTCTCTTATTAGAAATTATCATAATATATTATTAACTTTATCTAATTAAATTACATTCAATTTATAATAGTGTAGGCTAAATAACTAAAATTATTATTTCCCCTTAAATATTATTAAAATTAATTTTCATTTAAAATTATAATTTCCCTTAATTTTATTAAATTACTTTCATTATTTTATTATTCGTTACTTTTGCTATTTGTTAAAGGTAATCCCTAAACTAATAAAAAATTAAATAAATAATAATTATTGTAATCATCTAAAAATTAATAACTAATTAAATAATTCACAATAAATCATTCACAATAAATAAAACATTAACAATTAAATAATTCATAGACATTTAGAGTATCATAAATATTAGTAAAATTAACAAGTAACATAATATATGTATATATAAACAATTAGGACATTAACAAGTTTAATAAATACTAACATATACATATTATAATATACAATTAACTAAAAAAGATTAACATAATAGTATAAAAAACAATTAATATAACAAATTAATAAAAGGAAAATAATTCATTTAAAAAAAATAATAAAAAAATTCCTCCATGCCAGGCTTTGGTGCAACTGTCTGCACCCAGCACCAAGCCTTGGCGTGAGGGTCTTTTGGTCCGCGCCATCGCTTGGCACTGGCGACCGGATTCTCGATTAATTTCTCCACGCCAGTCCTTGGCGCCACCGTTTGGCACCCTGCACCATCAGTTGGCGCGAGAAAAATTTCAGTTCATGCCACCGGTTGGTGCTGGCGACCACGATACCGCGCCAACCAATATTTTTCATCTCCAATACAATTTTTTAAATTTTTAAACAGTTAAAAACGTAAATAAACGAGTGTAGAATGATATATTAACATTTTTTACGATGTATTAACGATTGGGTTTGGCTGGATCATCGTTTGAAGTCTTCGGGTATATTGAAAACGTAGAGAAGAGAGAGAGTGTGTTTAGTTGAAAATGAAACTTTTTCGCCCGTAACTTTTATATTATGGCGCGTTATTTATCGACCATCATCAAACTATGGTCTCTATTGTACTATCTTTCAATAAGCATTTATTAGATAATTTTTAAATTTACTTATTTTTATTTCATTTTCTATCTTCCCTTTTACGTATTAAGATTATAAAATACAAATTGATTAATTCTTATGAATTGATGAACGCAACATATCAATTGCTTCGGATATTACTATAACATAAAAGTAAAAGAATAGAGATAAGATAAGAAGCAAGAGAGAGAGAAAGTATAACTTAGAAATCAACACCAAATCATCTTATTAATATTTCTTATATGACCTATTTATAGGCTCAAGATATAAAAGATTACAGAATCCTAAAAGGATCTAACTAAATCAATGGGAATCTCATGAATCCAAATAAGATTAGTATTCCGAGAGTTTAGTTATCTTCAGTGGACATATTTGGATATCCACTATATATATATATATATATTAGTTTCATAATACTCCCCCTTGGACGTCCATAACACAAAGAATATATTTTGTTAAAACCTTATTAAAAAAAAACCCCATGAGAGAAAAACGTCTAGTGAAGGAAAAAAAGTACACTATTCATTTATATTTTATATACTCCCCCTGTTTAAACATCATTAAATCAATACATTGATATGTCTTAGTGAATAAATATTCAGGATTACATATCACGTTTGATCGAAAGTATTGCACATTAATTTAAGCTATCTTATAAATAAATTTTGGTGAAATTTATTTGTCACATCTCTCCGAACATGTCCTCAAAATTTCACAACCCAACAATATGGTTGTAATTCACCCTTCCAGGATACTATATAAATATCTCAAAATTAATTATCAATAATGATCACACACATTCTCAGCAATCCAAATAATTTAGAATTTCAACATAGTTGAATGTGTGATTGCTTGATTATATTATATCACATATGCGTAACATATTTGTTTGAGAATGTATCTTTTATGATCATATAAGTAAGCAACTTCTTGCTTTATTTAACTTATCAGGAGTTGATTTTCTCTATAATTTGAGATTTATTATCCTTGCAAGATATTATAGGACAGAATAATGTTATTCCAAAAATTATTTATAGAAGAATTAGTGCACTAATTGTGCTGATTATGGTACTTCAGGACCATAATGTATTTATTACTTTCTCACAAACATGTAGTACTTACCAGCATCTTATAATAAAATGATTAGTGGATAATCATGTGTAATATTCTATATTTAGCTCAGATAGGATGAATTGGTTTGATTTGCATTACAATTTGAATTTCTTAGCTTATCGCAATTTCTATTGGAATCAAAACAATCTGATTCAAAAATTGGATCTCTTCTGCAATCGGATTTGATCGATGAATTTTTTCACTTTGCAATTGCTTGACATGGTTGGTTGTAGCTAATATTAGTCGTTCACAATCTTCTCACGCAAAACCAAGCATACACTTGTGGTTTATCATCAACTGGTTGTGGTTTCTCATTTGATCATTTGTTTTTGTTTGCAACCATACTTATGACGACTAGGATATCTCCATAGCTAGTTATTTCGGGCTTCTCTTCTGGACTCAATCCACTGGTTTTGATCAAAGTAATTTTAATTTACAGTCACAAGCTGTCATTGTTTATAGTACCTAATAGAGATACTCACAATTCTACAACCTTTTATTCCCATATTCTGGTAAGATGGACTCTGCTTTGATGCAACAATTCCAAAAGTTTTCACTTAACGGCTCCGAAAAACTGTCCATCAAGGTTGCAGAGCTGGATTTCAGAGCAAGATTGGAAGAATATGGCTTATGTTGTGTTGGGCGTTTTATTTGGGCTAAGACTATGAATGTTAACGCATACCGATCTGTTATATGCCAGGTTTGGGGTTGCTTGGACCTCAACATTTTCAATTCAATATTCACCAACTATTTTTTCCAGACAAAGGCTCACGCAAGAAGGTTCTAGAATGTGGCCCTTGGTGTTTCTACAACTACCTCTTTATTATCAAGCTATGGAGGATGCTGATTATGATTTCGAAAGTCTTCTAATGGCATGTCCGTTCAATTTCCACATTGCTCACCTCTATCGGGTTATCATACTGTGAAGTTGGTTACAAAATAGTATATTAGTTAACGAACAGTTCTAAGTTTCAGATTAAACAAGACAAGGAGGACAAAAAAATTTTCCAATTTCGAGCCGATGTTGTCACCAAACCTCCAATTAGGCGAGTATTTGTTCTTGAAACTCCATCAAATGTTGAGGTAGTAGGATTAGTCCAGTATGAGCGGCTGCCCTGACTTTGCTTTCATTGTGGACATTGGGATCACATTCTTTTGGACTGCCCAACCTTGCCCCCTAATGCTTCAAGAGAAGAAAAGAACAAGCAAGAATATGGGCCATCGGTTGCAGTTGATACAAAGTTTCATGAAGATTTAGAGCTTCTACTGACTGTGAGGATGGACAAATCAAGTCAGATAATCCATATTAACCACATTCATGCAGACTACTTGGAGAGGCCTGAAACTGCATGCACTGTTACCTGCTACAGCCTAGGGAAGGAATAAACCAGTACCTGGATGTCGACCAGCATAGGCACAGACTAAACAGGCAGTCTCCCCTCCTTACAGGCACACATCGGCCTCTCACGGCCGCTAGAAGAATAGATAACAACTTGGATTGAAGAGGAAGCTATTTGTTGAGGTGTCTAATGCTTCCAGCAAAGCTGTCAAAGAAGTAACACCTACCAAGAAGCAGAACACTGTTGAAGAATTTCATTCTTATATTTTTGGCAACAAAATTAGTACTAAAGAGGTGGAGGTTTCTCGGCAACCCCGCATAGACCCATGAGTATTTTATGTTGGAATTATTGGGGTTTGGGGAACACTTGGACAATTTGTTTTCTTAAGGAACTTTTACGGGCGCATAATAATCCCCATATTCGTTTTCTTTCTGAAATCATTTGTAATAAGCGCTCGATAGAATCTAATAGAATTGCTTTAGGATTTTCAGCTTGTTTCTTTGTTGAAAGAAAAGGTTTAAGCGGTGGGCTGGCTTTGCTTTGGTATTCTGATTTAGTTAATCTACATATTTTATCATCTTCTATGGGGCATATTGATGATCAAATCAAACCTTTTGACTCTACACCTGTATGGAGGTTTACTGGATTTATGGTAATCTAAGTACTAAGACAAGAGTTCACTCTTGGACCCTTTTACGAAGGCTTAAAAATCTGCACTCTTTCCCTTGGTTTTGTGGGGGTGACTTCAATGAGGTCCTATCTCATCATGAAAAAACAGGAAATCATGCCCGTTCAAATGCACAAATTGTTGCCTTTAGAGAGGCCCTTTCTAAGTACATGACAGTGGATTTGAAGGAACCCCTTTCACATGGACAAATAATCGGGACAATCCACATTTAGTTTTGGAGCGTCTTGATCGCTTTATTTCAACTCCTTCATGGATTTCTAGTTTTCCTAATATGGTCAATTATCACCTCTATAGCCATGTGTCAGACCATATTCCTATTTTGCTCTCCAACCCTATGAGCTGCAGGAAACGGAAAAAATAGAGGAAACCTAGGCCAAGAAGGTTTGAGCTGCTTTGTCTCCAAGAACCATGGTTTATGGAAGCTGTCAACTGTGGCTTTCTCTAAGGCCGGTAACAAATGCAAATTTTAACAACAATCTAATTGCCATCTGTTTGCAGCTACATAACTGGAGTCGACAAACTCTGGGAGATTTTCAGAAAATTCTACCCGAAAAGCTTAAAGCGTTAGAGCTTCTCAACAGAGAGTTCCAATTCTCATGAACTGGAGTTAATTAAGGAAATTGACAGACTTCCAGGACTTGAAGGATGCTTACTAGAAAACAAGAAGTCGTATTTCATGGCTGAAAGGAGGAGATCGTAAGACCTTCTATTTTTACCATAAAGCTTTCCGGAGAAAAAAAAAAATACCATTGATACTTTTATCAATGAATTGGGGCAGCAGATTGATAATGATCAGGAAATAGAAAATATTGCTGTAAATTATTTTATACAGATTTTTCAATCCCAAGCCTCTTCTATTGAAATGTTCTTATCACTAGAACACTCTTTGAGACGGATATTCTCTCCCCGAGTGCAACTTTTTCTAGGGAAGAGGTCTTTTATGCCCTAAAGCATATGCATCCTCAAAAAGCTCCAGGACCAGATGGTATGCATGCCTGCTTCTTTTAAAGACATTGGCATATTTTAGGGGAAGATGTTATGCTCTTTGCCTTGAAGGTACTCAATGATGGGTTGGACATATCAGCTATTAACCATACCCACATGTCTCTTGTTCCTAAAATAAAAAACCCTACGGTAATGGCACATTTTTGGCCTATTAGCTTTTGTAATGTCCTATGCAAAATTGTCTCCAAAGTTCTGGTAAATCACTTAAATAAGGTGATGAATATTGTTATTGATAAGGCTCAAAGTGCGTTTCTTCCTGGAATGCTTCTATTGCATTTGAAGTTTTCCATAACATTAATGGGAATCATATAAGACTTCCCTGTATATGGCTTTAAAGCTAGACATGAGCAAAGCTTTTGATCGAGTTGCATGGGTACTTCTTGGAAATACTAATGCAGAAAATGAACTTTCCACATCATTTTATGCAACTCATCATAAGTTATGTGTTGCATGACATATGCCTCCTACTGTGTCTTACTAAATGGTATCCCAATGTGACAATTCTCCCTTTGTCGTGGTATTCGGTAGGACGACCCGCTTTCTGTTTATCTTTTTATCTATGCTCAGAAGGCTTCTTAGTTCTCCTACATTCTGCAGAAGAAGGTGGCACCGTTCGGGGATTTTTTTTGGAAGAGGGGCTACTATTTCACATCTCTTCTTTGTTGATAATTCACTATTTGCTCACGCAAATCTCTCACAAGCAGCACAACTAAAGACAATTTTTTCCATATATGAGGACTATTCTAGACAAACCATTTATTTTGATAATTCCAGTGTATTCTTTAGCAAAGGTTCCCCTGCTACCTTACGACAGGATTTTGTGCTTTGCTCCAAATCATAGAGGGAAGTGGAAATAACAAATATCTTGGACTTCCTTTTATGACGAGGGTTCAAAAAAGGAGATCTTTAGCTATCTATATGATTGAGTATGGAAGAAGCTGAATAGGTGGAAAGAAAAGACTTTATCCTAAGCTGCAAAGGAAGTTTTGATAAAATCAGTTATTCAAGCTATTCCCGCCTATACTATGTTAGTTTTTCTTCTCCCTCCCTCTATAACAAGTTCCATTACTGGCCTCATTCACAGTTTTTTGTGGGGGGTGATCATAAACATAAGAAGATTTGTTGGAAGGCTTAGAGCGATCTTTGTTGGCTGAAGAAATTAGGAGGATTAGGGTTTTGGGACCTGGACTTCTTTAACATAGCTTTACTTTGCAAGCAGAGTTGGAGAGTCCTCAAGAGTCCTCTCTCTTTACTTTCAACAGTTCTGCAAGCCAAGTACTTCCCTCTGGATAATTTTTCAATGGCAACTTCAGGTCAACACCCGTCATATAATGGAGAAGTATCCTTGCTGCACAACCTCACCTTCTAAAGAGGATAAGGTGGCGAATCGGTAATGGGCAATAAGTTAGAATCTGGGAGGATAAATGGCTCACTGCGCCACATATTTTTAAGTTATCATCTCCACCTCATAAATCGGCTTTCGAACGTAACTTGAAGGTTTCTGAACTTATTGATTTTGAACAGGGTTCTTGGAAATAAGATCTCATCATGACCCACTTTAATCCCTATGATGCTGGGAAAATTCTTAAAGTGCCTTTATGAGACGATTGGTCTAGGTATAAGTAGATATGGGTCTATGATAAGTTGGGACAATTTGCTGTGTGTTTGCTTACTGCCTTATTTTTCAAACCAAGAACAATCCCGTTGGAAGTGGAAGCTCTTCTACTTCTTCCACTTCGCATTTCTGGGCTCATCTATGGGGACTACATACTGCTCACAAAAAGTAAAGATATTTCTTTGGGGAATGTACAATAACATCCTTCCCACACGAAAAAATCTATAAAAAAGGATCACTTCGATTTCGCCATGTTATGCCATGTACCCGGGAAGTGAGGAAGATGTTCTGCACACTTTTTTTCAATGTCGGATTGAGATAGAAACTTGGTTGAACTCGGATTTTTAACACTTGGTGAATCTTTTCCTAAGTCAAGTCTCCCGTCATACTATTCTTTAGAAAGTGATAGGATGGTCGGCTTCTAATAGTTCTCGGTTTGCATATTTACTATGGTGTATTTGTAATGGTAGGAACAATATGCTTTTTCAAAATATTCCTCTAGTTCACTCACAAATTATTTAGCAAGCCACAGGTTTCTGTGAAGAATACTTAAGGGCACACCACATAATGGCTTATAATGACCGTGCCCCAGTCTTCCCTTCTGGGTAGGCCGATAGACCCGAGTATTCTCATGGGAGGAGCTTTGTGCAGGGGAAAGGGTATTTTGGAGCATCCCCAGGAAATATCAGTTCCTATTAGACCTACCAGACTCGATATGCGATCGCCTGTAGCATCAACATAGGATGGATGCCACTTGAGACCACAGATACGAAGCGTTTTAATTTGAATATTGATCCTACTTGGACAGCTCATAGTGCAAATTTTGGGGGTCTCATTAGGGATCACTTCGGAAGAGTAAGATTTTCATTCATAATTGCCTTAGCACACTTGCATTCTCCAGAACATGTGGAGACGGTTGCTATCCGTAAGGGTCTTCATCTGGCTCGAAGATTTGGCTACACCAACCACATTCTTGAAAGCGACTACAAAGTGGTTATTGATAAGCTTCTAGCTCAGTCCAGGATTCTTGGTCCTCTAGGACAAATACACCAACAAATTTTTTCCCTTATAGATAACAGTCTGTTATTTTATCTTTTGATCGTCGCGATACTAATATTCCAACGTATTTATCGGCCGCTCAGACCATTTCTACCTATCCCTCCAATGTTTGGATTGAGTTGGTTCCCCTTTTTATCTCCATTGTTGTTCAAGCAGATTTAATATAATTTCTTCTATCTTCAAAAAAAAAAAAAACTATTGGCAAGAAAAAAAAAATATATTTGTATGTATATATATAATTACAATTTAAATATATTGTAAAATTTTGAAATAAAAAATCTCCCTTCATTATAAAAAAAGAAAAGCCAAAGATTTTTAGGGTGGATGATCTAATGCATGCCATCACGAACCAAAACATACGGACTATATATATGTTTTAATTTATTATGAATGCGTCTTTATAAAAAACCAATATGTCAATATATATGTATATGTATATGTATGTATATATATATATTAAGCAAAGCCATACTAAGTCTTATAAGAGCGCCACGTGGTACCCTTTCCTTTTTTTTCTCCTCATGCAAAATTGAAAATAAGAGATAATTAGTAGTGATAACTATATTTATCCTCCTCCATTTAGGGTGGGATATATTAAAATTAATATAAAATAATACCAATCAAATTAATTTGTGATATGAACAAATTATTAGCAAGATTAACTTTTTTTAAACAAATTGGATAATAACAAAATTTAAACTTTAATTTTTTATAATTTAAAATTTAGAATATTTATTTAATCACTAACACTAATATTAATTTGATAATATAATTTTTTTAAGATTATATTCATATATATCGATAAATATATTAAAAAACAAAGGCGTACTAAGTGCCGAAAGAGCGCCACGTGGCACCCTCTCCCTTTTTCTCCATGTGCAAAAATAAAAACAAGTGATAATTAATAGAAATTAAATTTATAAGAATAGATAACAACAAATTTATACTTTAATTATTTTATTATTTTAATTTAGAATTATTATCTAATCACTTAAAATTACATATTCTAATTTCGATATATATATATATATATATGTATATATATATATATTAAATCAAAGTAATAATGAGTGTCATAAGAGTTCCACTTGTTACCCTCTTCTTTTTTCTCCTCATATAAAAATAAAAAAAATAGAGAATATAAGAGATAATTTTTTCTTCCTCAATTTAAGGTGGTTACATTAAAATTAATATTCTGATAAGAACAAATTATTTTCCTGCATTTAAGGTAGGCTGCATTAAAATTAAATAATTAATATTTTGATAAGAACAAATTATTGACAAGAAAAAAAAAAGTAAAATATATGAGAACTAATGCTAATAACTATCTTCGTACATTTAAGGTGGACTACATTAAAATTAAACAAAATAATATCAATCAAATTAATATTCTTATAAGAACAAATTATTGACAAGAAAAAATACAATATATATTTATATATATCAAAGCAAAGCCATAATTAGTGTCATAAGAGTTTCACGTGGCATTCTCCTCTTTTTTCTCTCCATGCAAAAAAAAAATTATAATATAAGAGATAATTAATAATGATAAATATCTTCCTCCATTTTAGGTGTGATACATTAAAATTAATATAAAATAATATTAATCAAATTAATATTTTGATAAAAATAAATAATTAGCAAAATTAACTTTATAACAATGAATAATAATAAACTTTAGACTTTAATTATTTTATAATTTTAATTTAAGATAATTATCTAATCACTCAAAATTACGGATTTCAAGCTAATCAGTCAATACATTTTCCTTCCTATCTTTTAGGAAGAAGAATCCTTAAATATCTCTAATACTTAAGTTTCTCTACTCTATAGATACTTAAGGATTAATTCGTTTTTTCCTATAAATATTTATTACTGAACCTAATTAAACTTAATTAGACTACTGCTAATTAACATGTTGCTGACTGTCATATCAGAATCAATATTTTCTTTTTGAGGTTGTATTTTTAATGGCATGAAAACGGTGAAGTTTTCTTTTCATCTTTCTTCTTCATGTTTAGACCAATTATAACATTTTGTCTTTTTTGATAATTATTATATTTTGTCATTATTACATAAAAGAAGGGGGAGAGGATCAATGTGGCTGAAGAATCCAGATTTGAGTGCTGAGACATGGCTCTAATGTCGCAGAGGTATTAATCTACTAATGAGTTGTTTACTTAAAAATTAATTTTTTATTGAACTTTTCCTTGATTGATTATTCATTGTTTGTTAGGTATATTCTGATTTAGCAAAAGCGGTTAAAAATTATGTTGTAAAACTTTGAATCAATAAATTAGAACTTGAATACTTCGGAATTAGAAGGTTGGTATTGGTAAAAAGAAATTGTCATAGAGAGTCGCGGATGCACTCAATGTTTTGAGAGCTCTTTGAGTAAAAGGAAGAAACAATATCATTAAGTAGAAATGTTGGAATATAATTAGCATTTCTCCAAGAACTCTCTGCTCTTGTGGCTTATCAAATGCAATATGTTGATGGTAAATTATTTTTTGTTCAAGAGGATATATATATATATATATATATATGTATATCCCCTTATGT
This sequence comes from Catharanthus roseus, assembly GCA_028651295.1. Taxonomy (NCBI): domain Eukaryota; kingdom Viridiplantae; phylum Streptophyta; class Magnoliopsida; order Gentianales; family Apocynaceae; genus Catharanthus; species Catharanthus roseus. The sequence continues at coordinate 2,627,312 of JAPQWS010000116.1, forward strand.
TTTGGTTGATATAATCAAAATACGACGAGGAGTTGGTTGATCCACATAAAAGATTGGATTAGATAGACTACAAATGTATAATTTATTATTTATTTAAGATTGTAATTTCCCTTTAAAAAATTTATAATAAACATTTGATTGTTAATTTGATGGCCATCTTTTTTTAGTTCATTAACATTAGATTAGGTTTTTCTCTAACTTCCTTATTTTATCTATAACTTCTTTCAAGTTAGTATCTCTTTTGAATATATATATATATATATATATAATATAATTTCTCCAATTTTAGTTACTTACAGCTTTGTATTTGTCCAGCTAATTTCTTGTACATTGATCTTCTTCTTTTAGATGCTCATATTCTAAGAAAATTGGACAAATATGAGGAGAGATATATGTAAAAAAAACACAAAACAAGTTTGAAGAGTTACTATTATCCTTTAAAAAAAATTAGTTTATATATTTGTTCTAGATATAGAGACCCTAAATTATCTAATCCATTGTAATCTTTATCAATAAACACTTTTAAATGAACATAATAATCATAATCATATGGAGGATACTATATTTTTATTATTTTGAAACTACCAAATTATCTAATAAAATAATTATTTATTATATTATTTAAACTCTATATCTATCATTTCTTTTTTAAATGGCTCTTAATGGGAATTAGTTGGGAAATAAAGTATAAAGTTTCTTCTATATATAAATTATTATAATTTGATCATTACATTCATTACATAAAAATTATAATATTTATTTTAATGTAATGTTGATAATATATAAATGTCGGTGCATGCATGTTATAATATTTATAATAAGGTTTGAGTATTCTTAAATGAAAAGAGCAATCTTTCTATTGATCCTTTTTGAAGTAGGGATAGGGGAGTGGTAGAACTGTTAAAGTGGGCAACAACCTGAGGAGTAATCCGGTTTGATCCACCCATGAAATGGGAATTAACTACTTATAAATTATAAGTTAATAACTTTTTAGAAAAACTTAACTATAACCGAGTATTAGTTATAACTGAATTTGTTTGTTGAGTTTATTAAATCTCTTGATTGTTATTTAAAATTCACAAATGATTAAATTAAGAAGTAAGGAAATTTATAAATAATCAAATATAAGAACTCAAAAGTCAAAAGAAGTAGTATAAGAAATTCAAATGCTAACTTTTATTTAGATGACATATGTAATTATTTTTGTTATTGAAGCGTTAATGTCATTTTAAAAGTGATTAATACTTTTGGAAAAGTTATTTGTGACATTTGAGATTAAAATTTCTTTTAAAAAAAAGTTACCTGACCCGCGAGCTAGCACATATACACACAAGTTTTTTGCGCGTTGGTTATGGGTTAAAATTTTTTTATCCTAAAAGAAGAAAGTATCAATCCGTTTGATAATACTAGGGAGGGACAAAGATAGTAAATTGGTTCGAACTCTAAGTAAGAATTGTTATTAAAAACTTCTTTAAATAATTAAAATACGTATTGTATTTCCTTTTTTAATTGAATAAGAATTAAATAACTTTTTTAGTTTTCTCAAATGAATCTATCTTTAGCACAGACATACCATATCTCATTTTCTCTTAATATTTTTATTTTGCATGTAAACAATCAATATTTTGGGTCGATAAATCTACCTCGTGAATATGAATGTATAACTTAAACTTGTATTGGAGGTAGATATACATCATTATGAAGAATTTGTACAAAATATTAATTTAGATGTAAGAAAAATTGAAATAATTTTTTTTTCAAAATTGGGCTCAGATTGCCTGGACGGGCGACCTAGATATGAGCGGATCGCCCAGATGGGCGACCGGTACATGTCCGGGTCATCGGCCCGGGCGACCGGCTCACTTTCGGGCGACCTGAGCCCCTTCTTTTTTTTTTTTAGGAAAAAAGAATTTTTGTAGATATTTAGAAAACTTGAAACATGAATAATTCTGCGATTGGAGGTCCGTTTCACGCGTATGACCACTCGTTTTGATAGTTCTCGTAAAGATAACGCAATGACATCATCGAAAAAGTGATCCGGACACGTTTCGAGCCAAAAATTTGCGTGCGAAAAGAATTCAAATACTGCTCCTCTATTTAATTTTCAAATTGGTATCGTATTTTTTTAATTAACAAGAGAGAAAGTATTAGAAAATTACAAAAATGTAAATTAAAACGAAAATAGGAGGTTTTTGTGGGAACGATTGGTGAAAACCCCCTAAAGCTGTTTCCGACATGTAGATCTCGAAAAAATACACGAAATGCCCACAAGAATTGCCTCAATCGGACGTCCGAGCGCAAAGTTATGCTCCGTCAAAGTTTTCGACTATACGGGACAATTTTTTTGCCCTGAAATGCGTCCGGATCACTTTTTTGACAATGCTGTTGCGTTTATCTTTACGAGAACCATCAAAACGAGTGGTCATACGCGTGAAACGGACCTCCGATCGTAGAGTTATTCATATTTCAAGTTTTTCAAATACCTACAAAAATTCTTTCTTCCTAAAACAAGAAGGGGCTTGGGTCGCCCGTCCTGGCAATCCGAGCCCAGTTTTGAAAAAAAAAATTATTTCAACTTTTCTTACATTTAAATTGATATTTTCTTCTACAAATTCTTCATAATTATCTATATCTACCTAAGATTTTAGTTTTAGAGTAGAGAATGAGTAGAGAGAAGTTAGAAAGAAATTGTGTGGAGAAAAAAAGAGTAGGGAAAATAATGATTTTTTTCGCTATACATTCATATTCTCGTATTAGATTTATCGACCCTCAATATTTTTTACAAATTTTTGTAAACGAATATATAATTTGAAGTTTTAAATTTAATACATTTATACAAGTCTCAAAACATTAATTTTTCCGTTTATATATTTAAATTTAATTATAATTACCCTAATTATTTATACAACTCTACAGATATTCAAGTAAAATTTTATATTTTATTTATACAACTCTACAGATATTCAAGTAAAATTTTATATTTTTATACGCACAACTAAAGTAAAGAGCATAATATTTCAAGACAATTTCCGTAAGAAATTCTATGGAACAACTTCATCTAAGAACAAATGTTTTTAGAGAATGATTCTACTATCTATCCTACGAGAAAGAAAAAAAAAAAAAGGTAAATCCTTGAGTGTTATGATGTCAATAATTTCTCCATTAACTTATAAAATTGAAGACTTTTCATTGAAATCTCATGTTGATGGACAAAGAATCATCAGATTTGATTCATTTTCATAAATGTGAAAAAAAATATATGGTTATCCTTATTCTCATTATTAAGTTTTTAGAGAACTATTTTTGGTACCAAGTTTTTAGAGAACTATTTTTTAAATTGCCCCATATAAGTTAGATATTTGTGTAAAATATTATAAATGAATCTATTTCGGGTTAATCTAAAAAAGGTAATCTCTTAAGATTGCTCATGTATGTTCTCAAAAAGAAAAAAAAAAAAAAAGATTTCTAATATATTTTTAAGGATTAATTTTAAGTGGAAACAGCTAAAATGTTCTCAACTATTTATTTTACAAGTCATACAATAAATTTTTTAAGACATAGTTTATACCTAAATCATCCAAGATCATCTGTACAATTTTGTGTATCACCTTACTTTTATAATATATTTTTCCTTAGGGTTGATCTTTTTTCCTGAAGTTTAATCCTTTATTTTATAGATTATATTAATAAAATATATTAAATTAGAAAATGGTATAGAGAGTGGTACACAAAGTGGTATAACGATCCAACCGCACCTAAACTAGCTATTTATGGAGTGTCTTTTATGGACCTTCGTAATCCGGCTATTGCATGAAGGTCATAATTTTCCATTTACTCTTTTTCTCTCCATCCTAACAAGTGAATTATCCGGTCAAAATGACTGGATTCTAGAGATTTTAAGCATAAACGAAATCCCATAAATAATTCAGGATTAAAATGTGCTTAGACTAAACAAAAATAGTTCGAGGACATTAAATAAGGAAACTGATAAAATTGTCGAGTTACCTTATAAGAAAATATGTATTATATATATATATATATGTTTTCTTTAATAGGAATGACCATAATTTGTTATAAATGGTACAGTGGAGACTAGACATCCATCCGGGCTTCAAGCGCGGGAAACATAGCTAGTGATTTATATAAAACAATGCGTCATAATTATTCGAAGAGGGGGTTGGAATTATAGGGAATTTAAAAACGACTTCATTTTATCCCACCCTCACGCATAATGTCTTTTTGTCCATATCGATCAAAGCTCTAGAAGTATATAAAAATTGTCATCCTAAAATTAAAGAGAAATTAACATCCTCTTCCATGTCGAGAATGACAAAGCCTACGAGAAAAACAAGGTCATTAACTTTTACCAAAACGTCCTCTATAACTCTATCAAGATGTTGTATGCTTTTATCCACCAAACTTATAGACATCCTAGTGGGTGTTGGATTTCCTAGGCCTAGCTTTTTAGTAATACTATAGGACATAACGTTTATGCTAGCTCCTAGGTCGATTAATGCTTTATCAATAGAAAAACTGCCTATCATGCAAGGGAAAGTAAAACTCCCTTCATCGTCTAATTTCTGTGGCATCTTTTCTTTGTTGATTACTATTACCGAGCACTCTCGCCCAATGTGTATGTTGATGCTTTGTCTATTCTCCCTTTCCTTGAAAGCATCTCCTTTAGACATTTTGCATATTTAGGTACCTGCAAAAGCAAATCACAAAGAGTTAAATTAGTCGTTAATTGTTTGAAAAAATCCACAAGCTTCCTCATCTCGTCTTTGCTTCTATTGCGATTAAGGGCCGTCGGATAAGGGGTCTTAGGCTTGTAAGCTTCAATCTCCTACCCCTTGTTCATTCTTCCTTGGTCCTCTACTACTTCTTGGGATGTGGGACTATCAAGTGCCAAAACCTCTTCCTTCTTGGAGATCTTTTCTTGATTAACCTCCTTTGTCTCTTTTTAAGGAAGCTCTTCATTGTAAATTATCAAGATAGTATTAACGTGTTCTCTCAGGTTAACTTATGTATTGCTTGAAAGAGATCCAGGAGGTCTTTCTAAAGCCAACTTAGCAATCTGCCCACTCTGAGTTTCCAAATTTTGAATGGAGGCATCTTGATTTTGCATTCTTGCCTCAGTTGCATTCATGAATTTGATAAGCATGTCTTCAAGATTGGACTTAGGCAATGGATTGGTGGGAGGTGCATTATAGGGCAACGGTTGTGTATGTCCGCAATTTTGAAAACCCGGAGAATTTGGAGGTCTTTGTTGCCCTTGATTTCCCGAAGAGAAGTTGGGGTGATTGCCACCATCTTGGATTATAGGTATTGTAATATGGATTATTTCCTTGTCTATTTTCTTGTACAAAATCCATTTGCTCCACAGAAGTAACCATATTAGGGCATTCATGATTTGGGTGTCCTCAAATACAAAACTCAAAGAACATTGCTTATTGTGAGCCCATCGGTGAACATGACAAGTTCAATCTTTCGGACTTCTTATCGAATATGGCACCTAAGCTTGATTTTATGGACGTTTGCATATCCATGCTATGTACTCTCACCATCTTTGCTTTAGGTCTTGGGCCTTTAGGTATAGCTATTCATGGCTAATTGTTCAAGTAGGTCATACTTGTTGGGGGCATTTTTCTATCTTCAGATCTATCACTGGAAGCATCTATGAGTTGTCTATCTCCAAAACTAACTCTATTGTATAAAGATTGAATTTGGATTCCTAAATCCAAACTATAGTGTGGACACTTTCTTATCAATTCTTTCCACCTATCCTAAAGACTTTCCCCATCAACTTGCTGTAATGAGAGGATTTCATTCCTTAATTTTGCAGTACGACCGGAGGAAAGTACCTTTCAAGGAATTTTTCTATGAAGAGCTTGCCAAGTAGTGCTGGATCCCAGAGGTAGAGACTTGAGCCATGACTTTGCTTTATCCCTTAAGGAGAATGGGACTAAGCGAAGTTTAATTGCATCCTTCGATGATCCATTGATCTTGAAAGTATCAGATACCTCCAAAAAATTGGTGGTGTATATGTTGGAATCTTCTTCGAGCAGCGTATCGAACTTAACATGATTTTGCACCATTGTGTTATATTGGACTTAATGTCGAACTCGTTGGAGTTCACCGCCGGTATTGTTATGCTCGACTACATCCCAATAATGGACAGCCGAGCATAATCTACCATAGCACGTTCCACCATTGGATGTGGTGGTGGTGGTGGATCGTTTTACTCTCCTCCTTAGTCTTGTCTACAACTACTATTGACGAATTCGATGTGTTGAAATTGATAGTGCGCCGAACCTTCTATAGCTTTCTCTCGATTTTCGGATCGAACTCAACCAATTCATCCTGTTAGCAACAGAGTGTAAACTAGTCAAAAGAACCTGAAACAGACGAATTATAAAATAAGTGAGTTTTAGCAAATAGAGGAAAAATAAAAAAGAATCCAAACACACGCCACAATTCAAACGGAGACAAAAATAATAAAAACAAATAAGACATAATTAAAATAAGAAAACAATTAAAGCAATAAATAAATAGCGTTCCTAATGTTACCGCCCCGGCAACGGTGCCAAAAACTTCTTGTGTGACTTCTATCCTAACAAAATTCCACTTTTAGGTTACTTTACCTTTCGTTGTAATAAGGCAAGGAAAGTCCTCGTATTATCGAACTCTTGGGACGGCCAATCACTAGTACTTACTACGTCTCTACTATTTAATTTGATAAAACTTTTGAAAGGTTTTTGAAAATAAAGAAAACGATAAATCAATTAACTAAGAAAGCAATTAAAAGTTCTTTAAATCAAATTTGGAAAAGTTGTTCAAATGTTAGAACCCCTCCAGAACCTTCAGTTAGTTTTATTAAGAAAATCGTCGTAATTAATTATTAAAACTCGTTCGTTGGATCTTACTCAAACATCAGATAATCTCTATCTCTAGGCGAGGACCTTCCTATTCACTTAACCGTTTAGTGAAAAATATCTTCTCTCCCTAACCTGATTATGAACAAATTACAAATTATGAGTGAAATTAGTGATCTAGAAACTGTAATTAGTAGCTCTACTCAATTACCAATCTCTATTCTTCAATTAAAAGCCCTAGGTTATCCTTCCTTTCTCAATTCTAAATAACCTTGCGAAATTATCAATCTCACAAAAATAAAAAAACAATCACAACAATTCAATAACAACCAAACAAGAATCAATAATAAAAATACCAAGTATTCTAGGGATCATCCCCATTCAAATACAAAGGAAACTTAGCCACTAAACATATCTCTAAAACACAAATTCATATAATAGAAAGAGTTTAGAAAGCTTAAGAGAAGAATTGAAGATTCCACGGTTTTGGTGAATACCCAAACTCGTCTGCTGAGTCGCCCGAAAAAATCCTGATACCTCTGTAATAGATCTTCAAGAACTTCTTTACAATATGAATAATGAAATCTAAAACCTAAGCTCCCAATTATCCTAGCTAATTGGGTATTTATAGTGAATTCCCTCTTAAAAACACCCTAATCCTCTCCTAAGAAGAGTTGGAAACTAAATTACAAAGAAAAGGGATTAGAAGTTAAAATGAAAAGTTCAGAAAATTATAAATCTGCCCTTCTCACGACTTTTCGGATAAGGACAAGCTTTCTAAATCTGGAAAGCTTCTATCCAAAGAATGGCCTATTTGGAACTGCTTTCCTGACCAGGTACGTATCTTTCTCTTCTTGAGTCTTTTTAATCCCTTTAATGGACGATTAAGGTCATGGTGTCTTCAAGTTGAGTTATGATTATTTTACTGAAAGATGTCAATATGGAACATCATATGAGAAAGTGAATCTTTGCATTATACTGTGGATGACCAAATGAACTCAGATTGAGACAAACTTTAGTTTTGTTGAAACCTCATGAAGTCCTTTAAAATTTTAAGAAGGACACATCTTCAAATAAGGTCATTACAAAGGTCAAAAACCTACCAAAAGTAACTTTATTGGCCCAGGAAAGACTATTTTGGGCAGCTTCTCATTTCATCTCTTTTTTCGTCCGTTCTTACTCTGTAGATTCCCATTTTGATTTTTTTTCACTCTTCACTCCCAGGGAATGTACCTATAACAATAAGATAAGATTTTGAGGGTAATTAATCAATTTTATTTAATAATGTACCTAAAAACGATGTAAAACCAATACAATCAAACGGGTGAAAATGGACATATCAATGATCATCATGCAAAGACTCATTTTATAATGAGTTATACTGTAGTCACAAAGTATATACTATATTAGTATAAATAATTTTGTGACTTTTGGCATTCCTCATCAATCAAAGCTATATGAAAGAAAATATAATTGGAAATGTTATTAAGGAAATTCCTCCTATCTCGTACCTCAAATATACTCTAAAAGTAGCTATGTAAAGGAAAATGTTCTTAAAATTATTTTGAATTGATTTTATGTTTGTTTGAGATTAAATAAGAAAAGAAGTCATTAGTAAAGTATTGTGGTAGTTGCCCAACCATTCTACATCATTCCTTGAAGCGAATGCTTAGATATTTTGATTTATTTGTAAAAGTGATTTGGATGTGATAAAAATGATCTCTACAATTATATTAGTGAAAGTAACTCATCAAATTCGCAAAGTACATATTTCACCTGAAGTAAGAAAATTATGAGAAAGAAAATAAGAGAATTATGATTTAATATATTACGGGGATATATCGATGCAATAGAAATAAATATTTGTCACCTACCTATAATACATTTGACATCTTATATTGCTAATTAATTAGCATTGATTAAGAAAGAGCAAAGAATATTATTTTACTTCCCCTGGAATTATTCTATTCGTACTATAATATCAATATATGATTATTCATTTTAATATGGTACATGCAAATGTAGCCAACTTGCCTGAATCTCTAGAAGAGATTTTTTTTTGAAATTTTTTTTTCTTGTTCATAGAAATTTTCAAAAGAATTGAATATTATTTTACTTTTCATCATTTTGTAAAATTTTAAATGTTGATTCCCGTAGCGGAAATTGAAACTTCAATAAAAGCATCAAGAAAAGCATCTGAAGCGGAGGTGGTAAAATCTTTCATCTTGAGATTAATTTGTCTTTCCTATATTGTTTATCATTTGTTTATTTTCTATTTATAAATGCAAAATATAATATATATATATATACCACATATATATTATTCCATTTAATATGTTTAAAAATAACTATCAAAAGTAAAAATGGTAATCTAATTCTATAAGAACTAGTTAAGTGTAAGCTCTAGAAGAGACAGCCAATTGCAACTCTAGAAAAGTTATCATTACCCGAAGTATTCAGTTAGTATAAAAAATACTACATCCACTAAAGCATTGTTAAAAGTCTTTTTAATTTAATAATATTCTTCAAAAGAAAGATAATCTCAAGAAAGTGGATTAAATAAATATATATATATATGTATTGCTTTTTTTTCTATTTGAAGAAATATGTATTATAGAAACTATCATTTTCTTGTAGATCTCATCCATAATTTATGGACTTGAGATTTATATTAAGTAGCCTAAAGTTTACCGATTCAAATAATTGACTTACTTATTCAAATAATTTATTTGTTGGCATGACCAGTAAGACCATCACGAGTCACTAAAATACGAGAATTTATTTATCTTAGAAAATTTATGGAACCAAAAGATTCCCTATTCCAAATAAACTCTCATATGCTACTTAACTAATATTACTTGGGTTTGAATGTGTTAGAGATAAATCCAAAAAAATATAGTCAATGCATTGACAATATAATTATAAATATTATTGATATACAATTTGTTGTTTGTGTTTCCTTTTTAATGAGCTCATATTCGAAACTCTCTTACTAATAGAATTTATCCTAATAACATTGGCAGATTTTATGAATATCTAAAAGAATATATACATTCATGAAAGGTTCTTGCATACCCATAAATGCTTGAAATGATTGGTGTTATTTTAGTAGCATTTGTTCGTATTTTGCCAACAGATTACTATGATTACTCTATATATATATATTTTTTTTCCATATCTAAGGTAAATATTACTCTATATATCTTTTTTACTCCACCACAAACTAATGAGATGGGACCTTAAGAGAGGTTACAAGAAAAATATTGGGAGCAAATCTCAAGAAGAAGATTTGCATATTAATAATTTTAATATTTCCTAACATAAAGAGGAGATGATATATATGAAGATGAAACTGGATGAATATAATATTATTTTTTGCCTTATCTTGATTCTCATAAACAACATCTTGAATTTAAAGTTTAAAATATAATTTATCTAGCCAAGCATATTCACTGACGAACATCCGGTTACAGAATACTCCTATTACACATGATGTCCATGAAGGATTAACTACCACTACAAATGAATTTGAGATACAATTAAAAGAGTGGTAGATAAGTCGATTCTAACGAAATGTATTTTTCATATATGGGAAAATGAGCAAATAAGTAAGATTGTCAAATATATAGTGAAATCGAGAAAAAAAAATCTAGCAGAATTGTTCTCATACATGACATGTATTATTTCTGGAAGAAATTTAGGTATTTGAAAGTTGTGATAGTGAGATCTCAATATGTCATGTCTTGATCATAAATTATGATGGAACAACAAAATAGTACATGACGTCGCTATTATTAATCATGTGCACAATATTATAAATCTAAATAAGGATCTAAAATAAAAGTCTGCAGACTCAAAATTTAATATTTGATATTCGAGATAATGATATATTATTTGCATGAGAAATATGAAATGTCTAGACATTTAAACAAGTATACTTGAAGTGTACATATATTCCCACCAGAACTATATACTTGAAGTGTAATTCTAGTAGGATGAAAATTAATATCTCTATAATAATTAAATGCGAACCATGATATATATAAATTGCAATTTGTAGAATGAGATTCTTCGTAAAGCCTTGTATTTGGTACAAAGAATAATATTTTTCTAGTGGTGGATACGAATATATTTGATTTTATAACGTAAAATATTTAATATCTCTATAAAGCCCTAGAAGGACTCAAGATGCCTAAGCTATGCAAATAATATTCTTAATGACATCATTATCTTACATGATAATTTTGAAAGAATGATTGAAATATTAAAAGTCCCCATGTATATAGAAACCTGTATGGGATTTGTTTATGGTTGCCACATAAAATATGATTTTTTTACTTATTAATATAGAATTTTTTTTTGGATAAACTAGTATATTTCCATATCATGGAGAGACAATCAAACAATAGAAGAAGGACATTACAATCGAGAGAAATATGATCGCTATACAATTTTGATTTACACATAAAAAAAAATTAGTGAACTAGAAGGTCACAAATTTGTCTATTTTCAGGGAATTGCAAATTGGTAGTCTAATGTGTTACAAGAGTTAAATCAATTATCTATTTATCGATTTTGTATTTTGAGAAATATACTTTAAAATTATATTTTTAAAGCACCCTTGATATGTGGTTGTCTTCTTACTTTTAGAAGAGAAATATCCTAGAAAGAAATCTGATCAAGATAATTCTCTTGAAGAGTTTCCTTATAAAACAAGTAACTAATGAAGGCAAACACTGTGATAAAAGATTTCAAAAAATTAAGCTTAAATATCTAAAAGATGTTATACATGGGCACATCACATTATTATGTACAAAAAATCGTTCTAATATTTGAGAAGTGATAAAAAATATTGAAGAATTTTTGTCTTGAAGGACTATAAGTTGATACAGTATGTGTACTAATATACTTCCATGTAGGATGCAAGTAAATACTTCATATAGTTCTTCTCTAATCCGACAATTTTGGAATGATAGAAACTTTGTTCTAATTACGAATCTTATTACAACTTATCTTGGATTTTTAAGAAAAATTCAACTTCAGTTGAGATGGATTTTACAAATTCTCATTATTAAGATCACACATATTTTGTCATGTAGAAATTTGTAGTCTAGAGAGATATATAACATTCACATTTATATTATGTTAAAGTTATAATTCAAGTGATTGGCTAACAATATGTGTGATCAAAAATCCAAAATAGTTGAAGCAATCCAAGAGAGTCCAATCTCTTTAAGAATGAAGTTCAATGATATATTAACGATATATGACAAATTAGTAAATTAATTACACAATGTTTTTCTTCTTATATTAATTAGAATATGGTGAAAGCTGATGTGCAATGATTTCAATCAAACATGATGATTCAGAAGATTTATTCACTAAGAGACATGACAGACTGCTCTATTTGAGTATTGAAACTTGGAATGCTTCGGTTAGATGATCGGGAAAAAACATAAAGAATGTTATATTCTTTTTTCAATCACTAGAATTTTTTTCCTACTGATTTTTTCTCTAGCAAAGTTTTTATTGAGGTACGTTCTTTATGTAATAGACATCCAAAGAGAAGTATTACGAAAATATTGTATAATTTAGTAGATATCTATTATCTTAAAGAGATGAATTATATTTAAGATAAATCTTTTAGTCATCCTATTCTTGTAAAGAATAATAAGATGAGATGATGACTAAATACATCCTTATAAATGGATAGAATTTTTCTTTCCCCATTTCCATCTTCTCCCTTGTTGCCCTATAAATAGGGCAATAACACAATTTGTAAGAGATATAAGAAATGTTAATAAAATACTCTAGTTCCTCTTCTTTGTTCTCTCTATATGTCTCTTGTTCTATCTACTATTTTTCTAATAGTTTATCATTCAGTTTTATTATTTTATTTGAGAATTTCAATAATTTTATAACGTAATATTTTTTTCAATTATGGAATTATTAGCCTTCAATTTATAAGAGTTTTTCTATTATTAGTTTTTCAATTAAGTAACTAATCTTTAATTTATATTTTGGAAGGACACCGATAAAGTAAGCGCAAAAATAAAAAAGATATGCGCGATAAATTTATAAAAAAAACATTTCCCGCCCTCACTTTCTCTCTCTATCCTATATTCTCTAAAACATTCAACAACTTCAAACTCAGATCTACTCTAATCCAACTGTTGAAATTAAAAAAAAAAAAAAAAGGTTAGTACATTATACTATATTCGTTTATGTACAATTTATCAGTTTAAAAATTTTTAAAAAACACAATGGATCGAACTTGGGAGGGGCTGCAAAACTTTTTGAGGAATTTTAGCCCAGGTGGCCGAAATTCCTAAAACATTTATGCTACCCCCTCCAACAAGTGTGATGTTGTATTTTTTTTTAATTATTAATGTTATTTATGCTATTATAATAATTATTTTTTATAAATTTTACACAATTATATTAGTATTTTAGTTAATTTTATGAGTTGTTTATGTTAATACATTCCGAAGTTTTACTAGTATTACTAGTAGATGGGGTATTATCTATTTGTTCAATTATCCTAGACCTTAATTCTTGGTCTTTTATCAATTTTAAAAATTCTAAAATGTTATTGTTACTTAAAACATTAATATCAGAATCTTTAAACTGAGATATTAGCTTATAATAATCTTCTTCCTGAGAATCATTCTCAGAATTACTACTTCCTTGTTTACAAGGGCATGTATTATGTTCTGAATCTTCAGAATGATCAGTTATCTGATCTATTTCTGATTCTGAAGTAATTTCCTCAGATTCATCAGATTCTATAAATAATTTTTCTAAAGAATCTTTTAATTCTTCACTAATTAATCTTTTTCTTCATCTTACACTTATTAGCATAATGTCCTATTCTTTTGCATTTATAGCAAACAATATTATTTTTATCTTTTCTTTTTTCTAATCTATCAGATTTTCTTTTAAATTTTTTAGCTAATTTGTCTTGAGAATATTTTCTCCTTTTCTTTTTAACATACTTGTCATCTTTCCTATAGTTATGAACTATTTTTCTTTGTGATGGAATTTCCATCCCAAATTGACTACAAAATTGGCCTAACTGATTTCTTTCAGTTAGTCTCTGTCTTTTAATTTGTTAATTTAATTTAATTTCATTACATAAAGCTATACCTTCTTGTATACAAGTGCCTATGAGGTTTCCATAAGTATAACTTTCATAAGGAATAGAGATTTGATCCTTCCTAAGAGCCTTTCTAACTCTTTCAGCAAATAGATGTGGTAGTCCATCTATAAATTTGGACTTCCAATGAGTACTATTACTTTCAGGTAATTCCATAACCCTATGATACTCATAATACATGCCCTTGTAAACAAGGAAATAGTAATTCTGAGAATGATACTCAGGGAGAAAATTATTATAAGCTAATATCTCAGTTTAAAGATTCTGATATTAATGTTTTGAGTAACAATAACATTTTAGAATTTTTAAAATTGATAAAAGACCAAGAATTAAGGTCTAGGATAATTGAACAAATAGATAATATCCCATCTACTAGTAATACTAGTAAAACTTTAGAAGATGTAGAGTTAATCACAAATAATAATCCATATACAATGACAGAAGTTTATAAGCTTATGAAACAGAGAAATATGAATTCTCAAAAATCTCCTACTACACTTCAAGATTTATATGGAGAAATTAATACTCTTAAAAATGAAATTAAATTGTTAAAACAAATTAATAGAAATTAGATATACGAATTTCTAATTTAGAAATTCAAAAAGATAATACTTTGGTAACACCAAATCCTTTTGATAATCTTAATAAGATTGGCGAAGAAAACTTTTTAACTGTTTTAGATGTTATCACATCTTTTAAGTTTTATGTTAAAATTACATTATTAATAAATCATGATGAAATCAGAGAATTTACTGCATTAATAGATACAGGTGCAGATATTAGTGTTATACAAGAAGGATTAATTCCTAGTAAATATTTTGAAAAAACAACTCATAGTTTAAGACATGCAGGTGGACAGAAATTACAAATTAATTTTAAATTGCCACGTGCATATATTTGCAATCATAAAGTTTGCATTCCTGAAAGCTTTCTATTAGCTAAAAATATAACTAACCAAGTTATACTTTGAACTCCTTTTATAAAAAAGATTTTTCCTACAACTCATATAGGAACAGATTGCCTTATAGGTACTTATGGAAACACTTCAGTTTCTTTTCAGTATAACTGAACCTAATACTAGATTTGCGAATGAAATTAAAGATTTCATTGTTAGAAAACAGCATCAAATTTATTTTCTTACTTATGAAATAAATTCTTTAAATATTGAAGAAGTTTTGCAAAATCCTAAATTGCAGGATTAAATTAAAAAAATTCACAATCATATTTCCTTAGAAATATGTAATGATCATCCTAATGCTTTTTGGAATAGGAAAAAGCATACAGTAAGTCTACCTTATATTGATGATTTTAATGAAAATCATATACCGACAAAGGCAAGACCTTGTCAAATGAATTCTCAATATTTAGAATTATGTAAAGAAGAAATAACTTCTTTATTACAAAAAGGATTAATAAAAGAATCAAATTCACCCTGGTCATGTACAAGTTTTTATGTTAATAATCATAGTGAAATTGAAAGAGGAGTACCAAGATTGGTTATAAATTATAAACCTCTCAATAAGGTATTAAAATGGATTAGACATCTGATCCCTTATAAAAAGGATTTATTAGACAGATTATATGAGGCCATCATATTTTCAAATTCAAATAGCTGAAGCTGACCAATATAAAACAGCCTTTAATGTTCCAATTGGCCATTTTGAATGGAAAGTGATGCCATTTGGATTAAAGAATGCACCTTCTGAATTTCAGAAGATTATGAATGATATTTTCATTCCTTATAGTGCATTCATCTTAGTTTACATAGATGATATTTTAGTCTTTTCTAAAACTGTTCAACAACATTTTGAACATTTTGATATATTCAAGAAACTAGTTATACAAAATGGTTTAGTTATATCAAAACCAAAAATGGTCTTATTTCAGACTAATATTAGATTTTTAGGACATAATATTGATAAGGGAAAAATATTTCCCATAAATAGAAATATTGATTTTGCTTTTAAATTTCCGGATGAAATTCCAGATAAAACTCAATTACACAGATTTTTAGGAAGTCTAAATTATATTTTACCATATTATAAAAATTTAGCTTATGATACAGCTATTTTATATGAAAGACTAAAAAAGAATCCTAAACCTTGGACTACTCAGCATACTGAGATAGTCAAGAAAATCAAAGAAAAAGTAAAAACTTTGCCTTGCTTAATATTGGCAAATCCCAATTGGCAGAAAATAATAGAAACAGATGCCTCTGATATAGGCTATGGAGGAATTTTAACCCAAATTTGTCCTGATAATAACAGAGAAAGTTTAGTGAGATATCACTCAGGTAAATGGACTGATAGTCAACAAAATTATGCTACTGTCGCTAAAGAAATTTTAGCTATAGTAAAATGTATTTTAAAATTTCAAGATGATTTATATAATCAGAAATTTATTGTTAAAACGGACTGCCAAGCAGCCAAATTTATGTTTAATAAAGATTTTAAACATGATGTCCCTAAGCAGATGTTTGCTAGGTGGCAGGCTCATTTAGTCCCATTCGATTTTGAAATTGTTTATAAAAAAGGTGAAGAGAATAGTCTTCCCGATTTTCTAACGAGAGAATTTTTGCAGCATGATACCGCGGGGACGAGGAGCTAATGCCCGAGGCCGTGCGAGAGGTAATACCTCTCAAACTACAGGGAAAAATGTTATTGTCCAAATGGGCAATAAACAGCTTATAGCTGACAAAATTGTTAATACAGATGAGGATGCTCTCTTATATGAGGAATTCAAGCAATATATTGCTAATAAAAAGAAACAGGCAGGTGAAACCTCCTCCTCTGGGTCATTCCCAGGTGATATCTGAAGGGGATAATATAACCTCTTACCATAATAATACTCACAAAGAAATTATATTTCTTTTGGAAAATAAAGATTTACAATGGAAAAATGATCCATGGTTATTAATGCACAGATACCTAGATACAACATCATATGCTGCTACCTCTTATAAACAGAGACAATATTATGAGCAAATACTTAACGTAAGCTCTTGTGATATAACACATTTTTATCCTAGCACTAGAACTGCTAATGTTTATAATTTTAGCAAAATTATAATTAAACGGATTATATCCATCGAAGAGTGGGGTATATCTCCTCTCAGAGAAAAGGAATTTACAATTCCTGAATCTAAAGTATCTTTAAAATATAATTATTGGGATTATATCGATGCATTTTATAAAGCATTTTTATATGAAAACCCTACTAAAAAACATACTTGGTTAATTAAAGTATGTGGGAATGTTTATAACAACCCCCTACCAAATTGGTTTCTACAATGGTGGACCATTTATGGCACCTCCGGGAAAGTACTCCCTGAAAAATTCAAACCATTATATGGTGAATGGATTAATACATCCCCTAAGATCGCTGATTATATTAGTTTAGATCAATATTCAGAGGAAATAGCCTCTATGTTATTTTTTATAGAATTTTCCATACCATGGGTGTGGAAATGGACTCCAGAAGTGGGTTATACCCAATAAAATATTCCATGTCTCAGAAGAGTTACTCATAGTAGATTTTGGGACAGGTTGATTAAAATCGACCCAGAAACTAAAGACATTTATGGCAAAAATATTTTGGATGAAATCCAGCAAAAAATTGAATTATATAAAAGAATGAAAGAAACCGGCGAGATTAAATCTACCAGCCCTTTTCATCATCTTACGACCAGATTAAAATTACAAAAAGATGTTATATCTAAAGAAGATATTATCAAATCTTATATGGAAGAATTAAAAAAGGAGCTTGTAAAAAATTTGCTCCCAGAAGATAAGACAGATGTATCAATGACAGGCTCCTCAAATGAAGACTGTCTAGCAGACGAATCGCAAGATCCAGATATGGATGATTTTTCCGAAGCGAATATTGACCACATGGTCAAGGACATCGAAGATGCCGCAAGAAAAGAGATAAAGTAATAATGACAAAATAAATTATTGTAATAGCCATTATTGTATACCAATAATTATACTCTTAAAGGGACCCATGTAATAGTGATAGCATTATATGTAATAGTGATAGGCACTATACGGATTTAAAATCCTTTTGTACAATAGAATAGATAAGTTAGTTGAAATCTGCCCCTCTTATTTTCTATAAAAGGATAGAAATTCATCCTAAAGAGGCAGGACCTAAATAGCACTAGTTAGAAATCTCTCCCTCTCTCCCTCATTGTAAAAATTTTTCATTAATAAGAAGTTGAAGTTTTCTTCTATCATCCCTGGTAAGTCTTAAAGACTCTTCTTCTTTAATTTTCTTGTTATAAATTTTATATTTTTTAGTTCTTAGGTTTAGCCTAATGGAAGGCTAAATCCTTCCATGTTAAAATATTCAATCATATATATCATTGTAATTATGTTGTGAAGATCCTTACTTTGTCTGGTTGGATAGTAGTCTTATGGAAGGATTTAAGGTTCGGGTTATGAGATCTGGAACTGACCATAATTATTGAAAGATGAGGGTTAGCCTGTTTAAAGCCGTTGTGAAGGCGTGTTAAGGCGTTGATCCAGGTTTCATCTTTTCTAATTGTGCTGACGGATCTGGATTTCATGTAAAATTAGTACCTTGTAACCTTGGTTCTTACATGTATGACTACCACCGGACCTAATTTTACACAATTATATTAGTATTTTAGTTAATTTTATGAGTTATTTATGTTAATACATGTTTATGTTCGAATTTAAAGTTCTAATTTTTCAAATTTAATTATGTAATAATGTTCTGTTTGAAATTTTTTATGAATTAGTTTATTTTAAGACATCAATAATTGTTATTATTAGTATTTTATGTCTTTGTTATAACCTTTAAGTTTGGATTAATTAAAAATTAACTAATACCCAAATAATATAAATAATAATTTATATTAGTTTGATTAACAATTTCCTTTACTAATAATATATTGAAATAATATATTTGGAACACTAATAATACTAATACCCAATAAATATTAAATAATAACTCATATTTAGCTTGGTTAATAATTTACTAATAATATATTAAGGAAAATATTAGAATTGAAGGAGATTAATAGTCCTTAAGTAGTCATTAGAATGATTTAGTTTACTAGTGTAATTAGCTTGGTTAATAATATATTTAGAATAATAATACTAAATACTAAGGAAAATGTTAGGATTGGAGGAAGATAATAGTTCTTAATTATTAATTAGAATGATTTTAGTTTACTAGTTTAATTATTGAATTTTTTAGGGCATACCTAGATTTTTTAAGGAAATTTGGAAAACATATAATTAGTAATTAAATAATAAATAATAATATAAAAAAAATCAATTTAAAATTTTAATAATATAATAATGTTCGATTTTAAATTTTTTATAAATTAATTTATTTTAAGACATTGATAATTTTTATTATTAGTGTTTTATGTCTTTGTTATAACCTTTAAGTTTGGATTAATTAAAAATTAACTAATAATCAAATAATATTAAATAATAATTTAATTTATATTAGTTTGGTTTAACAACTTCCTTTACTAATAATATATTTGGAATAATAATACTAATACTTAATAAATATTAAATAATAATTCATATTTAGCTTAGTTAAGAATTTACTTATAATATGTTTAGAATAATAATACTACCTATAATATTAAGGAAAATAAAATAATTATATAAATAATAATATAAATAATAAATAAAATACTAAAAATATGGTGGATATTAAAAAAATAATTAAAAAAATTTAATTATGAAGGGAATAACACGATAAAAATTTAATAAGGATAATAATTTTTAATAAATAATTTAACATGTAAACCATAATATAAGAATTATTTTATTAAATAGGAAAAGAAAAAATATTTATTTTTTTAAATGGCCAAGTTGAAGCCTTCAACGGTTCTTCGGCCTACCATCTTCGTTTAGATGGATCCATGCTAGACACATCAGAGAAATACAAGTTTAGGGTCGGTTGCAAACAAGAGTAGTCGTGTTCACAGTCGTAACATTATGGCTTCCTCTCGGGCACTTAGGGGTCGGCATAGCATTTCAAACATCCCCACTATTCCTGACATAGTTGGCCATGGTATATCTTATAAACCTAGTGTGTCCCTGTCTTCTATGCATATTATCTTACACCTATTCCAATACGTATGCCTCCTCTTAAATCACATGAGCCGTACACCCTGATACCATATCCATCATATGACTCTGCATCTGTACAACCTCATTCATTTTACCCAAGCTCATTGGTATGTGTCCAATTCTTCTAGTCACCCTGTCCGAACCGCATACTCATTTTCAGGACACTCGTGTGCAGCAGAGATTAACTACTGGTGAACATTATATTCCATCCTTAGACACATTCTTTTTTTATGACCTCATGACAGGACACCCGGTAGACCTCACATACTACCATGACACATATATAGGAACTGGGGTTCCTTCATATTCAGGCATGATGGGGAGACTGCTAGGGATGAGGGTGGCAATGATATCATTATGGTATGGGAGACAATAATTAGGGGAGTGGGGACGACAAATATTTAGATGGAGGAGGAGAGAGGATGTGAGACAGGAGAGCGGAGATGCTATTGACTTGGAGGACGATAATGATAATTTAGCGAATGATGAGGTTCCCCAAACAGTATCGGGGCATATGGCTGAGTCTGGCAGAGGGAAATCTCTTATGATTAGTGTTAAAAACGTGGTGAGATTAATAACAGGGTCCTGTTCTAAGGTGGCCGGTAAGGCTACATAGTCAGGTAAACTTTTCGATTCTAAACCTGCTAAGCTTCAAACCCGAGACAAAAAAAAAAGGCCAAACAGTAGGATCTGAGTTGGCAATAGCAGGTATCTGGTGAGGAAGGTCCCCAAATTCCGGATAACATTCCTTTATATAGTAGACATGTCGCCATAGCTATATGGCGAAGACATGTACAATTTATTTATTAATTTATGTTATTCCCAATCAATAAATATTTTACGTAGTAACATATTTCTTGTTCTAAATTTTAATTTTTTTTGTCTACCCAGGAGCATGGTTTACTGAAAATTCGTTGGCGTCATCAGACATTGATCTCGTGGACACCTAGTTGGCCAAAGGTTAGGGAGAAGGCAGAGACATTTGGACTAGTCCATCTGTAGTCTTATATGTTCTAGCACCCCCACAGTCCATGAGATAAGTGGCAATAGAAAATCATATCGCATTTGTAACTAAAAAATAAATTAAATAGTTAATCAAATTATTACAATTAAATAATAAATAACTAAAATTATACGGAATTATATATACAATTATTAAATAATTTACCACACTAAAGTGATTTACATGTTCCAAAAATCTGATGACAATTCGGTCCTTCTACAAGTACGTAGGCAAGAATATTGTAGACCTACTTCTGGAAAGTATGACTACATATAAATTGAATGTATTTGCAGTGATGTAAGGGCTCTCCAATGTATCTATCAAATAATCTTCACTGGTTGCATGTCCATACCAATGCTCATAAATTTTCACGCACTTGTAGTAATTATCCAAGCCTCCAAATAAAGTAATGTACAACTATGGATTAGCTTGCATTTTATCCCACATAAGTGTGCGGACCTCAAACCAGTTATTTTCATCGCCATATATATTGGGAAGTCTGTCCAGCACTGCAATCCAGAACAGGAAAGAAAACTTGGGAGGTAAAGTGTTGTTCTAAACCAACTTGTGCCACATAAATGTCTGTCCCTTCGGTTTAAAAGCCTCATAGGCTAGAGATGTGCTAAAGCTGCCTGTCTCATCCGCCTTACTCCATTCTTGTAGCTTGCTCATAGCCTTAACCACCGAGCCCTCTCTATCCAGCAATCTATCTCTTAACCCTAGCAACTTCTTCACCAGGGGAGGGTAGTTGCTTCTTGCCATGATTGTCCACAAAGATCCCTATTTGATGTAGGTGTGATGTATCCACTTGCACCAAAGTGAGTCCTTCTTAGTTTGTAGATGCCAAAGGGTCTTCATAAGAAGAGCATCATTCCAGGCTTTGATGTCTCTCAGTCCTACTCCTCCTTCTTTTTTACTTAGGCACACCGTTTTCCAGGAGACCTTTGCATTATCACCACCCCAAAGGAACCTCCTACACAATGCAGTAATTCTGTCTGCCACGGCTGTAGATATAGGCATTATTCCCAACCAGAAGCTCTGGATACCTTGAATCACAGTCTTGATGATTTCCAACTTACCTGCATAGGAAAGGCACAAATCTGCCCAGGCCTTTAAGGTACTAGTTATTCTGTCCAGTAAGGGGGCATAGTCTGCTCTCTTCAGGTATTCTCCAGATAAAGGAATACCTAAGTGTCTAAACGGCATGTTACCCGTAGAGAACCCCATGAGATTTAGAATGTCAGCTCTCACTTCTTCATCTACCCCAGCCAGGAAGATATTGGACTTAAGGGCATTAGCATGCAGCCCCGAAGCCTTGCCAAATCTGTTGATAGCATCCCAAACCATGCCAACCGAGGAAGCATCCGCTCTAGTAAATTAGTCAATTTACATAGACTAATTAAGTCTATGTAAATTGATTAACAAATTGTAAGAGTTCTTTTTATAATATTTTTAATTTAAAAGTATAATACTTTATGGAAAATGTTCAAATTATAATAATTTTTAGTAAAATTTTTAACTTGAATATGTAATTGAAATATTTAAGGGAGTGTTACATAAAATAAAATGTTTAGAAAGGGAGTGAGAAGTCAAAGTATGTAGGCAGCTGGTCCATTTTCTATTGTGTATATAATATTATATATGGTCCTTGTGCTCATACTACCTTAAAACCCACAGTTTCCATTACCATCTATATTCACCCAGGTATTAATGAAAGGATAAACGAAAGAGGAGAAAGCATTTGGGTAAAGGAACCTCATATCCATTCCCGGAACTACAACACAACACATTCATAATTTAAAAAAATAAAAACACAACAAAGCGTAGTCATAATTTGACCATAAATACCTAAACAACATAATATTCGAAACATAAATAAATAAATTAAAAAAGAGGGCAACTCATTCCTACGGATGGATATGCAATAGATGAATCTGATGATAGTTCCAAATAGCATCCCCTGTTATGACCTCTACCTCTACCTCTCGCTCGAGGTGCACGGGGCATCCTACCTCTTTCTTGATTCCCTAATCCAAATCCCGACTCAGAACCTGATCTACTAGACGACTTAAATGATGCTCTAGAGGCAACCTTTATGTGCTCCCAATGCAACTTATCCATTTTTGTTGAATCTTTCTTATGTCTCCCTTTAGTGAGCATTGTGTCAGGAGGAGTACTCACTGGCCCTTCAAGATCACCCAAAATAACAGGATTTAAGATTTTCCTGGCACACTTATGCAACTCCCAAAACATTGACGCTGGTTTCTACTTGAAATCCTTTGCAATACTCGTGAAATCCTGAACCTAGAAATCCATATCTACTTCTTAACTTGATGGGTATTGAGATGATGGCGTGTTACCGGTGATTACAATTATCGTCTAGAAAGGGTCAACATCTTTCAACTTAAGAGGGATATAACTATGGTACCTAATGATGGACTCGTACGTGCAAGGAAGCCCGTGTGTGTTTCGTATAAAGAATCTTTATAGATTCTCCAGATCACTACGGACCTTCGGAACTCTTTCTACCTGCCCGTAAATAACATTCATGGCCAAATGACCTACATTGCCCACAAAGTTTTTTACCACCCCATTACTTCTTGCATTATGCTTCTCAATCATCCGTGAATATTTCAAAGTCTTCTTAATCTCCGCTACCTGCAACTCAATCTAAGAATGAATTCTGAGAAAAACTTTATCCAAGTCACGACATGATGTATTAAGTCAGGCATTGAGTGCAGAATGTTAAGCTTCAACCCGATTCGTCATCTCTGAACTGAAGTGAAAATCTTACCAATTCAAACTCTTACAAATTTCGAGGCAAAATTCAACCATGTATCAAACAAGTACTCCAAGAAATCTAGACTTTTATGCCACTTATCTTTCAAATTATTCAATCTCTCTTCGTATTCTTTTAAATCCGAAGAGTTAATTAAATTTTGCCAAGTGCTATGAGTCCCATTGAAGCTCTTTTTTCTTCAATACACATACTCAGTATTCTTCCATATACATATTGATCAATATGCCTCTGACACAACATGTAGCAGGATTGATTGAACATCTCCTCAATCACAGGCATCAAACTAAGCTCCTTATTGGTTATTACCACTACTAGCTATGGCGAATCAACGTATAATTTCTTAATTCGTTCGATATATTGTAACTTATTCATTTTGCATGAACCCAGTGGCTACTTTAAAATTCTTATCCGTCGGAGTCATTCCTATAGTCTCCAACAAAGGCATGTTGTACCTAACCATTTCATATAAACATTATTAATTTAAATAGAAAAAGAAGGCAAAAACTATATATATTATCCTAAACCCTAAACTAATAATAACATAAAAGAAATAACGTCACAACATAATAACATATAAACCTCTCAGATTAAACTACAATAATAACGTAAAAGAACTGACATAATAAGACTAGATAAGTTATAATAACTCAAATTTTACAAATTCAAAGAGGAAGACTATAAATTTAATCAAATATGCAAATATTCATATTATATATACTAAACTAAAATAATATCACCCTACCAAATCATTAATATTTCAAATATATTAACATTTAAACTTAACAAATAATAAAGGCACATGAAACTTACTTGCTTGTCTTGTACATTGTATCCAGTACAAGTACATACGACCATGTCCTCAACATCTGAATTGATGTCGGGTATGCAACAACAATACCACCAAGAACATGGCTCTCATTACGATTTCTATAGTAGTAAGAATAATTCCAAATAGGACATAAATGTAATACTTCCTCTACAGTATTATGTCCATGCATCCCGTTCTTCTTCATCTCGCAAAGGCATTATATATCGTTTGAGCACTGAAAAAAAAAAAATATAATAACTATTAAAACTTTATCAAAGTCCCTAAAATAAAAGACATAAAATTAAATTACTCTAATACGGCATAGCTCATAGCACCCTCATTTGTTCCACGACGACTATCCAATATATTCTTAGGCTGCATATGACACTTGGAGAATTCCTCGACCATCTTTAACTCATCATTTGTCAATCGTGCCGCCTGGGTGTACCCGTAAGCATGACACTTATTTTATGATTGTACCTTCCATCCTGAACAGTTAATATCTAATATAGTTCATCAACCGATTGCTCACCTTTTAAGGTAAAAGGACAATTACACTTTTTCTTTCCATACATAGCTCCCTTTTTACTGGAATTTTACCGTCATTTGGTATATTTTTCTTCTTTTTTCTTTTCTCTCCACGGTCACAACCAAAAGAGACGTACGGTCGATGAACAATTAAAATTTTTGAAATAAAATGAGTCAAAATTAAATATGTGTTCACTCCTCTTGCAACTTCTCTTGCCCATTCAACTAATTTCACTTTCGATTCAAAAGGCTCACTTGTTTTGTACAAATCACTACGATCAATATAATCAGGCTCATCTAAAAATTCCTTTAATAAATTCGGATCTACTTGTTGAAACAATTTAATAAAAAATAATTTTATTATAATAATTTAAAAATAAAAAAATAAAAAACAAGATATCGTATTCATAATTTCAAAATTAACAAAACAAAAAGGCATATTCATATAATTTAAAAAATAACAAAATAACATATTCATAGAATTTATTAAAAATAACAAAACAATATATTCATAATTCAAAAAATAACAAAACAACATTTTCAAATTTAAAAAATAACAAAAAAATATATCCACAAATAAATAAATAAATTAATTAAACAATATATTATTCATAACTTTTAAAAATTAAAAAACATCAAATTATAACTAAAAATGGATAATAACAATTTATAATAATTTAATAATAAAAAATAACAAAACAATAAGTTATATACATAATTTTAAAATTAACAAAAGGACAATGCATATTCATATAATTTAAAAATAAACAAAACAACGTACTCATAGAATTTAAACAATAACAAAGCAACATATTCATAATTCAAAAAATAACAAAACAACATTTTCACTTTTAAAAAGAAAACAAAAAAATATATTCATAAATTAAAAAACAAACAATATATTTTTATTCATAATTTTTTAAAAAATAAAATACAACAATTAATAACTACAAAAAGGGAATTTCAGTTGGCTACGTTAAAAATACTTAGGTAATTTTTTAAAAAAAATCGATGTTTTCTTTAACAAAATTTTCAAAATCATCCATGTTTTACTTGAATTTTTAAAAAATTTGAAGAAAATTTTAAATTTCTTCAAGAAATTATAGAAAAAAGGGAAAGAGAGTTGGGTAGAAAAAAAATGAGGAAAAATATTTTTTCTTAATTTTTTTGCATATATTTTATATTCTTTGTATTTTATCGGTGCCTTTGGAATTCATATAATCATCGTGTATCGCATGCAAAGGTTCTCGTGGAGCACACAAAATTTGAACGAACTTTAATTTAAAATAAAATCTCCATTGTCCAGATATGACGAATCATGACAGTAGGCCATTCTGAGTGGTCCAAATTTATTGCCACATAATAAATTTGTTTTCTAACATGTAGATTTTTTTTTCTAAAATAGTACTATGGATTGAATTTAATATATAAATAATTTCCAGCATATATTTGTTACCGTTCTCCATCTTTCCTCAACAAAAGGAAAAAAAAATCAGAAAATAAATGAATAGTTTCTTTTTTCTTTTTGTAAAAAAATAAATGAATAGTTAATGTAGCAATGGTAGTACAAAGTTCTTTTGTTCTTTGCCCACTTAATTTTACG
The DNA here is from genome assembly GCA_028651295.1 of Catharanthus roseus. NCBI lineage: Eukaryota > Viridiplantae > Streptophyta > Magnoliopsida > Gentianales > Apocynaceae > Catharanthus > Catharanthus roseus. Next base: position 2,654,201 of record JAPQWS010000116.1, read on the forward strand.
TATTCAAATTGAATTGAAATGTAGAGGTTCATTCCGATTGGATTTTAGTTAAAAAAGAAAAAGTTAAGCATTTTTATTTGATTTCATAAAATATATATTATTTATAAGAGAGAACGTGAAGCTTAAAGTTAAAAAAAAAAAAAAAAAAAGACTGTTTTCCATTTTAAATCTAATCAAATACACCTTAAATTTATTCTAAGACAATTTTGAGAAAATAAAACAAGAAATATTTCTGAGTATTATCATAATTTTATACCAGAATAAGAGGAAAACAATAATAAAAACTGTTCCTGAATTCTCCGCGAAAGATTTCCTTATTGTATTTATTTTCTTTGAGAAAATTGTTTACCTAAAAAATATAGTTACACCAAACAACCCAAGAATAAAATGCGGAAAGGAGGGTGTCAGCATGTAATATCCACCTACCAAACAATATGAACAATTTAATTACATTTTTCCTGTTTAGCTTTGTCTAAACTACAACTTCACCAATTTATTTTATATAAATTACAAACATATTCTTATTATTTATATTTTCATAACTTACTAAATCCCTAGTAGTAAGTTCAATAAAAAAATTTTTATCAAAAAATAACAATTATGCGATAAAAATTTTAAAATCTTTCTTAAATATCATTTTGCGAGTTTACTTTTTGTTAATTATCCTATATAAGACAATAATACCCTTGTTAAAATTTTTTATTAGTTTAATTTTCATAATGAAGAATATTATTGTCTTAATATATAGTAACAAAAATAAGTAAACTTGTAGAATGATATTTTAGGAAGATTTTAAATCTTTTACCATATAATCATTGTTTTTTAATACATTTTTTTATTGAAATTAGTAATAGGAATTAATAAGTTCTGAAAATATAGATGATACGGATATATTTATAATTTATATAAAATATAGGGATAAAATAGTAGTTTGGACAAATTCAATAGGAAAAATGTAATTAACCCTATTCAAATGGAAAACGTTTGGTATATTTATTTTATTTATTTATTTTTTTTTTTTTGAGAAAGTTTGGTATCTTTAAATAATCTCAAATACAAAACCTTATTTATAAACGAATTTTATTGCAAATTCTTAAGAAAGACATCAATTGAAATATTCCATATTATTTTTTTCTACTTTTTAAATTTCTTAACATGGTATCAGGGTTAGAGCCAGGTTTGAAGAAGAAGAAGAAAAAAAAATGTCTTTCACATCTATAACTTTATTCTCTTTTCATTCAGTTTGAACAATCCTTTTTGTGCAGTTTGAACAAGTTTTTTTTTTTTTTTAGGTTTCTAATATTTCGTCTAATTTACTTTAATAAAAATTTAGGAAATTATATTTTTTATAAATCATATTCAAGTCAGGTAGTTTCATCGACAAAAATTTGAAGCCCTTAGATTTAGAAATTAAAATTGGACATTGATGGATGTTTTATCGAAAAAACTACAAAGCGACATCAAAATAATTTTCGATGATGAATTACGGAAAACTACAAAGTCAGGTAGTTTCATCGACAAAAATTTGAAGCCCCTAGATTTATAAATTAAAATTGGACATTGATGGATGTTTTATCGAAAAAACTACAAAGCGACATCAAAAGAATTTTCGATGATGAATTACGGAAGCCACTACGACTGATGGAAGAAGACCACAACGACTGCAACTGATAAAAGAAGATAACAACGACTGCCACTGATGGGAGAACCAAAGCGACAACGATTGATGGTAAAAACCATAGCGACAACGAGTGATGGTAAAGACCATAGCGACAGATGGTGGAAGACTACCATTATTGACGAAAAAAGTTCTGAAAAAAATTGTGGCAAGCTGGATGTGCAATTTGCATATTCCAAAAATTGAAAAATTTTGGCAAGTTAGACATACAATTTCGCAAGTTCCAACTTGAGGGAGGGTGTTGGAGATATCACATTAATATTTGATTTTCCTAGATTATCTTTAATTGTATAAGAGATTAATTTAGATCCGGTATGTTATTAATTAGTACTATTATAGTAATATTATAATAGTATTCCTTATTAGTAGTTGCTTAGAATCCTATATCTATTAGAATTAGGATACTTTGTATTATAGTTCTATTATAGTAATATTCCTTATTAGTCGTTGGTTAGAATCTTATATTGATTAGAATTAGGATACTTATAGCCTATAAATAATAAATTATAATGAATAAGAAAGACATCAATTGAAACATTCAATATTATTTTTCTCTACCCCTAAATTTCTTAACATGGTATCAGAGCAAGTTGTTGGCTACCCGTGTTGGGCCACCCACGCAGATGTCCAGTCCTGCAAAAATCACACCCCAAATGTGCAATCCTGGACGTGAGGGGGTGTGTTGAGAAATTCCACATGGCTAGTATTTGAAATATAATTACTCCTTATAAACATTTGGATAGTCCTCCCCTCTTGAGGTACTTTTTAGTTTGAGTTAGGCTCAAACTCAAGTCGTATCAGAGCCGGTTGTTGGGCTACTCGAGTTAGGCCACCCGCGCAAATATTGAGTCCAAATACATTTTGGAATTGGTTATAAATATGGTCGTAGACATTGATTTTTTAAAAAATAAAAAAAATATTTCCCTACCAAGTGTTTTTATGTGAACCTACGAAAGTTAAATATAAGAATAAAGTATTTCATAATATTGAACTCTTAATATTATATTAATATTAGTTGTGTCCACCAATTATCTCAAATTATTATGTTGATAATTTATTTTTTGTTTGTAAAAAAAATAATTATGTACTTTGCGAAAAAATTACCGTGCCAATTACGTATTATTCGAGCTGTTAAAAGATGAAGCTAAGTAAAAAATTTTGAGGTTCACCTCTTATTTAAACCAACATCTATCCTCATTTTTAATATAATTGATGTTTTTTATATTGAGTTATTGATGATAGATATACCCCTAGTAAATTGACGTCTCGTCCTAAAGGAAATAATAACTACGGGAAAAATTTCTTTAAAATAATCACAATGAAAGGAATTTGATGGAGAATTGAAATATCTTCTAGCATGAAAAAGAAAAATTGACTTGCTTAAAAAAGAAAAGGAGAAAAAGAATAACCAACCTTTTTCTCGTCCTCTTTCTTCGGAGAATTGCAAATCTAGTCCCTGTGTGTTTCAGAATTTGATTTTGTACATTATGCTTCCTAGATTTCTATATTTCTTTTTGTCCCTTATCTTTATAAGAATTGGAGAATTGTGTATTGGGTTTGGTTTTATTTTGGAAAATGAGTTTTTTTTTTTTCCGTAAAAGTTAAATAGGTGGTGACAAAAGATACAAAATTCAGATAAAAAGATATTTTTTAAATTAAAAAAATTCTAAATACTAATGATTAATAACCACTAGATTTTTGAAATGTTTTGTTATTACTTTTACGTACGTCAATATTGCACTAATATACATTGCACTAATATATTGACTAATTCAGACTCTCAAATGCAATCCGAATTATTTTTCAATGTAACGCCTTACCTCGTAAATACCTTTCGCATGACCTTAAAAATACGAAAGCCACGAATATAGAGTTTAGAATTAATAAGTATTTTAATAAGACAAGTATTTGTTAGTGGAGTTTACGAATATCCTTAAGTGGATTTTTTTTTAATATGCTTGAAATGCATATTTTAAGGATTTAAACACTTGACATTTTCGTATAAGGTTTAAAGTAGTGAATTTAAAGAAAACTTATTGTGTTTAGAAAAGAATATTTTGAAGAATAACATTAGGAACCAAACATAATTTTTGTGGGACAATATTAGATATTCTAGACATTTTTATTGGATGAAGTATAAGATTATTATTATTATTATTATTATTATTATTATTGGTATATCTAAGGAGTAGTAGTAATATTACTAAGTGAAAACAAAATGGTAACGAGTTTTTACTTTCCACTTGTCAAGACATAGTTTTAACACATGTAATCTCTTAACACGAAGGAACCACTTCCATTCCTATATATATATATATATATGAGTCTTTTTTTTTTTTTTTCTTTTCTCCTCTTTGTACTTGCGTGAAGGCTGAAGATCATGCCCTAAGATTATAGCACCAGCTCTGCACTCAGATAAATTTACAAACCCTGCTTAAATATTTTAATGGTGTTACCGATGTTGCTTGAAATAATGTCTATAATTTTCGATAGCTAAGATTTATATAAAATGTTTACTACTTTTGGGCGATATGATATTTTATTCTTTTAAATTGGAGATATCCTCCACAACCTGTTTAACTTGTACCTTAGTAATGTATAGGAACGGTTCTCTGTATATGTTTCTTTTTTTACTTTACACAGATTGTCATTACTTTGAAGAAAATGTTTTAATATTGTTTAGTTCATGGTTTGACTTACTTGAACGTAAACTTGACATATTTATAAAACTTGCATACGTATGGCTTGATTCGCGGATGGAAATTTTGTTATTCTAAAAAAGTTATAACTTGAATTTATGTAAATGGCCGAGCGAGTTATCTTTAGGTTTGTAAATAGATACGAAAACCCAATTCTGACCAGGAACGAAGTTTTTTAAATGATTATGTGTGTTCGGAAGCATTAGATGATTGTACTGTATGTGGCTAGTCCTCTGTATTAGGGCATATTCCGATAACGTGGACGGTTACAACTCTAGAGGGTGGATCCACTTGAAAAAGAGTGGAATACCTTCGAGGATTTGGCCCAACCGGTATTGCATTAGACATCACATCATGCTCTGAGTGGGTCAGCCACCTAGTATAGAGTCAGGAGGGGCTCGAAACTCAAGTTAGTCTTAGGGTGGTCCTAGTAAGTGCTGCAAGATCCGTAGCCTGGTTTTATGTGTTTGGAGAGTGCAATTGATATGAAAACCGAGTGCTCTTATGGTGTTTGGCTAGTACTGACTGTGTGAGATGCTAGGACTTTTTCTCGATGACCTCGTTATGGGTTCCAAATTTTATCCGTGGACCCCAACTTTTGCATAGCATGATTTTAGAATTTATGTATAGAAGCTACACTGATGTGTCTTGATTTGCTCAAACTTTCCATTTGCCTTCAAACCCTTCATATAGGTTGATGTATCTACACTTTTAAAGTAACTAAGAAAATTTTTTTTTTTAACATTGCATAACTGTTTTATGGAAATTGCATCATTATGTTTAGAAAAGCAAAGAAGCACACACTCACATGGACTCACTGAGTGTTCTTGTTCATGTCTTTAAATGTCATGTTTTCTAGATGACTTGGGACGGGAGACGACGCAATAAACTGTTAGAGTATTTTGCACGAAGTTTTTGAGGTCATGATATGTTGTATATAGTCGTTTTGAGAAAGATGTTTTATACTTTTTATGCTCGATCAATTTGAAACGTTTTTAGTTTTGTAAAGTATTTCATATGTTAGAGATGTTATAAGAAGTTTTCCATAAACTTATGTAATGGTCGCCCTATTTGTATCCAATTTCTCTGCTATTTAATTTATGTAAATGTTTCTAAGTGTTATTTAGATTTTGCTTTAGTTTAAGTATTTATAATTTAATGCTAAGAGGCATACTGATACCGTACTCAACATAATTAACCTAGCGGAGGGGTTGGGATATCACATCTAAAAATTTTGAAACTTTAGTCAAGCATATAGATGGTGTCAAGCTAATTATGATCATTTAAAAAATATGATCATGTTTGAAAATATAAAATAATTAATACCAAAATAGATAGAGTAGATTGTCTCCCATAAATATTGCAATTATTAATAAATTTTTATTTCCACTCTTTGTACTTATATATAATCTTCAACTACCTAATTTTGATAAATTAGTGTTATGTAGTGAAATTGAACTAAAATAATCATATATAAATTACGTGCTTATTAGGACAATGTCATTTTTAAAGTGTTCATTTATATCTTTACTCAGATGAGTATATGTTTTGAAAATAATTATTTTAGTAAAATTTCATCACAAAGTATGTAATTTATCAAAATTAATTACTCAAAAGGTGTCCGTAAGCATAAGAAATTGAAATAAAATTTACAGATAAATTGAAAAAAAGCATAAATGGTTGATGGACATTATAGTGATTTTATACACTATTTCCATATACAATATATGAGATATTTTATACAATTTCCATTAGTAGGGACCAAATTTATAATATTTGGAGAGATAGGGAACTATTTAAGAGATTCAAGAAACACAAGAACATATTTTCACCCTTCATTACCCCCCCCACCCCAACCCCCACGCACACGCACACGCACACGCACACGCACACACACACAAAAAAGAACACATGAACTTACGAATTTACCTAGAAGTTTGTGATATTCACGAGATTAGTCCCTACGAATAAAATAAAAGAAAAAAAAAACACGAGGAACTGTGTTGAGCGAGTAGATAAACAGGGCATATATATTATATATCACCGGGTTGAAGAAGGCTGCTGCTCTCTCCCCTTCCTATCGGCCTTGTTTCTTTCACCACTGTTGAAGATCTTTCTTTCTCTCTCTAAAACTCTCTGACAGCCAAGACGATGGCCCTTCAATTATGGGAGACTTTCAAAGAATCAATCACGACGTATACAGGTCTATCTCCGGCGACTTTCTTTACAGTTGTTGCTCTGGGCCTTGCCGTCTACTACTTGGTCTCAACCATGTTTGGGTCCGATGAGCATGGTCATCACTCTAGGCCTAGAGAGTTTGAGGAACAGATGGAGCCTCTCCCACCTCCAGTTCAGCTTGGAGAGGTCACTGAGGAGGTCTTGAAGGAGTACGATGGTTCTGATCCCAAGAAGCCTTTACTTATGGCGATTAAGGGGCAGATCTATGATGTTTCACAGAGCAGGTATGTCTTTTCCATCCTTGTATCTCTGAAGTTTCGGTTAGCTGATTTTGATTTTGAATTTTTTTTTTTGGTTGTAATTTTTCATTTTCTTTTGATTCATTTTGAGGGGTTTGACCAGTTGTTGGGTGTTTTTGTTCAATTGTTTTTCAGATTGTAAAAGTTGCTTTTTCTTTTCTTTTTTCTACTGCTTTACACTTAAAGCTTGTTTACTTTGTGATTCTAATTTTACCTGGTTTTTAGTTCATTGATGTTTTTTTGCTTTGTGGTGCATATTTTTACTCCTTCTCCTTTTCCAGATTGACTTTCACCATTTTTGATGTAGTTGCTGATTACTGATTTCTTTTTTACCTCTTAGTAAACGCACACTTGTTTCCTTTGCTTGTCGGCCAATGGAAATAAAGGGTGAAAGGGTATGGGGTATGGCTACCTCTTGTGGAATTAGTGAATGGTCCTTGATATCTGTCAGTGGATATGTAGTGAAATTACTGCACTTAAAGTTTGAAGGTTTGCCAGCCATTTGATTGTCAGGTATAAGGCAATTATTGTTGTGGGATTGAATAAGTGGACCTTTTATCATTAGTATTATTATGAAATTCCCTCTATAATTTTCTGGTGGCATGCAATTCAATACTTGTGAGCAAAGTATATACTGCCTGTTAGATTGAAGCCTCAAATATTGTTAATTTGTGGCACCATGGATGTTCTAATGCTCTGGAGTGTCCATTTGCCAAACCATCTAGGAATAGGACATGTTTGGCTTGGCAGCATGAAAATTCAGAACTTGTCTCTCTAATGTTGATTGTGGAGTATCACAAGCACTTGCAAGTTACTGTGGAGTTGCATTAGTTGCTTAGGTGACTGCTGATGCTAATAGAACATGCTTGAATGACAATGGGTTCTCATTGGATTTAGAGGCCATTTGAGGGCACACAATCAGCTTGAGGAATACTTATGATATAAAACAGCATTAAGGAAAGACAGCTACCCTATTAGGGGTGCTGTGGACGGCAGGATCTGCTCATTATAGGTCAATTTCATGCTTACATTCCCAGTGTAATATAAATTGGCTAATAGCCCCAAAAGATTTGTTCCTCGCTTCTATGCCTGCTTCTTTGCTCCCCTTTTCTTTCTTGTGGTTTCAAGTGATTTTCTGAGTTGGATGTTTGAAACTTGAAGGTTATCTATTGTTACACAGAACATTGTTTTTTTCTTCTTTCTGCCTATGGTATGGTAGGCTTATTATTCTTTGGTAGAGATTTTTAGTTATGTGTTCCATCATTACCGAATGTTATGTTTGTTGGCAGGATCTTTTATGGACCTGGTGGACCTTATCATCTCTTTGCAGGAAAGGATGCTAGCAGGGCCCTTGCAAAGATGTCCTTTGAAGAAAAAGACCTTACGGGTGACATCTCTGGCCTTGGTGTCTTTGAGCTTGAGGCCTTACAAGATTGGGAGTACAAGTTCATGAGCAAATATGTGAAGGTCGGAACTGTAAAGCAGTCAGTGCCTGTGACTGAGGGAGAAGCTGCAGAAACTTCAGGTGAAGCTCACAGCGTGGACAAAAAACCTGTTGAAGCTTCTGATCGCGATATTCCTGCTGCTCCTGAAAATGGTCCATTGGAAGGTGCCGCGGAGAAGAAGATTGAAAGCAAAACCGTGGCCGAAGCTGACAAGAAAGAATAGATGTTGCTGATTTTATCAAAGCACTGAATGGGAGGGAGAAGGGATTCTTGAGCTTTCTTGGAAAATGATGTATTTTAGTAGTAGTTCTAATAGTCATCTTATGTTCTTTTGCGAAATGTTTGATCTGTCTAGGGAACTCTTTAATAGTCAAATCTGGATGCCTGGAGACTCTTCTATTTAATAGTAAGAGTAGTACTAATAAACAATGAGGGGGATATTTGGACAAGCTTTCAGTACAAAGTTTGATGCAAAATTTTCAATTTGAGTTACACCCCTCAATCTAAATACTCCGACTGCTTAGATTGGAATTGAAATATATATATATATATATATATAATTCTTCATTTTAGTTTAGTTTTTATTTTTACATATTTTTCATAATAATTTATTTTCTTAAAAAAAAAAAAGACATTTTTCTCAAGCCAAAGCTCAACCCAATTAGAGCTACAGATAACAAACTAAACTCAAGTCAAGTAGAAATATCCAATGCAAAATTTTCATTTTGATTACCTCCCACTATCAAGTAATCAAATTCTAAAATCTTACTACAAGAAAAAGGAATAATGCTTTCAGAAAAAAAGAAAAAGGAATAATGCAGCCTCACATTTGGACTTATTGAGGCTGTTGATTAAAATGTAGTAGTACAGTACCATACAACGTTACTGTCATATTTATATTCATATTTAATGCTTTATGCATCTCTAACAACCCTTCTCCCCCCCTAAGTTAATGACAATATTTATATACATTTAGTAAATCTCTTTCCCTTCCTACTTGCCTATTAACCTAATCTCTACATTTTGTCCAATTGACTAACAATAGGTTGATAAGTTTACTGTTTTATTGTAATATGCATTGAAGGAAGAAAAAGTAGAGCTCAATAGGATAAAGAATATTTTAAATAGCGTAGGTAACACTTAAAAACCCGTTAAAGGCCTTTGCTTTTAATTATATAAAGTAGTCACAAACTTAATAAACAAAATCTACCATTCCCGTTTTATATTAACTGTCACTTTAACACAAATTAAGAATATTATTATGTTGTCTATATTTAAAACAAAATAGACTAAATTACCATTTGATTATTGTTATTAATAGTTCTAATAAAAGTTTCAAGGTAATTATATAATTCTAATAAAAAAGGGATATATATGAAAAAATATTATTTAATATTCTCTTGATTTATTAGAGTGACGGATATTGAAGTAGAAAAAAGTATATATATATATATATATCTAAGCGACAGACAAAATGAAACGAAGATAGTAATTATTACAAAAATTTATGTAAAAGAGAGTGGTACACAAAGTAATACAAACGATTCGAGCCAGTCTGTAAATACTTGGAAAGAATGAAGTAAATATCAAATGCTCCATCTTATTCAAGGTGGAGTTATATTTATGTAAAAGAAAGTGGTACCCAAAGTAATGTAGACGATTCGAGCCCAGTCTGAAAATACTCGGAAAGAATGAAATAAATATCAAATGCTCCATCTTATTCAAGGTGGAGTTATACTTTATCAAGCCCGAATGGACGTAACTCAATTGGTTCTGGTGTTATAAAGTTGGATCAAGTTATACTTTCAATAAAAGAATTCAAAAGATTAGTTGCTGAGAAATGTTGCCGACCGAGCGACAATTAGGTCGGTAATTAGTTGCTGAAAACTAGTTGTCGACTGATTACCAACCAACTCATTCTGTCGCTGTATTTTGGTCGGTAACTGGCTGTGACGGAATAAAACGTCGGTTGGTAACTGTTGTCGACCGAATAGTTGGAGTTATTGACCGACAATTCGGTCAATAACTTTTTTTTTTTGTAATTAAAAAATGTAAATTAAATAGTAAGTTACCGACCGAAAACTTGTAGTTACTTACATAATGTTTTAGTCGGTAACTTAATTTATCGTTCGGTCGGTAACTTAATTTATTTTTTTAAAAACTAATTATTTTTTACCAACCGAAAATCGGTTGTTGTTAGTCGGTAACTTTGTATTTTTTTAAAATATTTCATTTATAATTATAAATATCCACTTGAAATTAAAAACCTACAACAGCCATAACCAATATAAAATCAACAAAAACGTCTATAGTACAATCAACTAAAACGTCTAGAATACTATATATATATATTAAATACAAATATATACAAAAGTCTAAAATACATAATCTAATATCAAATGTCAAACATATCGAAAATACATAACAAATATATCATAAAGTCTAGATAGGTAGAGGTGGGCTAGAGGAGGAGGGAGGACCTGTCAGTGACTGAAAGGTGGCATCGTCATCCAACAACGAGAAAGAAGTAAAGAGAATGGGTACCGAATCCAACTGCACTCCACACTGAGAGGCGAATGAGGTCATGAAGCCGGTGAACTTGTCCTGTGCCTGCTGCATGTATCCCCACAACCTCTTTTCCCTCTCGATACAGGCCTCATGGGCTGCCACAGAAGATATCGAAGGAACTGATAACGAGCTGTTGCTGTCTTCCCGACACTACGTGGTAACGATTGCAGACTGTAAGTCGAAACCATAGACATGGCCCTTGTTGCTGCCACTGGCAGCCTCGAACATAATTACTCATCAGTCAGAATGCGCGAGCCGGTCTCAATATGAAGGCGTTCAAGAAAACATTAAAGCCATATGGGTATCACAGAAAAAAATTAAAAACAGCCCATAATTGAAATATTAGAACAAATTACCAAAAAAAAAAAGAAACTAAATAATACCTCATTTTCTAGTGAGCAGCGACGAAGCAATATCTGAGCGAAATTCTGGTGACCGCGAAAAATGACTGTGCAGCTGAGAGTGAGAGAGAGTGAGAAGAAGAAGAAGAAGAAGGGAGAGAAAAGAAGAAGAGAAAAAGAACAAAAGGGGAGAGAGAGAGAGAGAGAGAGAGAGAGAGAGAGAGAGAGAGAGAGAGAGAGAGAGGAGAATTATCGATGGTTGACTGATGGCGGCAACTGCGGTGTCTCCTGGAGGTCACTGGAAGAAGGGTGGGAGAGACGGTTAGGGGGGTAGGGTTTGGAGAAGAAGGAAAGAATGAAAAGGGAAAGGGGGAAAGGGTTTTGGGAACCAAAAATCCCGATTTTACCGACTGAGTTACCAATCAAATAATCGATTGGTAACTATGTAATTATTTTTTTAAAATAAAAATTAAGTTACCTACCGATAGCAACCGAAAATATCGGTCGGTAACTGAGTCAATTTAAAAAAAAAATAATTATAGACAATGATAGATTATCGACTGTATTTCCGTCGCTAAATTAACTTCGATCGGTAAATCCATCACAGTTACTTGCAGACGTGCGCATTAGTCGGTAATCGATCGGTATTTTTTAAATTTACCGACCGACTTTGAATCAGTCAGTAAAACCCTGTTTTCTAGTAATGTTTATCATAATAAATGGCTTTTTGTTATGAAACTTATTGGCGCAACGTCTTCGGCACAATAGAATGATCAATAGAAAATATGAAGTATACAGAGAGAGATAATATAATAAAAATTATAAAGAATAACTAGAAGAATATAGAGAGAAGAAGAAGAGATTGGCAAGAGAAAGTAGAGAACTTTTATTGCTTTCTTTGACGTGTGATTAAAACTGAAGACCTATGGTTCTATTTATAGTGTTTAGGAGATACAAGAGATAAAGATGAAATAGGAGATAGATTCTATCCTAACTAAAATAGAATTAAAACTCTATTAGTTATACCTCTTCATAATATCTATATCTTCAGGAGATAGATTTTATAATTATTTGAGACATTCAATTATCTCTTATGGATATCCACATATTTAATTAATTTCATAATACGCATCCTTCGATGTCCATTACATAGAGAATAAGCCTGGTTAAACTTTACTAGATAAAAATCTAGTGGGAAAAAACTCTAATGAAGGAAAAAGAGTACATTATTCTCTATGTTAAACATACTCCCCTTGATGAGATAATCATTTGAGATTTCTAAACATACGTATTAATGGATGATCTCAAGTGTTGTCATATCTAATATTTTTTAGTGGATAAATGTTCCATATTTCAGTGATCAAACTTGTTTGCACATCATTATAGTATCTCTTATGGAGTTCATAAATAGATATATTTATCTTATCTCCTTTTTTATATCCTTAAACTTTATAATCATCTCCAACAATATAATTGAAATTTCTAAGATGATATATAAATATCTCTAATATAATTGAAAAACCTTAGGGGGTGAATAAGGTTTTTGGCTGATTAAAAAACTTTTGCACAATTAAAATATAAAACCTCCGATTTTGTTGGAAGAAGAATTTAAGAACTCTTTTTAATAAAATTCCTAACCAAACAAAATCTCCCTTATAAAGAAAGATCAAACCATAAACATAGAGATAATGAGAAAATCACAAAAGAGAGAGACAAAGGATTTATAGTGGTTCACACTCTCAATAGAGCTACATCCACTACCTTGAGACTTAACTCAAAGAATTCACAAATTCCGCTAGTCACAAGTCATTACAAAAATACCATAATGAGGATCACCCTTCAAGAGTTTTTCACATAAACCTCAAAATTCACAAAACAATACAAGATAATCAAATTATCAAAGGATCACCCAAAGGGTTTTTACAAAAGTTTTGATCACAAATTAGACGTGAGAGAAGAGCTAGGATAATATTACCGAAAGAGTTTGAGATAAAGAGAATACAACTTTTTGTAGTGCTTCTTCAAGCTTCCCTTCTTTCTCTTTAAAAAATGACCAAACAATATAGCTCCAAAAAGTTTTTCTTTTGAATAATAAACTGATAATTGAAAATGTCTTTTAATGCTCTTAAATGTGTTCTCAAAACTCCATTAACTACTGCTCATTTATGGTTGATCAATAGCCCTTTTATATGTAAAGGTAAAAAACTAGCTGTTACTGTCAATAGCAACAGACATTTTTTGACAGTAAAAATAGAAACCGAACGACCAGTTTTGGAAAGTGGACGTTCGATTTTCTTAAAGAACAGAAAATCGGATGACCGATTTTCTTAGAAAGCAAAAAAATAGGAAGACCGATTTTTTTTTATGCTTAAAAAATTTTCGGATAACCAGTTTTTATGGGAGTCCAAAAAGTTAGGACATCCTATTTCTAATAGAAAAGAAAATTGGATGACCGATTTTTATACTTAAAAATTTTCAAATGACCGATTTTTCCTTTTTTGTGAAAAGTTGTAAAATATAGATTTTTCTTCACTTTCAAAACGTGCATTCTTGATTCAAGAGCTTATAAAACATGTAACAACTTTAAATCATCAAAGCTTTATCAAGAGCACTTGGTTTTTCAAGGATAATTTCTCAAAAAATATTTCTTTTAAGGAGCTAACATAATTGATCAAAAATCAAAGAAACAAGTTAGGGAGTGTTGCATAGATACCTTATAAAGCTATCCCTGAGCATTCTTCTTATTTTCAAGGTCTTTAACTTAATCACTTCATCTTAATAAAATCTTGTAGTTCTGAGTGATCTTTTGCTTCTTTGTAGATTTTCCTTGAGACTCCTTTTGTGCATCTTTTGTTCTTTTTACAAAACTATTTCTATTATCAAAAAGCACAAGTTAATCATAATCAAAGCATTACAAATATGCCCTTAGGGCTTTACAATCTCCCCTTTTTTGATTATGACAAACAAAGATGCAAGATGATGACTGTATAGAGCAAAAGCGCATGGTTAAGCCAAGAGAATGCTTCAAAAGATCAACATTAAGTTCAAGGTATATCAACAACATGAGAGAGAGAAAGAATTCCCCTGTTATTTTGAAAACATGACAAGGGTTTGAGAAAATAGTTAGAAGACTGAAAGCTCCCCCTTAAAACATGCTTTATATGACAAATATGGTACCAAGACATCATCAATCAAACACATGCCTTATCAACAACAAACTTAATACCTTAGCAACAAACATATCATATAGCAACAGTAAAGCCCTACGCATCCCAAAGCATCAAGGTAGCAAGCAACAAGGCACCAACAACAAGTCATAATGCATCTTATATTTCTCCCCATTTTTTCGTAAATCAAAAAGCATAAGGTATATGAGGGATCACTAAAATAGCAAAAGGGAACTCTCATCATTAAGATTTTATAATCAAGTTCCAAAAAAATTGGCCAAAAATAAAACAAGGTTTCATAGATAAAACATAAGCCATGTGACATGAGTTTTCAAAAAGTCACTAACCAAAGAGGAACATAAGCTATGAAACTTAAGAACTTAAGACATAAGGAATGAAATATAAGCTTAATAAACTTCAAAGTCCCTTTTTTTTTTTTTTTTCTTTCTTTATTTCTTTGAGATCCACATCCCTCTCATTTGTCTTCTTCTCTTCCTCTTGCTTCTAACTTCATCACCCTTTCTTGAATATCCGATATTTTTCCATCTAAGGAATCAAAATGGCTATTCATTAAGGCTTGCATGGAGGCTTTCATTTCCATAAGCTGAGACATACCCCCAGATGATTGTCCTTCTTCAACACTTTCTTGTCTCTTTTTCTGTCTCATTTCTCTTCTGAAAGTTTCCTCATCCTGTTCTTCTTCACTAATCTCTTCATCCACATCCATGGCATCTTGCCTCTCATGTTTTTCTTCTTCTTCTTCCTCAACAATTCTTGTCCTCCTCTCACCAACATACCTTCCTCATTTATTGAAAATCCCATTCTTTTGAAGGTATGCTTGTTATAGATTTTTCCAATACCAATATGATCACCGACTCCAACCAAATTGAGCATAAAGTATTGGAAAACTTTAGTGAGAAAACAACTACATGGCATACACTTTGTAGAGGAGGTTTGAGTAGCTAGCATATGTTCAATGGCCATAAAACCAAAATTCATCCTTCTATATTCATTTAAAGCTAGCGTAATAAAAGGGTGCATGTTTGTGATAGAAGTTTTGTAACCCACATTAGGAATAATTATGTTGGAAATCATGTGGTGCAATAATCTTCCATAAGCATCAAGTTTATTAACATTTCTGTCATCATGCCTCTTTAGAACTTCTCTTTTAGTAAATAGTTCTTCAAATCTTCTCTCACTGTAAAGGTTGGAATCAAAGCATTTTTTATTTTTGGTATAAAATCTAATGCCATTTTCAGGTGTTCTTAGGATAGTGTTTAGCATTCTATCATCAAAGAAATATATCTACCATCTACCCTAGAAGTAACACATTGATAAGTAATATTTCCTTGCTTTTGAACTCTTCTTTTATATAAATTAGCATAGAATTCATAGATCATTTGAGGATAGTAGAGTTTATTAACTGTAAGCAAGGGTCCCCAACCAGTATCTTCAAAAAGATTAGGGATAATCTCCATACCTTCCATATCAGATAGATAAACTTTATGACCTGGAGCAATCTTTCTCCTTTTTCATGTCCATTCTTCAAAGTTTGCAGCTTATTTGACCGAGATGAACCTTTCTGGTAGCCTCACTTTAGTTGCCAATCTCTTGCCTTTTCCTTTTCCAGTTCTTCCACCTCTGCTACTTCCTCTTTCATAATTTTCTTCCCTTCCAACATTGGCATTCTTAACTTTCATCATTTTAGAGAAATTTGAAGTAGGATAGTGATTAAACTTTGAGAGAGAGAGAACAATTAATCTTCAAAGGGTCGATGGTGAGTGGATTGAGAGAGAGAGAGAGAGGGAGAGAGAGAGAGAGAGAGAGAGAGAGAGAGAGAGAGAGATGGATTGAGAGAGAAACGGACGATGAGGGTTTTTAGAGAGAGAAATAGCGGATGGAGATTGTTTTGAGAGAGAAAGAGAGTAAAAACAAAAAGAGAGATATTCTCCCCTTTCTGTTATATAAATTACAGTTGCCATCGAAAATAGAAAAACCAGTTGACTGGTTTTTGAAAAAGGGCATCCAAAATTTTTTAAATCAAAAGAAATTGGATGTCCAAATTTTTTGGATGCGTCCGGTTTTGTAGTCCGAAATTCTCGGCCTTTTGTGAAGAAAAGAACTTGAAACTTTTAAGAAAAAGTGGGCGTCTGGTTTTTTTTAAGAATCGTCCAATTTTAATGTCCGAAAATCTCAGCTTAAAAATGGAGAAAAAATTTGAAACTCAGAACACTCATTAATCATGCAATTTACCAATACCAAGTAATTTTCTTAAATAACAAAAAAAAAATCTTCAGAAAGGGCTGTTACAAAAATATCAGCAATTTGATCTTCCATGCAATTAGATTCTAAAAATACATCTTCTTTTACAACATGATTTCTTATAAAATGATTTTTGATTTCAATATGTTTTGTTTTGGAATGTTCCACAGGATTTAAAAAAAGATTTATTGCACTTGTGTTATCATATAAAATAGGTATGTTTTTTAAATCAAAACTAAAATCAAGTAAAGTATGCTTCATCCAAAGTACCTGAGCACAACAACAACCAGCTACTGTATATTCCTCTTTGGTAGTTGATAAGGACACACACGATGCTTCTTGTTGTACCAAGACACTATACATCCCCCTAAGAATTGGTAATTTCCACTAGGTCTCTTTCTTTCTACCTTGCATCTGGCATAATCTGCATCGCTTAAGCAATAAGATGAAAACAAGATTGTTTAGAGTACCATAGCCCATAATCATAAGAAGATATTAAATATCTTAAAACATGCTTAACAGCTATTAAATTAGATTTCTTAGGGCAAGCTTGGAATCTAGCATACAAACAAACGGCGAACATAATATCCAACCTACTAGTCGTTAAATAAAGCAAACTTCCAATCATAACATCTATAGCACTTTTCATCTACCTTTTTACCTTTTTTGTCTTTGTCGAGTTTTAAAGATGAGCTCATTGGAGTTCCTATTCCTTTTGCATTGCTTATCCCAAACCTTTTAAGAAGTTCCTTTGTGTACTTATCTTGATTGATGAAGATACCTTCTTTGGTTTGTTTAATTTGAAGTCCAAGAAAATAGGTTAATTTTCCTATCATGCTCATCTCAAACTCCTTTTGCATTAATGAGGCAAACTCTGCACACAAACAAACATTAGTAGCTCCAAAAATATTATCATCCACATAAATTTAGACAAGTAGAAGATCATTGTTACAAGAGGTTTTTATAAAAAGGGTTGTGTCCACCACGCCTCTTGAAAAAGCCACTTAGTTTTTTATGCCAAGGTCTTGGGGCTTGTTTTAAACCATATAAAGCTTTTGAAAAGTTTATAAACATAGTTGGAAATTTTTCACGTATAAAATCGGGAGGTTGTTCAACATGAAATTCCTCCTCAATGTCACCATTTAAAAATGCACTTTTAACATCCATTTGAGAAAGATTGAATCCTTTAAAACAAGCAAAATCTAAAAGCATTCTCATGGATTCAATTTTAGAAACTGGAGCAAAAGTTTCATAAAAATCTATGCCCTCTTCTAGATTGAATCCTTGGGCAACAAGTCTAGCTTTGCTTCTTATAAATTCTCGGATTTATTTAGTTTGTTTCTAAAAACCCATTTAGTACCAATAGTGGGGTGATCACGATGTCTTGGGACCAAAGTCTAAACTTTGTTTCTTTCAAATTGATTAAGTTCCTCTTTCCTTGCAATAATCCAAAGCTCATTACGTAAAGAATCATCTATAAACTTAGGTTAAATTTGAAATAATAAAGTAAAGCTGTCAATGAAATACCTCCTTATTCTTACCCCTTGTGATACATCACCAATGATTTCATTCTTGGAGTGTCCCTTTGGATATATCACATCTTGAGGAAGATTTTGAACTTCTTGATCATTCTCTTGTTTCTCCTCAATCTCTTCTTCCTCCTTTGCATGTTCTTCTATAGCTTGAGTATGCAAAGATTGGTTGCTTAAGGAATTATCTATATCATTTTCATCTTTCTTTTCAAAAATGTTAGATTCATTAAAGTTCACATGAACCGACTCTTCAACACATAAGGTTCTTTTGTTGTAAATCGTATAAGCTTTCTTGTTTGAAGAGTAGCCTAGAAAAATTCCCTCATCGGATTTTCTATTAAACTTTCCAAGATTGTCCTTGGTGTTTAAAATGAAGCATTTTCATCCAAAAACTTTAAAATAGCTAATTGAGGGAGTTTTGTTAAAAATAAGTTCAAAAGGAGTTTTCTTCAAAAGTGGTCTCAAGAGAACACGATTCATTACGTAGCAAGCGGTGTTAACGGCCTCAGCCCAAAAATATTTTGTTAAGGAGTTTTCATAAATTATTGACCTTGTCATTTCTTGTAAAGTGCATTTTTTCCTCTCCACAACACTATTTTGTTGTGGGGTTTTAGGCAGAAAAATTGTGTGTAATACCAAAATCATCACATAGTTTTGTGAAATCTTGATTGTTAAATTCTTTCCCATTATCACTTCTCATAGAGATCAATTTACAATCAAGGGAGGTTTGAACTCTTTTGAAAAGTTTGACAAACTCTTGAAATGCCTCATCCTTTTGGCTTAAAAACCATGTCCAAGTAAATCTTGAAAATCATCCACTGTAATAAAAACATACCTCTTACCACCATAACTAGTGGTCCTCGGTGGTCCAAATAAATTTATGTGAATGAGTTCTAAAGGTTTTAAAGTAGAAATCATCTTCTTTGGTTTAAGAGGTCCTTAACTTGTTTTCCATATTGGCAGGCATCGAAGTTTAGTTTTCTTAAAATGTAATTTTGGTAAGCCTCTAACAAGCTCTTTTGAAGAAAGATGGTTTAGTAAATCCATGGTAACATGGCCAAGCCTTCTATGCCACAAAATGCATCATTATCATGAACCGAGAAATACTTTAAGTTTTGAGAAATAAGATCTTCAAGATTGAAAACATAGACATTTCCAACACTTTTTGCAACAAAAATTATTTTGTTTTCATGCTTATCAATGATTGAAGAAGAATCACTTTCAAAATTAACTTTGCAACCATTATTACATAATTGACTAATACTAAGCAAATTGAACTTTAATCCATCAATTAAGAGAACTTGCTTAGTTAAAGGAGAAGAGCCGTTACTGATGTTATCTATACCAATGATTTTTCCTTTCTTCTTATCTCCAAAAGTGACAAAGCCGCTTTTTGGTTTCCTTACGCTCACTCATAAGAGATGCGTTGCCGGTCATGTATCTTGAAAATCCACTATACACTTACCATTTGGTTGAACTTGGTTTGTGTTCCTACAATAGAAGAAGTAGAGATGACTTTTGGTACCAATATTCTTTTGGTTCCATGAATGTTAGTTGCTTTTCCTTTTACTTTCCAAATAGTTTTTACTCCCATTTCAATCTTTCCTTTTATGAAACATTTTGTGGCCTTGTGATCAGTCTTTTCACAATATATGAAACAAAGATGTGAGAAAAGTGAAGAAGCTTTTATAAAGCGTGTTTGGTTTGAAAAAGTATTGCAGAGATTATATCCAATACCATTTTTGTCAAACGTTTATCTTTGAGAAGCAAGAAGTTTTTCAAAGTTTTCTTTCCTTTTGTAAGTTTTTCAATACATATGGTAAGATCATTCACCTTTTTCTTCAAATCATTGTAATCAACCATGCATTTCTCAAGAGAAAGAATTTTCTCACAAAGATTTTTGTTCTCTACAACAAGTTTTTGAAATTCTTTGTTTGAGAAATCCTTTTCATTTTTCAAAACTTCTAAAGATTCAAAAAGAGTTTTTTTTTTTCACAAACAAGTTTTGAATTTTCATTTAGCAAATCATCATTCTTGTTTTTCAACGCCTTGTTTCTTTTGGAAATCCTTTTGAGTTCATCATACATTTCAATAAGCATAGAATTAGGGTCATTATCATCATCATCATCAACAAGACTAGAAAAGTTAGAAGGTGAAGATTGTACCTCACTTTCTAATGCCATGAAGCACATGTTGGCTTTTCCTTCTTCTTCACTCTCACTTGAGTCTTGATCCCAAGCTCCTATTAGGCCTTTACCTTTCTTCTTTTCCTTTATCGCTTCAAGCTTTACTTCTAATGCTCATTTTTCTTTTTCCATTGCTTTTGGGCAATCGGCTACAAGATGATTTGAACCACTAAATCCATGTCTTCATCTTCATTATTTTCATCCTCATTTTTGGATGAACTTGCTTGCTCTTCCTCATTTACTTGGAGTACTACACCTTTTCTTTCCTTGTCTTCTTCTTCTATTTCATTTAATCTCTTTATCTTCATCTTATAGGTAAGAAGGGATCCCATGAGCTCTTCAATGTGAAGGAGTCTCAAATCATTGGATTCTTCTATGGCAAGAGTTTTTGGTTGCCATGCCTTTGTAAGTGCATCAAGAACTTTTCTATTTACTTTTCCCCTTGTGTATTCGTTTCCATCTTCCTTTAGCCTATTTGTGATGTTAGGGAATCTTGTGAACATGTCACTAATGCTTTCATTTTGCTTCATCATGAATAATAATTCATAGTCTCTCACCAATATGACCAATTTTGATTCTTTTACTTGATTTGTGCCTTCATGAGTAACTTCTAACAATTTCCACACATCATGAGCCAAATCGCATCCGCTCATTCTATTGTACTCACTTGCATCCAAAGCACAACTTAGTATATTCATGGCTTAAAAATTGAGAGTCATCTTTCTTGAGTCATATTCATCGAATTCTTCAACCTTCTTGACTCTTCCATCCTTTTGGGGGACAAAAGGTCCCTTTTCTACAATACTCCAATGATCAAAGTTAATAGAGAAAAATATAGATTTTAATCCTTGACTTCCAAAAAGTATAATTAGTGCCATTAAAAAGAGGAAGTCTATTTGTAGAGAGCCTTCTACATAAAGTAAGTTTGAAATGCTAGCCATTTTATAGATCTTTTGCTTCTTAGAATATTAAGCCTTTTGAAAGAAGACCCGTTCTGATACCAATTGAAAAACCTTAGAGGGAGGGGAAGAGAGCCACCGGGGGGGGGTGAATAAGGTTTTTGGAATTAAAAAACTTTTGCACAATTAAAACATGGAACCTCTGATTTTGTGTGTAGAGGAATTTAATAAGTCTTTTTAATAAAATTCCTAACCAAACAAAATCCCTTTATCAAGAAAAATCAAACAATAAACATAGAGATAATGAGCAAATCACAAAAGAGAGAGACAAAGAACTTATAGTAATTCACTCTCTCAATAGAGCTACATCCACTACCTTGAGACTTAACTCAAAGATTTCACAAATTCCACTAGCCACAAGTCTTTACAAAAATACCACAATGAGGATCACCCTTTAAGGGTTTTTCACATAACCCTCAAAGTTCACAAACAAAACAAGATAATCAAAATATCAAAGGATCACCCAAAGAGCTTTCACAAAACCTTTGATCACAAATTAGACGTGAGGGAAGAGTTGGAACAATATTACCACAAGAGCTTGAGATAAAGAGAATACAACTTTTTGTAGTGTTTCTTCAAGCTTCCCTTCTTTCTCTTTAAAAAATAATCAAATAATATAGCTCTAAGAAGTTTTTCTTTTGAATAATAAATTGATGATTGAAAATGTCGTTTAAAGCTCTTAAATGTGTTCTCAAAACTCCTTCAACTACTGCTCATTTATGGCTGATCAATAGCCCTTTTATATGTGAAAGTAAACAAATATCCGTTAATGTCAGTAGCAACGGTCATTTTTTTATAGTAAAAGTAGAAACCGAACGACTGGTTTTGGAAAGTGGACGTCCGATTTTCTTAAAAAACAAAAAATCAGATTTTCTTAAAGAGAAAAAAATAGGAAGACCAACTTTTTTGCATGCTTAAAAAATTTTTGGGCGATCGATTAAAAAATTGGATGACTGGTTTTTTATGAGAGTCCAAAAAATAAGGACGTTTGATTTTCTATTGGAAAAGAAAATCAAATGACTGATTTTCTTATACAAAAATCAGATGACCGATTTTTATACTTAAAAAATTTCGGACGACCAATTTTCCCCTTTTTGTGAAAAGTTGTAAAGCATAGATTTTTTCCTTACTTTCAAAAAAATGTATTCTTGATGCAAAACCTTTCAAAACATGTAACAACTTTAAATAATCAAAGCTTTATCAAGAGCACTTGGTTTTTCAAGTATAATTTCTCAAAAAATATTTCTTCTCAGGAGCTAACATAATTGATCAAAAATCAAAGAAACAGGTTAGTGAGTGTTATATAGATACCTTATAAAGCTATCTGTAAGCATTCTTATTATCTTCAAGGTCTTTAACTTGATCACTTAATCTTCATAAAATCTTGTAGTCTTGAGTGATTTTTTGCTTCTTTGTAGATTTTTCTTGAGACTCCTTTTGTGCATCTTTTGTTCTTTTTACAAAACTATTTTTATTATCACAAAGCACAAGTTAATCATAATTAAAACATTACAAATATGCCCTTAGGGCTTTACAATATTGATTTATTCATCTTGATCACATACATCTTAGCCAACTTATATGTCTATGCATGACATAGTGTATGTCAGTGCATAACGTGATTTATGTAGATCATGTAAATAATCAATATCGTATATATATATATCTATCTTTGCAAGAGTAGGATTGCTTTTCAAAATTCGAGATAATCATTTGAAGAAGATATCAAATGATAAATCCAATATATATTCCAAAGTCATTAGTTAGAGAAGAACCATAATAGCTATATACTTGAATGAAACGAGTATATTCATGGATTAGATGTGCAAAATCATGGTACTTCAGGACCGATTGGCTCTTCATATCCTTTTACAAAGATCTTTATTAATCTCTAATGACTCGATAACTTGAAATAGTAATGATATGCTATGTCCATGTAGAACATTTTCAGAATGTTAAAGTTATGAATCAAGACAAAAGTTTTATTTCAAAACCTCAATCATCTACTTGCCTTCGTTTATGTTTCAGGAATAATATTTGCTCATATAATTCTCCTCTTTAAAGGTTAATTATCTTGAGAACCAAGTGTTAGGTCACACTTCAAGTGTGATTCAAAATTATATGTTATATTTTGTCCTTCTGGGACATCTACCTAAATAAAAGTATTTATAAGAAACTCTTATAATTTGGTAAAAATATATCAAGTATTTGGTTTGCAATTATTTGCAAATGACCAATTTTGTGAACTTCTAGTTCACTTGTTCTTGTGGGTAGATCATGATATTCTCATATGATATCATTCTTCTGTTGTTGTCTTTCTCTCCCTAATGTGGGCCACACTAGTTCATCGAAGTTTTAATCAATAAATAGCACAATACAAATATATCTTAAAAATAGAACACATAGGCAAGTATATTAATTTACCAATAAGAATAAATATTTCCTTATACATGGACATTCTCGATCTTCAGATCATCATTTTCAATGATGTTCACTAAGACAGTTACATTATGTTCTTTTAGTACGATTACTTTTATATGCTACAGGCATAATAAGTCCATCATGTCCGTCAGGGGTTTCATATAAACATGTTATCAAATGATAACTTAGACAAATATATATCAATTGTCTCGTGTGCTATATATATGAAAAGTAATAATATTCTTCACCATAAATATTTTTTCGTAAGTAATACCAAGCCTTTATGAAGAGTCATTAATAGTCGTTATTTTGTATAGTGTTTTATATGTTAGTTTCATCGTTTTTTTTATGATTTTATACATTTAAGTCTAATATCTTCCATTCTTGTCCTAGGTATTTTCCGAAGGAAGTATGGCGAAGAAAGGATGAAAAAGAGGCGAAAATGACAAAAAACGACGCCAGACGGTGACCACAGAAGAGCCTACCACTGACAGTAAGCCACACTAATGCCAGGGGTAGGCACATTGACAACAAAGGAATTCCAGACATAAGGCTACCATCGACGATAGGCTCTCGCTATTGCAAACGGTAGGTTCAAGGCACACAACAACAAGGGAAGACAGAGACCTACTGCCAACCTACCGTCGATGGTAGGTCCTGATTTTAGCTATACTTAGGCAAATTTTATGCAGTTTTGGGGGACATTCAACATTCATCCTTTTCGAGTTTTTAGACTTACACCATTATGGCTTTAGCAGGCGAATTGGGGCAATTTTCTGTGACAAATTTCCCCTAATTCTCACCTTAATCCGTTATGATTTAGATTAGAGAACAAGAATCGAATGTTTCCAAGAGGTCAAGGATCGAAAAGATGAATTAGGGCTTCGATGGAGCGACTCGAGAGACGAGCTTGGACACGATTCGGGATAAAAAAATCATCCTTCAATTCCACTCCTAAGCCTTTCTTTTCCCTCTCTTGTAGTTTTTAATTTGTTTAATTTTAGTTTTGCATTATGAATTGTGAGTAGTTTAATTGTTTGGATTAAGGGTTGAACCCTAATTTTGGTATTTATGAAGTTGGTTGGAATTTGCTGAAATGAATATTGTCATTGATTGAATTTTTCTTCAATTGTTTAATTCTCTACAATTTAAGTGTCATGAGCTTAAATTAATAGCAAAGGTGTTTTGAAATTGAAAAAGGAAGAACACCAGAGGACAATTGATTTGGGGATTAATAGGGGCATTAAGCTAGAGATAGAATGATGCACTCTCATGTCTTTTATCATCTGTGTTTATTGCATTCATAACTCATTAGGGAGAGAAGAGATTCTCGTCTAAAATTTATAGTAAATAGAGCGGCTTTCGCCTAGAGATAGGGATCGCCCAATTATGAGTATGATGACCCAATTCTTAATACAATATCAATTTCTATTAATTTTAATTAATTGAAGTAGTAACAAGATTAGGGGGATCCCGAGATTCAAACCTCCGTCTTATAGAGTTCTTAGATTATTGTCAATTGGCTTTTTATGTTAGTTTTGTTATCATCTTGATAGTTCACAATCTTTTCAACAACGTCTTCAAGACTAAACATCGAAATAACGATAGAGTAGTTAAACCTTGTCTTTCCTCGAGAGAATCGACACTCGGGTTGAACTCACTTCTACGGTGTTAGGTCCGCTTTCCTTGCACTCTAGCGATTAGGAACACCCATTTCACTTTTCCATAACATCAAGTTTTTGGCTGTTGCCAGGGAACAAGATAAGTTTTCTGTACCTTCTTTTGGTGCTTTAGTCAAATTTATATTCTTTTTCTTTCATTTGTATAGTTTTTTTTCTTTTCATTTTGTCATTGTTGTTCATTTTAACTTGTTCATTATTCTTGTTGCTCGGGAGTTTATGGTATGGGCTTTGGAATTCTAGGTTATTATCTCTAGACCATGTGTTGATTATATATTCCATTAATTTTAGGTCCTAGAGAAAAGAACATGGATATCAATGACGTCATGGAAGCCCGATTGGCGACAATATTAGAACAAGGGGCGAAGAGAATGGTTGTGGAACCTAAAAATCCACATCATCCACAACCCATGTCCAAGGGGACTGGCAGGAGTACAACACATACCTTAACCAGTAAAGCTCAAGTTGGGAAAGCCAACTGAACGTTCCTTAGAGAAGTTAAAGCCACTGGAGACAACAACAACCCTCGGACTACCAGAGTAGAGGACCCGAGCAATCTACATCATGCAATCCTTCTCCATCGATACATCCACCAACCCCGCAACCCAACTTGGAAGATATGGTGTTGAACTACATCAAATTAGCTGATGCTGAGATGAAAAACATGGAGGCAGTACAAAAAACCAATTAGCATCCATTTGCAACATGAAGAGCCCAATAGATAATTAACAAGGTTAATCCATGAAAATTCGATTGGTGGTCTACCGCATAATTTTGAGGAAAAATCAAACGATCACGTGAAAGCAGTCATTTTGAGGAGCGAAAAGAATTGGTTGAGCCACCTCCGATGATTGTGAACGAGGAAAAGGGAACTTTCCAGCACAAGCAGAATCCATTCCTTCCGAGGAAAAGGAAGATAAATAGAAGGAAGTGGAGAAGAGAAAATATCACCTCTGCCATATAGACTGCCTATTCCATCCCATGGAGAGTGCTTAAAGCGAAATAGGATGAACAATACAGTAAGTTTATGGAAATCTTTAAACAGTTGCACATTATCTTATTGTTGGTTGATGTTTTGATGCAGATGCCGAGTTACGCAAAGTTCTTGAAGGAAGCCATCTCAAGGAAGAAAAGATTGGAGGATATTTCTGCAGTTATGCTGAATGGAGAATGTTCAACAATCTTCAACCCTGATAAAAAACTGCTGAAAAGTTAAAGGACCCTGGGAGTTTTATTATTCCTTGTACTTTAGGTGGTATAACAGTATCTAGAGCTTTAGCTGATTTGGGTGTTAGCGTTAATGTTATGCCTTATGATATTTTTGGCAAATTGGGGGTGGGAAAACCTAAACCGACTAGGATTAGTATCCAATTGGAGGATAGGTCCACTAAGTAGCCTAGGGGTATCATAGAGGACATTCTAGCATAAGTGGGGAATTTAGTGTTTCCGATTGACTTTGTAATTATGGATGTGAGTGGAGACATTGAAGTCCCGCTCATTTTAGGTCGTCCTTTCCTCGCCACCGCGAAGGCTCTTATCGATGTAGAAGAAGGGAAATTGACCCTTAGGGTAGGAGAGGAGGAAGTCATTTTGAGACTTCTTGATGCTATGCGTAGATTTAGGGATCAGGATGACACTTGTTTTATGGTAGATTTCATTGACCCCCTATATCTCTACTCATGTGTGGAAATTTGTCCAAGAAGATTCCCTGCTGATAGCTCTGCAATTGGATCCTAAAGGCTAGGTAGACTTAGAAGAGGTTCTGGTATTAACAGACAAATTGGATGAAGAAGAGGTGGAAAGAGTCATCACCGTACAAGGGAGTCTTAAGCTTCCTGCGAAGCCTTCTCTCAAGTCCTCACTCGAAGAACCCCCAGACCTAGAGCTGAAACAGTTACCAGACCACTTGGAATACGCCTTTCTCAGAGAAAAATCTACTCTAGGTAATCATTTCTTCTAAGTTGACTCGGCCCCAGAAATGTGCTCTGCGGAAGACTTTACGAAAACACAAGAAAGCTATCGCTTGGAAGACAGCGGATATATAGGGTTGAATTACTGGCTTTGAGTCCTCCGGGGTATGGAAATCTTGAAATAACTAGAGAAGCCGTCAAAGAAGCAGTAAAAAGGATGGCCTGCCAATCGTTCTAACATTTGATCGATGAAAGGAAGGGGGAAGTGATTTTTTCAGGTAGCCTCATTTAATTTCCTATAATCTATGCATATCCTCCATTCAGTGATTATTCGTGTCAGGATCAGCTTATTTTTCTCATTGCAACTACCATCATTCCACCCTTTTTCGTTACCACCTGTATCGGACTTACCCTAATGTTGTCTGAGATCGGATAGATAATTCTAGCATCTAATTAATTAATCACCTCTTTTTTCACCACTTCTTGAGGGTTTGGTGGAGAATATTGTAAAAGTTTTCATGGATGATTTTTCTGTTTTTGGGAGTTCTTTTGATGCTAGCTTGTTTAATCTAGAAAAAGGTTTTAAAAACATGTGAGGAAACTCACCTCGTTCTAAATTGGGATGCCACTTTATGGTCCAAGAGGGGATAGTTCTCGGCCATAAAATTTTTTAGAGTGGTATTGAGTGGATAGAGCTAAAATAGAGACAATTGAAAGATTGCCTCCACTGCCTTCTGTGAAAGCGATTAGGAGTTTTCTAGGATATGCAGGGCTTTAGAGGAGATTCAGTAAGGATTTTAAAAAATCACCAAGCCTCTGATTGCATTACTTGAGAAAGATATGCCTTTTAATTTTGACGATAACTGTTTAGCTGCTTTTAATTTCATCAAAGAAAAGCTTACTAAGTCTCCAATTTTAATCTTTCCAGATTGGTCTCTTCCCTTTGAACTCATGTGTGATGCCAGTGACTATGCTATAGGTACTGTGTCAGGCCCAAAGAGGGGTAAGTCTTTCCAACCGATATACTATGCAAGCAAAACCCTCACAGACACTCAAGCAAATTATACGACGACTGAGAAGGAGTTGCTTGCAATAATATTTGCATTTGATAAATTCCGTCCTTATTTCATACTTTCGAAATTCATAGTATAAACTGACTACTCTACTCTGAAGTATCTTTTTTTGAAGAACGATGCAAAACTTGGACTAATTAGATGGGTACTTCTTTTGTAGGAATTTGACTTAGAGATCAAGGATAAGAAGGGAGTGGAAAATCTGGCGGTTGATCATCTCTCCAGATTGGAGAATCCCAATATAGACCCGCTGGACGATGAACAAGTTGATGATATGTTTCCAGATGAACAACTTCTTTTCTGCAAATCTATTATTGATGATTCACCTTGGTATGCTGATATCGAGAATTATTTGGTTTCGAATGTTATGCCTACAGGTAGCCTCTAGAAAAGGAAGAAGTGCTTTACAAACCTGAAATACTATTTTTGGGAGGACCTATACCTCTTCCGGCAATATGCTGACCAAATAATTAGGCGATGTGTGGCTCACCTTGAAACAGAGGAAATCTTGAAGCATTGCCATAAGGGTCTAGTCGGTGGGCACTATCAAGTCAGCGGAACTGCACACAAGGTACTCGAGTTGGGTTTCTATTAGTTGACTCTTTTCAAGGATGCAAAAAGGTACGTTGTGGAATTTGACAACTGCTAGCGAACAGGTAACATCTCCAAATGAAATGCTATGCCCGTGTCTACTTTTCAAGTTTGTGAGGTTTTTGATTACTGGGGTATTGATTTTATGGGGCCATTTCCAAATTCTTTTGGCAATCAATATATTTTGGTAGCTGTAGAGTACGTATCTAGATGGGCCGAAGCTCAGGCTTTACTGACAAACAATGCTAGGATTGTGGTTAAACCTTAAAGAAGCTATTTTCTCGTTTGGTGTCCCTAGAGCTATTATAAGCGATAGGGGTACCCTTTTCTGTAACCAACAACTTGAAAAAGTGCTTAAGAGATTATGTGTAACCCATAAACTAGCTACCCCCTATCATCCTCAGACCAGTGGCCAGGTTGAAGTAGGGAAATCAAACACATCCTTGAGAAAATCGTTGATAGTACTCGTAAGGACTGGAGTATTAAATTGGATGATGCTCTGTGGGCCTATACAATAGCCTATAAGACTCCAATTGGATGTACTCCATTCCGTCTTTTATATAGAAAAGTGTGTCATTTACCTATAGAAGTTGAGCATAAAGCTCATTGTGCAATTCAGTTAGTTAACTTTGACTATGTTCGTGTAGGTAAACAAAGATTACTCCAATTGAATGAACTCGATGAATGGCGGTTACAAGCGTACAAGAACTCGAAGCTGTACAAGGAAAAGATGAAGAGATGGCATAACAAACATCTATTAAAGAAAGAATTCAATGAAGGAGATTCTGTGTTGCTCTACAGTTCCTGTCTTCGCCACTTTCATGGGACGCTTAAGTCTAGGTGGTCAGGACCATTCATTATCAGCAGAGTCTTTCCATACAATACCATCGAGGTAAAACATCCAACATAAGGAACGTTCAAGGTAAACGGCCATTGCCTTAAATCGTACTTCGGTGAGGATGTAGGAACTCTCCATAGAGAGTCTCTCGTTTTCATTAACGAGTGATCCTGGCTGTGAGAACGTGTTGTAGTTGTATTTGTATGATAAGTTTACTTGGTTTTCACTTTTGGTTTAAGTTGAAATGTCTTAACCGTTTGATTTTGGTATGGTAAGAGTTCCTAAGGGGGGATGCCTGCTTGTGTATCCTATACCATATGTGTATAACTAGACTGGGTCGGTCCAAAAGCAGAACGGGAGTTGAATCGAGCAAAATAGAAATTTTCTAGCAGGATAACCTCCCTACACACTTCAACTCCATTCTTCTTTTTGTCATTTCAGTCACTGTCATTTTGTTTTGTGTGGGGATGGCTTTCCTTGTGCTTTATTGCTTTATATCTGCCATGTTTGTGTTATTTTTTTTTTTTCCTTTTAGTTTGGACCCCACATTGAGGACAATGTGGTTTTAAATGGGCAGGGAGGAGGGGAAAATTCTGTCTTTTTACTCTTATTTTTTGTTTTCCTTATGAAAAATCCAAAAAATGAACCTGAAAATTTAAAAATTTTTCTTAGTATTCTTCTTAGTTTCTTTATCTTTTCATTTGAAAAAACCAAAAAGGTTTTCCTTTTTCCACTTTGGTTAGAGTGTTTGATTGTGATACTGTTAGCATTTTTCGAAAGGGTGTAGCACTTGGTTGTTTTGAAAACCACATTTTCTTAATGACCTTACATGTTTGATGGTTTTCATACACCTATGAGTGTCGTTAGTAATATAAACCTAGGAATTTTAGGAAAGTAGCTTAGTGAGAATCATTTAGAAGTTGTGCCAGCATTCTTGTGTTTTTCTGTTATTTGAAGTGAAAAGTCTTAGTTTGAGTTGAGCCCGAAAATGATGGTCACAGGCCTTTATTGTATCGATTGAGCTTTTGTTTTGCCTATCCTTTGATGAAATTAACCCCTAGCTCCCCTATTTATGCCTTCATGCCGAAGGCTTTTACTCCCTTCTCTTCTTTGCTCTTTTTAATTTCACACTATAGTAAACCTCATTTCGTGGAGCCAATGTTGGAATAACATGCTTAGCCGTCTTCAGTGAAAGTAATAGATAAGCGTGGGGGTGAAGGAGTGAAGAAAAGAAAAATGATGTAAAGAGGGGATAGTTTGGGCATTTCATAATTGGTACAAATGGTTGTGAAAAAAAAGAGAGAGGAAAGTTTATTTGAATTGTTCTTGAAAAAAAAAGAGAAAAAACAGGAAAACAGGAAAAAAAAAAGAAAAGAAAAAAGTAATACTTACATTCTTGTATATAATGTGTCAAGAAAATAAAGACACTATTCTCTCTCATATTAAAGGGCTGAAAAATGTGAATATGTCGGGTGAGGTGTGCGAAAGAAACAGAGTAGGAGAGTCGAGGGTGAGTGAGAAGAGCGAAAGACGGCTAGGAAGTTATTCTCTAATTCTATTATTTTTCTCTGTCAGTTGCGTTGGCTCTGTCTCGTTTGTTTTTGTCTCCATTTACCTTTGTTTGGTACATTATTTATATCCCGAACATGTACAAGCCGAAAATTTCTACCTAATCCGAGAATGACTTAGAATAAGACTTGGAATGGATAAGAACTAGAAGAGCATGAGCTTGTTGTATATCGTCATTTGAAGGATTTCACTTCGTTAATTACTTAATATTCCTTCGTTTCTATGCAAAAGGCATGAACAGAACACACACACACACACATACACATACCATTGGCATTAATGTTTATTTAAAAATGTGGTGGACTGAGTGTATCTTGTTCTTTCGTTTTATGTTGATAGTCTAGTGGTTGAGTATTCTATTGAAGTGGCATCGTTTTAGCTTTGTTTTTCCTTTCTTTGGTTTTGTTTTGTTTTGCTTTGGTATCTTAAGGTCCATTTTTCTTCATTTTTCGTGAACTTTTGATCTGAACAAAAATCTTCAAACCCTTTTCGTTCAACCCGTTTAATTTTGTTGCTTGAGGGCAAGCAACAGATAAGTGTGGGGGTATTTGAAAGTCTTATTTGTCTATTATTTTATATGTTAATTTCATCATTTTTTTCGATGATTTTAAGGTATAAAGTATATATTTAAGTCTAATATCTTCCATTCTTGTCCTAAGTGTTTGCTGAAGGAAGTACAACGAAGAAATGACGAAAATGGCTGAAAACGGGCAAAAACGACAGAAAATGACGCCAAATGATGACTATAAGAGAGCCTACTGCCGACAGTAGGCAACCCTACCACCAGCGGTAGGTACATTGGCAACAAAGGAATTCAAGACAGAAGGCTACCTTCGACGGTACATTCAACATTCATTCATTTCTAGTTTTTAGACTTATGCCATTAGGGCTTTAGGAGGCGAATTAGGGCTATTTTTTGTGATGAATTTCCCCCAATTCTCACCTCAATTAGTTATGATTTAGATTAGAGAATAAGAATTGAAGGTTTCCAAGAGCTTTCAAGGATCGAAAAGGCGAATTCGAGCTTCGGTGGAGCAACTTGAGAGATGACCTCGGGCGCAATTTAGGAAAGTTCAGCCTTCAATTCCCCTCATAAGCCTTTCTTTTCCCTCTCTTGTAGTTTTTAATTTGTTTAATTTCAATTTTGCATTATGAATTGTGAGTAGTTTAATTGTTTGAGTTAAGGGTTTAACCCTAATTTTGGTATTTATGAAATTCGTTAGAATTTGCTGAAAGTGAATGTTGTCATTGATTGTGTTGTTCTTCAATTGTTTAATTTTCTGTAATTTAAGTGTCATAAGCTTAAATTAATCGCAAGGGTGTTTTGAAATTGAAAAAGGAAGAACACCCGAGAGTAATCTATTTGGAGATTAATTGGGGCATTAAACTAGAGATAGAATGATGCACTCTAGGTCTTTTATCACCTTCCTTTATTGCATTCATAACTTGTTAGGGAGAGAAGAGATTCTCGTCTAAAAGTTATAGTCAATAGAGTGGTTTTACGCCTAGAGATAGGGATTGCCCAATTACGAGTGTGATCATCTAATTTGTAATTCAACATCAATTTCTATTCATTTCAATTAATTGAAGTAGTAACAAGACTAGGGGGATCCCGAGATCCAAACCTCCATTATATAGAGTTTTTAGATTATTGTTCGATTGATTTTTTATATTAGTATTGTTAGCATCTTGATAGTTCACAATCTTTTTCAACAACGATTTTAAGACTAAATATTGAAATAACAGTATAGTAGTTGAACCTTGTCTTTTTTCGAGAGAATCAACGCTCAGGTTGCACTCATTTCTACAGTGTTAGGTCTGCTTGCCTTGCACTGTAGCGGTTAGGAACAACCATTTCATTTTTTTCATAACATCAGTCATAATCCGTATTTATTTCATAGTTTGCGTATCGTAAATAAAAATATTTATAACTATCTTTCTGGAATTACACTTCAGGTGTATAATTCCTTCTATGAAATTATGTACACTTCATGTGTACTGTTTAATTGTCCGAACTAACTCTCATACTTCTCATGTGAACTCTATATTATCTTGATCTGCACACTTTGAAAAATCATTATGATTAAATAGCATTATGCGCATAAATACTATTGTATTTTTGTGATTCCATTCATTCTATATCATGACCTATTATGATGAGATCTCATAATATCACCATTTTTTCAAGTACCTGAATTTCTTCTATAAATAATACATTGGTCATGTTTGTAAAATTCTTCTGAAATTTTATTTCCTTAACTTTTGATATGACCATCTAAGTATTTTCTCTTTTCATATGCGAGGAGTTCATATTCATAGAATCGACTTATCTACCATATTTCTGTTGTGTCTCGAATACGTTAATTGTGGTATATTATCCTTGAGAGACATCCAATATATTATGAGCTTTATTGATGGGATGTTGGTCAGAATATATTCTTTGCAATATTCTTTTGAACTTCTGGTTCAAATCTCATATAAATGCAAAGATAAGACATAAGTAATTAATGTTTTCATCCGACACATGTTTTCTCCTCTTAATATTGGGATATTCAAAATAAATAGATTATGAATATCTCTTTTGATATTCTTTGCCCAACATGTATAAGCCCATCTATGTTTTGGTGGAGTAATGAAAATAATAGCTTAATTTTAATTCACAGATGGAGAATATATGGTTTCCGAACACAACCAGTTACAAAAAGACGAATCAATAATTTATTGGAAAAAATATGAAACAAGTGCTACTATATTTATGATGATATTTACGTTAGCGTATGAACATATTCTGTAGGATGTTCAACACTAATCTTACGTATTACAACAAGTATAAGTTGGACAAATTATGACTTTGAGAGAGTTTAAAGTATGAGCCTATTATTAAGAACTCGTAAACTGGAGGCTACGACTCAACAATATACATTCCACTATCTTATCGATGTATCGATTAATAATTTTGCATTCATCCTAAAGTAGCATATTCAAACCTAGAATAGTATTTGTGATATTTATACATAATATGCATTTAAAAATAAGGAGCACATGGAATTCGTCGTACTAGGAAACTTCTGGTTCTATATTATTTTATAAATTACTAAATATTCTTCGTATTTGAATGATCTGGGACGATCTAACCAGTCATATGCCAATAATAAATTGCTTAAATCAATAAACTTCAAGTTTATTGAGCAACTATATTTTAATTTCTATGTTTTTTGTGATACAAATTAGAAGAGATAAATGGTAGTATTTATATTACACATAGTAATGTATATATCTCATTTACTGCCTCAAGATGATAAAAATATCACCAAGACTACTTCTACAGGAGTTTATCGAGAATGCATTACAAACAAAATTGTATATTAGATAAAGATACCCTAACTCTTCAGGAGTTTTTAATTGAGTAACTCTTCTGTAGTTTTAAACGATTAGTTCTTCTAGAACTTTGTACTACCATTTATACTTTTGGACATTTATGTCAAACACATCCTCACGCACAAAGATTAATTAGAGTACATCTCATCATTATATAATATAAAATAATAACTAGACTTTAAATACCAGAAATACAAAAAATAATTTGATAATTTGAAAAATGCTTAACAACCATAAAAGATAGTAAGAAAAATCATCTGAATATTTGTGAATAATTTGGCATCATTCTTTTTTTTTTTTTTTTTATAAAGATAATTTGGCATCATTTGGATGTGCTATTTGATACCATTATTTATGGTATTACTAGTGTCAGTAACATCATTTTGGTAACAACACTTTTATTTATTTCTAGACGATGCTTAATAATAATTCAAAATGTGTATCGCAAGTTCAATACGATTCGCAACGATAACTATTTTATAAAGTGTTGTGATATATGTTCTTTCCCTTTCTTTCTCACTAATTTTCACTTCTAGTGAAAATACATAAATTGAGAGTTTAATAAGTCATTGTGATAACTATAAATAAATATTTATACCATAGTCGTGGTCACGACCAAAATTTATTTTATAAATAAATTATAAGTTTAATGCATTCACTTCGGGGAATAACATAAAATTAATTGGTAGGCCAGTATCATAATATTTTATCAATGACTTAATTTCCGTTTAGCCTCAAGAAGATGTGAGACTAATTTAATAAAATGTTCAAAAACATCTTTCTCGATATTGTTACTGCAAGAGCTTAATGGTAGAATTTTTTCTCTATCACATTATTAATAATATTTTCTCTGTAAATTTTTTATTAAGGAAAAATTTTATATGCGATACAAGTATGCTACTGATAAATATTTTAGCCACAAGTACAACCAAT
Organism: Catharanthus roseus; assembly: GCA_028651295.1. Classification (NCBI taxonomy): domain Eukaryota; kingdom Viridiplantae; phylum Streptophyta; class Magnoliopsida; order Gentianales; family Apocynaceae; genus Catharanthus; species Catharanthus roseus. Next base: position 2,689,907 of record JAPQWS010000116.1, read on the forward strand.
TACAATTGGTGTTTCATTAACAACTAACTCCTGGTGGTTGCATCGTTAATCTAAACTTGTATAATAACCAACTTCTGGTGGTTGTATATTCCTTCTAAAATATACCGGTATTCAAGTGACTCTGATGCCTTATATTTATTATTATTATTGTTATTATTATTATTATTATTTAATGGTGTCTTAAAAATTCAATATAGCCAGATTTCTCTAGTGGTGTCTTCAAGACCCACTATATATCAAAATGGATTTTTTTAACGGTATCTTCCAGACCCACTATATATCCAAATTGATTTCTTTAATGTCTTCTAGACCTATTGATATGAACTCATTTGTAGTTGGATTTGAGCTCAAAATCTTGCCATGAATCTCTCTCTTGTTCTTGAGGATTTTGTAGAAGAAACCCCTCTAGGCAACCTTAGTTGAGAGCATTAAAACCACCTAAAGAAAGCTACAACTCTTCTCCTTATAGAAGAATCAACAAGAGCTAAAGAGCTCCCACCTACCCCTCACCTAAAGAGGACCTAACAACAAGCAACAATAGCTAAAAGGCTATCTCCACTTGAAGAAAACGAATTGGAGATGAATTCAAGAAGCCCTTGAAAGTCCATTCAAGAAATTCTAAATTCAATCAACTAATTAAACACCCTAGTTAAAAGATGGAAGAAAAACAAGAACAAGAACCCTAGAAACCATCTCACGGTGTAGCTGCAAATTTTCATATATTCATGATTAATTGTAGAAGACATTAGAATAAGAAGTATTTATAGGCTAAACAAGCCCTCATCCTAAACCCTAGTAAATTAAACAAGTCCTTAAGGGTACAATGGGTATTAGACCACTTAATTACAAGCTCTAAATTAAAGAAAACCGAAATTAAAATAATAAAACCCACAAATTTCGAATAGAAAACTGTCCGGGTCGGGTTTTCTGGACATGTCCAGTTTTTGGACATTGAAAATACGATTCAGCACTTGGTATCTTCAACACAATTATAGCCCTTTGCTTCGCATTCTACAGTAACTTGAATTACCTTGGACTTGTAGAACTCAAGTTATGATTGTTTTACCAAGATGTATCAAAATTAGAGCGCAATGTAAATGTGTTAAATTTTTCCAAGGATTTGATGTATTAAACAAGCTCTGGTTTAAACAAACTTTAGTATTCTAGAATCCTCAAGATGTCTTCTTCAAAGTTCTTCAAGGCTTAATCTTTGTTCTCAAATTATAATGTTGTCAAAAATGTGTTTGAAGCAAAAGTGTTCAAGTTGCCAAGAAAAGCAAGATTAGAACTTTTTGGCTTGTATTCGCACCCGCAAAATCCCTTTTCTTTAAGTCTTTCAAATTGCTTCATCAAACTAGTTGCTTTAGTTTAGATATGCTTAGCTAAGATCATATCACCAATTATATATCAAAATATGAATTTGAATAAATAATTGCAAGACAAGTATAAATTTTTTTCTAAAGGTATCATGAGTAAAAAGCTCAAGTTTTATAATCAAAATATTAATAAAAGAAGTACTTCTCTGCCTACCCTCACAACAATACCGCTACAGAATTCCTTAGTCTCAGAGAAGACAACAACTCATATTAGAGTCTTGTGCTTGCATACAAACCAATATTGATGCTCACATTTCCGATCAAACCAATTTGAGAAAGATTAAAGGATTCTTGAAATTCTATATTCCAAGCTAAAAAAACAAAGAATACTCTCATTCGTTTATTTTATTACCTTGTAAATATTGCCTCGGTAAAGTGATGTTCACGTAAATCTACTAAGTGTCCCTTATAGTCGATTAAATGGATACTTTTGTCGTTCTTCAAACTTCAAAATTTTGGTGGCAAAGATTCATCGTACTGATTAATGTGTTATGAAATTTGTTAGCGCAACGACGTAAGAACAGTAGATGATCGATATAAAATATGAAACATAGAGAGAGAGAGAGAGAGAGAGAGAGAGAGAGAGAGAGAGAGAGAGAGAGAGAGAGAGAGAGAGAGAGATAATATAATGAGAAATATAAAGAATAACAAGAAGAAGAGGAGATTGAGAAGAGAAAATAGAGAACTTTTATTGTTTTCTCTAGGTGTGATTACTAATAAGGAACGTATTGAGGAGGATCGATCAAGACCCCAATCAAGATTTCAAATATCAAAGATTGGGGAAGAAATTAAGGAGAATCAAGATCATTCCATATCTACAATGATTCTTAATTTTTCCTAATTAGTCTTTTTCCATAGTTAGTCTTTTCTATTGCTAATCTTCATGTATAAATATACACGTCTGTAATTCATACGATTAAGACTTTTGGCTATAATAAAAATTCATCCAAGTTTTCAAAGTATTTTTCCTACTGGAAAACTTTCATGGTATCATACCAGGAATCTTCCTCCCATTCAATCATGGAAGAACCTACAATCATAATTCAATTATTTCATCAATGCACCAATTTGATATCAATCAAACTAAGTACGAGCAACCATATGTGGAGATCACAAATACTCCTTTTGTATCAATGTCTTGTAGTTCTTTATCATCTTGATAAAAAAGGTGAAAAACCCAATGAATTTCTGGATGATAAAGCAAAAAATCTAGCCTTCATTAAATGGTAGACAAATGATGGACTTCTCATTTCATGGCTTCTTGAAACCATCAAGGAAGAAGCTCAACCATTCATTGCAGAAGATGAAACGATTAATGATCTGTGGAATTCTTTGAATGAAAAAATACTGCCAACTACTGTAGAGAAGAAAGTTCTTCTAAAACACATGTTGATTACCATAAAAAGGGGTCAAAATCCCTAGATGATTATTTGAAGAAATTCAAGTCAATATGTGGCAATCTTGCTGCCATCAAGAAACTCGTGTCCAATATTGATATAAGTTTTTCAAATTGCTCACAGATTAGGAGCAAAATATGAAGGCTTTAGACTTTGGTAACAAACCGCCTTATCTTACTTTTAATCAGTTCGTGCTTGCTATTCAGGGATACAAACTGACTCTTGCCGCACAAAAAAAAAGAGGAGCAGAGCTACATTGTACACAATATAATGTTCTTCAGTCAGCATTATCGTGGCAGAAGCGGTAGAGTAGGTGGTCGAGGACGAGACGGGTTTAGTTCAAGGAGCAAAGATTTTACTCCTGTTACACCAGCATAAGTGTCATCGATGGAGATAAGAAAGGAGCATACAATAAACCCACCTACCAAATTTGTGGGAAAAGAAATCATGTTGAATGCTGGTATAGATTTGATTATTCATATCAATTAAAGACACTTCCACAAGCCTTAGCAGCTCTCAATTTACGCAAAATTGATCCTTCTCTTTATATAGATTCATGAGCTACATCACATATGACAAATGATGCAGGTATTTTATTTGATTTAAAATCGTACAAAGGTAGCAATGTTATTTATGTTAGGAATGGTAATAAAATTGCCATAACACATACTGGTAAAACTTGTGTGGGAAATTTAAATTTGGGAGATGTTCTTGTTGTGCTTAAACCAAAAAAGAATCTGGTTTCTGTAATTAAAATTACTATTGATAACTCCTATATTGTTGAATTCATGATTTCTGATTTGTTATTAAGGATCAAAGCAAGAGAACAATGGGGAAGGGGTGTGAGAAAAATCAATTGTACGCTTTTGTCTCAAACTTTCATGCAACGTTGATAGCAGTAAAAGGCAGCAACCTATCTTCTATGTGGCATTCTCGATTGGGACACCCAAGTTGACGAATTATACAACTGTTGAAGGGAAAGAAAATAATTGATATAACAAATTGGCAATCTAAACCTTCCGTTTGTACCGGTTGCCAATTTGGAAAAAGTTGCAAACTTCATTTGAGTCTAAATAATACAACTTGTGACTTTTCTTTGCAAAGAATACACTGTGATCTCTGGGGATCGGCTCTGATTGCTTCTAATCAAGGATTTCATTTTTATGCTATTTTCATTGATAATCATTCATGTTTCACCTAGTTGTACCCCTTAAGGAAAAAGTCAGATTTCTTTTCATGCTTTGTCAAATTTCAAAGGCTGGTTGAAAACTAATTTGACAGAACCTTAAAATTTTTAAATGCAATAAGGTTGGAGAATTTAACTCAAATTAGTTTCTTAATCATATCAGTGACTGTGGTTTTCAGTTATAGGTTTTATGTTAAGGAACACAAGAAGAAAATGGCATTATAGAACAAAAGCACAAACATATTGTGTAAACTGGTTTAACATGTTGCTTGATGCTAACTTACCTCTGTTTTTATAGATTGAGGCATTGCTTAAAGCCTCTTATCTCATCAACATTCGCCTTCTGTAGTCCTTCAAAATATATAGCCATATTTCAAGTTATTTTGTAGAGATCTTGAAAACAATAACTTGCGAGCTTTTGGATGTTTGTGTTTTCCTTCTCTATGTCATCAAGGGTGAAATAAATTTGTCAAGAAAACTTATCCTTGTATGTTTATTGGATATACTCCACTGCACAAAGGATACCAATGCTATCATCCTCTAAAAAGCATGTATATATATCACGGCATGTTGTCTTTGATGAAAACAAATTTTTCTATCTGCCATCTTTAACTAAGGTAACTTCTCCATCTCTAGAGCTTTCTAAATTCCCTAGTCATGATGAATGGTTTCACAAGTCCACTGCGAATGATACTATATCACCTTCACCGACAAGGATCGATAAAAAAAAATATCACATGCACTTCCTACTATCTTCGCAATCGACAACATTACTCTCCCTCTGTCAACAGTAACAAACTTGTAGTCAATTATGCTCCTGTTGGCACCAATACTCTATCTCCAGATATTGCTGATACTGTCAACGGTGATGAAATATTGATACTTTTTCTACTGATGTTACGGATACTATCAACAACATTGACCTTACTGCCGATACTACTTCTCCCATTATCGACGTGGACAGTACAGAAGATATTTTTTCATCATCTTGACCGCAATGAACTTGTCAGCCCCTAAAATATTTGCAGGATAATTACTGTAATCTTGCAGAGGATCCTTTACTCATTGCACTGTGATACCATTATCAAGCACTCAAGGACCCACGCTCGGCGGAAGCAATGAAAGAAGATTAGAAGCTCTTTATTTTAACAGAACATGGTCTTTGGTTCTGCTACCTACTGCCACTGACATTGTTGGTTCAAAATGGGTGTTTCGAGTGAAACAAAAGAAGACGGCTCTCTCAATAGATTGAATGCTTGTTTGGTAGCTCAAGGTTTTAGTCAAGTCTCTAGCATTGACTTTGATGAGACCTACAGTCTATTCATTCGCCACATCTCCATTCGATTGGTTCTTGCTTTCTCGACATCTCTATATTGGTGTCGACGAAAACTTGATGTGAAAAATGCTTTTTTACACGAAGAGTTCAAGGAGTTGGTATATATGAAGCAATCGCCTGACTTTGTAGATCCAAGTAAACCTGAGCATGTATGTTTCCTTCACAAATTTCTTTATGGCTGAAACAAGCACCTCCTACTTGGTTTGATCGGTTGTCCAAGTTCCTTTTTCATCTTTGTTTTTATTGTAGCAAAGCTGATTCTTCTCTATTTGTATATCATCAAAATGCTATTACTGTTTTTCTACTCATTTATGTCGATGATATTTTTGTTACTCGTAGAAATGTATCTTTATTCAAACTTAATTCATCAATTGAGTTCTGAATTTGCTATTAAGGACCTTGGCTCTCTTTATTATTTTTTGGGTGTCGATATTAAGAGTTTGATGGTAGTATTGTTCGCTTACGAGGTAAGTATCTTAAGTAGTGACTTCAACGGCCTGGCATATACAATTGTGCTCTAATCACAACTCCTATGGTACTTAAAGAGAAGACTTTCGTTTAAGATGATTTCGTTGATACTACATATTATCGAAGCATTGTTGGAGCATTTTAATATCTCACATTCACTCGTCTCAGACATTAAATATGTTGTTAACAAAGTCTGCCAGTTCTTTAGCCAACCTATAAAATAGCACCTTCAGGCAGTTAAGCGAATCCTTCGGTTTCTCAAAGGTACTCAGGACTATACTTTATGATTCATCTCTCGCAGTCCACTATCCTTATATTCCTTCTCAAATGCTTATTATGTAGGATGTTCCTTAACACGACGAAATACTACTGGTTTTTGTGTCTTTTTGAGGCAAATTGTATTTCCTGGAGTTCCAAAAAGCAACCCACGGTTGCTCGATCTAGTTCTGAAGCAGAATATCGGTTTATGCCATTCACCACTGATGCACTCATTTGGCTCACATTCTTTTTGCACGATATTAAGATTCATCTTGCTTGTTCTCCTCAGCTTTCTGTGATAATCTTAGTGCCTCCATATGTGTGTTAATCATATCTTCTACACACGAACCAAACATATCGAAATCGAGTATCACTTTGTTCATGAGAAAGTAAACATGGGGCACCTTGTTGCACGATTTGTGCCTTCTCCTCAGCAAATAGCCAACATCTTCACTAAGACATTGCCACGGTCTTTTTTTTTTCATCTTCAGAGCAAGATGAGACCTTCTTCTCACTCTACCTGCATCTTGAGGGGGAATGATAAGGAAAGTATTGAGGAGGATGAAGCAAGACCCCAATCAAGATTTCAATTATCAAATATTAGGGAAGAAACCCAAGAGAATCAAGATCATTTCATATCTACAAGGATTCTCAATCATTTCTAATTAGTCTTTTTTCATAGTTAGTCTTTTCTATAGTTAGTCTTGTATGTATAAATATACACTTCTGTAATTCATACAATTAAGACTTTTGGTTCTAATAAAAATTTAGCCAAGATTTCAAAGTATTTTTCCTATTGGAAAACTTTTCAATTACAACTGAAGGCATAGAGTCTTATTTATAGTGTTTAGGGGATACAAGAGATATAGATGAAATAGGAAGATAGATTCTATCCTAACTAAGATAATATTAAAACTCTATTTTCATGAGATAGATTTTATCATTATCTGCGATATTCAATTATCTCTTATGAATATCCACATATGTAATTAATTTTATAACAATTTTATAATTTTTAAGCTTTTTTTTTTAATTTTTATTTCCCTCTCTCTTTTTATTTATTTCTATCATCTCTCTTTTTTAATATATTTCTATCTATATTTATGAAAGGTATAGAAGATCCATGGTAAAAAATATTTCAAAACTCTCAATATTGGTGTGATAACTTATTTTGAATAGGAGGGAGTAGAATTAAATACTGGAGTAAACTTATGCAAAAAAAATTTGGGAGTAAACTTACGCAAAAACTTTTGGAAAATTTTTTTGGGATAAATTCATCTAGGTACCCTAAAGTATTGGGTTAGTGACAATTGAGTACCCAAACTTATTAACATGATAATTGAGTATCTAATTCGGATGCAAGAAGGTAAATTGAATGGAAAAAAATACAAGGACCACTTTTCAAATTTTAAAAAGTTGTAATTGCCAATTTATTGAGTATCTTTGGAAATTAATTTCGAAAGCCTTATTGAGTGACTTTGGAAATAATTTTTAAAATGCACTCAAGTTAATTATTAAATATTGTTTACAAATTCTTACCCTTTATTTTTCAATTTACTATATTTTCTTACTTCTACTGTTCGTTTTTTATGACTCAACACTACTATCTCTTCTAAAATAGAAAAATATCTATTATGTTTCTTCCTTTTTATATTTTTCTTTTTTATGACCTGAAATGAGTCGGAAAAAAAGAGGAAGAGAGAGAGAGAGAGAGAGAGAGAGAGAGAGAGAGAGAGTTGTCTACAACTGACAACAATTATATTTTTAAATTGATAAGTGGTCATTTTATTTTTTTCATCCAATTTAACTTTTTCAATCCAAATTAGGTACTTAACTGTTATGGTAATACTTTTAAGTATTCAATCGTTACTGATCCAACACTTTAAGTACTTATATAGACTTAAACCAAATTTTTGGAGGGAAAAATGTGAAATATTATTATCTTAAATATAAAGAATGATAATAGTTGATATTTTTTGTTTCATCTTATTAAGAAGTAAATTTAATTTCTTAAATTTAATGTGAGAATAGATGCGGGTGAAATGAAAAAAGAAAAGAAAAGAATTGGATTGTTGATGCACTTGCATATTTTTGACCAAATCAGGAAAATTGTTTATTTTGTGAAATTAGAGTTGGGTCATAGCGTCAAACTTCTTATTATTTGATGCTGACTTTGAGGGATCTAACTCCGTCCCTTCCCTTTCCCCCCTCACTTTCAATCTTTCGGACTCAAAAACAAAAACAAAGCCGTCCTGATTTCTTCTTATTCTTCCTCACTTTCTGTACTCTTATGAAATGTTCCCCATTGACATGAAGCTACGGACTATTCTCGTCTCCTTCTTCTTCATCGTTCTCGCAAATCATGCCGATTCCCGATACATTACCAGTAGTTTCAGAGTAGCTTCCGAAGCCACAAAATTATATCAGAATTCTTTGCCTCCTGTCGTCGAATTGCATAATTCCGGTAGCCGATCATTAAGTCCGGCGTCTCGATTTGAAGAATTGATCGGCAGCAACGACGTCGTTGTCCCCGGTGGTCCAAATCCGCTCCATAATAGATGAGAACTTTTTCTTAATTGAGTTTGTTTTCAATTTCGAGAAGCAGAATACAGAGTAAATATATTTCTACTATTTTCAGGAGCTATGAATATGATGGAGCTTTCAATTTTTCTGGTGTATATTTGTGTTGTTAATTTATTCTTTTTACTAATTTTGGCAATAATTAAGTCCTCGATCGATCATGAATTACGTGTAAAAGACAGTTCAGAAGAGGGTGTTTATTCCATCCTTTGTTGTTTTCTTTCTTAGCGTAATCAAATTAAATTCTAGAAAATATTTTGATCATGATCTTTAATTTTTTTTATTTATTATTGAACTGGTGTCGATGTCAATTAATGGTTTCTTGTATAAATATATTACTTGAATTATTGGTGGACGAAAAATTAGGGTGTCTTTTCTTGTACGAATTCATCGGGAGCCATAGGAAGAAGAAGGTAAGGGCAGCAATTAGTCTACATTTCCCAATATCGGTTCTTGAAAAGGACTTCTTTTATTATTTTATTTTTTTTAATTCAGTGTTATTGGTTAGTCGAGGAAGGTTTTATCTTTTTCAAGAAGGATTGAAATGTACATTAAATTATTTTTTTATATTTTAAAATCAAAACTTCTCATGTAATATGTTAAATGAAGGTATTTAAATGAGCATTGCATTACCTCTTTAGTTTATTATTTGAACGTCCAAATAATCTTTTTATGGCACACAATTTTGACAATATTTCAGCATCCAAGTCCTATATCTCAGCATAAACATGGCATTGTCTAAGTATGAATATTTTATTTTATTAGGTAAATTAAAAGTTCTAATATATCACTTTTTTTTTAATTTATAATCTTATAAGTATGATAACTTATATTTAAGGCGATAATTTTTATTTTATTTTATACATACTTTTACACATGAGTTCCTTATTAAGGCTATATATACATAATTAAAATTAAAACAATACATTTAACAAATACTCATTTCTATCATTTTCAATACACATTAATTAAAAAATCTTCATTCTTTTTTACAATTTATCGCTTTAAAACCTAAAATGTCTTTCAAAAATAGCTCACGTGCATAATGCATACCTAAAATGTGCCGAAAATCACTAGATTGAATATAATTTATCATACCATCAAAATTCTAAATAGTTCATGAGTATAAATATTTGAAAAAAAAAACTTTTTTAAGTAAAAAATAACCATAAGAAAGCTTTAATTCGATTAAAAAGATTGATGATAAATCTTATAAATAGAATCGGAAGTATAAATCTTTAAGTTAGGGTTGTCGATTGTTGACAGGTTGAAAAAGCTTCATCGAGGTGCTAGATCGGCCTAAAAGGTTATGGAATTGAGTAATCACTAATATGGAGTACTAATTTGTTTAGTAAGTGAGATGAACAACTAAGTAAGTTGTACATATGGATTTCATAAGAGAACAAGTCACGTAGTACAAATACCCGTTGATTAGATTGCCTTTGGGGTACAAACAATTCACAAAAAACAACGTTAAAAAGCATCGTTTATCAAAGTCAAATTACGATAACAAACAGAATTTTTGGTGAAAAAGGGGGCTGCATTTTTGTTTCTGTATTATTCATCATTTTATGTGACGATCGATATTGAAAGTTAAAGTAATTAGGAGCAGCAGCCTGCAAAATGGCATGAGAATTGACTTTTCTTTTGTGTTAAATATTGTTTTTCATACCTAAGGCTTTACTTAGATTGAATTTTAATTTAAAAAAAAAAAATATACAAATTTTAAAAAAAATAAACCATTCATGAAAAAATGGACGATAAATACTTTTAAATTATTTTTTATTTTCAAGAATAATTATTATTTTTATAATCTCGCCTTATTTTCCTTTAATAAATACAACATTAGCGTTGGGTTTGGAAACCATTTAATTTTCCAAAATCTCAATTTTGAATCCCATTTCACTTTCACAAAAATCATGAGGTAATAGCTTTTGGGTAGAAAATACATATGACTCACATATATACCCATCTTAAAAAGAATAAGATTTCGAGTAAACTTCTTTCCTTTAAAAAATTTACACATGGCAAACTAAAACTCTTTTTGTGTGGAATTTTACTAGGTCGAATCTCCTGTGGCACCCATTTGGAGTCTTTAAATATTACAAAAGTGAAGCTTGCTTTCAAGCATTGAATCTAAAAGAACAAAATATAATACTAATAATACTAGAAGAATTTTCAGAGGCTGGCCTGGCCGGGGCCAGGAGGGGTTGACATTTTTTCATACTTTTACATATATATATATATATGACCATAACGTGTGATCCATTCCAATTTACATCTACAATACTACATATTATAACTTGGTGAGACCGAGTTAATTTGTTCTTTTAATTACATGAAAATATTGAAAGGCAGCTCTTAGTTTTTGCTAAATGCTGTGTTTGACTTTTTGATCCAGCAAGAAATTGTTAATTCAACTACGCGTGTATGCTCCGATCAGGGACAGGGACAGGGTCGGCATTAATATCAATTCAATTTAATTCTTCTTCTTCTTGTATAAATAATCAGTTAACTACATACATTTCTCATGATCTGCATTACGGACTACTCCCCCTCCCCATTAACTTGTTCCTCGAAAAGCTTTGTTATTATTATCTCTCTTAATTATTTCAATTTCCATTAATAATAATGCAAATTCGAGTTTTTATTTGCTTGGTCCTGTTAATCCTTGCCGCCCATACACCTAGTTGCATATGTCATGAACGTGATGGAGAAGAAGAAGGGAGAATAACGACCAACTTCCTCAATACATTTTTCCGACATTTTGGAGTTATTCCTAAACTGAGATCACCGCCGGCCTTACACGTTGTATCCCGCCGACTAGTCCCCGGTGGACCCAATCCTCTTCATAACTGATCTTTGGGTTCTTGATGAATCTCTCATTCATTCCTCTGGCTGATGGTCACATGCCATGCCGATCGAGAAGAAGAGAATTTTGTGAAGGGTTTCAAAGAATTAGTAGTGGTATAAATTATATATGTTAGTATCGCTAGTGTATAGATATATTAGATTAGCAAGAAAATCACAAAACAAAGAGGGAGATATTTTTGCCATAATCAAGATAAGTAGCATATAGTAGTCGTGGATTTTTTTCATGTTTTTATTAAGGTTTTCTGTTTCAAATCAAATTGCAAGAGAAATATGTTTATATGAAACTATTAAGAATTAAGATTAAAATTATGGTTAGGATTATTATTATTATTATTATTATTATTATTATGTTTGTTTAGCATTCTTATCAATCCTAATCCATGTATTAGATTCTTAGTTTTCTAGTTATAATTGACTTAGTATATAATGTAAATTATTTTGCAATAATAAACAGAAACATTGATTGTTTTTTCTACTGGAAACTTTCATCGTATCAGAGCCAAGTTTGAAGAAAAAAAGCCAAGCTTGAAAAAAAAAGGGAGGGGAGGAGGGGAGGAGGGGAGGGGGGAGAAGTGTTTTCTCGAACAAGAAGAAAGAAGCAGTGACGGTATGGCCTCCGCCTTCACTGTTGCTCATCGTTCATCGCATATAACCTTGTGCACGCACTGTTATTGGAGTAGAACTCCGTTCAGTCGCGGCAGCTACAGAACGACCATGGGACGCAAAAGAACCCTTCTAGGTCGTGGCGTCGAGCTTGGGTTCTTCCTGTCCGAGCAACAGGCAGCAGCAGAACACAGCTACACCAAACATCGGGAGAGAGAAAAAACGAAGCTTCAGCCAACGCAGCAGCTCAGAGAGAAGGAATGACTGGAGCTAACATCGTAAACAGCAGCGTGCAGCAGCTTCAGCAACCATGGCGTGAGCGGCAGGATCGGTCCTCGATTAGACCCTTCTTCTAACAATAATAATTCTGATCTCCACTCTTGTGGCTACCACCGTCGAAACTCGCCGGAGCCGCCGCACCTTGAGAAGAAGACTGAGTTACATCCGCCATTCCAACCCATGGCATGACCTTCGCAGTAGAAGTTTCCAGTAACCTTCCAAGATTAACAAGTGCACAATGGTCAAAATTGTTGACCATTAATAACAACACAAATGCCACTGCATCTAAAAATTTATCTTGTATGGAAAATTTATAGATTTCGGACTCAAGATGCTCTCACCATATGACTGGTAGGAAAGTTTTTTTTTTTGAGAAATTTGAATAATATTTATCCATATACTATTGGTTTGCTTAATGGCGCTAAGGTAATTGCTGTGCAAAAAGAAGAGGTTTTTTTAAATCCTAGGCTCAAACTCCACAGTGTATTGTTAGTTTCTGAGCTTAAATGCAATTTGATTTCCTTGTCTCAATTGGCCCGAGACTCTAAGTGTTTTATCACTCTCTGTGATAATTTCTGTGTTATACAAGACCGTAACTCGATAAGGCCGATTAGAGTGGATGAGCAAAGGAATGGGATTTTCTTCTACAAACCATTGCAATTATCAGCTTTATATGCTTTTCTAGTGATGTTCTTGATTCTAACACATTATGGCATATTCGATTGGGCCATCCTTCAGATTTTGTGGTGAATAATTTCTTGGGGCTTTCTAAAGAATCTAAAACTAGATCTGCACCTTGCAATATTTGTCTACGTGCTAAACAGACTCGTGACTGTTTTCCTTTAAGTATAAATAAGGCATATTAGACTTTTAATTTAATTCATTGTGATTTATGAGGACCATACAAAACTTTGTCTACTATAGACGCCTCTTATTTTCTTACTATATTAGATGATTATTCCAAGGCAGTCTGAATATATTTAATCTCAGAGAAAAGCTAAGTTGCATCCATTTTGAAAGATTACTTTGCCGTGGTGAAAACCCAATTTGGCAAAACCGTAAAGACAGTCCGAAAAATGGTATGGAATTTATTTGTCTAAAATTATATTTTTCCGCCATGGTATGATACATCAGACTACCATTACTGGGACCCCACAACAAAACGACAATGTCGAACGTAAGCATCGTCATATTCTGAATGTCACTCGTGCTTTGCGGTTTCAAGCTAACCTACCCATAAAATTTTGGGGAGAATGTTTTCTGACAGCCGGTTATCTTATCAATCACACGCCCTCTTCATTGCTACATGGAAAAACGCCTTATAAGATGCGATATGGGAAAAGGCCATCTTATTCTCACATTAAAAGTTTTGGGTGTTTAGCTTATGTTCATGATCAAAATCTACCTAAAGATAAATTCCTAGCCCGCAGTAGAATTTATGTCTTCCTTGGATATCCTTTTAACAAGAAAGGTTGGCGATTTTATGACTTGCAGAAGAAGAAGTTCATTTTATCCAGAGATGTAATTTTTTATGAGACTAAGTTTTCATACGAAGAAAAATTGGATATCCCACAATGTATTCTGGATTTTTCATAATCTTACAATTTCGGAGAACAAATTTTGGGCTTACCAGAAAGGGGGAGTAAATTTTACCAAGAGCAAACCCAAAAAGACGGCACACAAGAAAATCAACCCAAACCAAGCTTCTCTGGACCAACGGTACACAGGCCACCTGGAAGCAGAAACGAGACCCACCCAAGCTCTAGACCCGCGGCCGAACAACACTACCCAGCTACGTATGACCCATCCCATGGTGCGACCTAGCACGATCACGATCCAGCAACATAAAAGAACGCCGGCCAGCATGCTCCAGCACCTAACGGGGCCCAACGACATCCGATAGGCCCAGCCGCCAGGGACAGAACCAGGACAAAAATGTTTGGGGGGCTGAAGAACAATAAAAATTTTGCTAGAATTTCGTCTATTTTGTAGATGCATTCCAAGTACAAAACTATTCAAACAATTCCAAATTTACAAATAAAATAGAAAATTTTGCGGTTGTATTGAAAAAAAAAAAAAAGACAAAAACTGGGGACTTGAAGGTAAAATACCTAAAAATTCTAAAGTTTTTAAATTTTTTTGGGAGGGCTCGAGCCTACCGAGCCGCCCCCTGGTTCTGTCCTTGCCAGTCGCAGCTACTTCTGACCCAGCACCCATAAAATCACATAACCCAATCAGTCCTGCGTTCGACTGTGATAATTTTGGTCCAATTCCTTCCAATTCAGCTGCTCTTGGCCCAGAAGCCATTTTTTATCCAGACACTAGCCCAGCAGATTCCTCCAGTCAGCCTACGGAAATACTTCAGCCCACAGAAATCATTGGTACTAGAAAAGTACTCCCATTAAAAGAATTCCTGCTCGACTACGTCAGCCTACGGAAATACTTCAGCCCACAGAAATCATTGGTACTAGAAAAGTACTCCCATTAAAAGAATTCCTGCTCGACTACAAGATTTCGACTGCAATGCAATATGGAAGTCTTCTATATCACATTCCTCTTCTACTCCCACATCCTCTTCAGACCTCACAGGTACGTCCCTTTTATCCTATAACATATTTTGTGGACTTTAACAAATTTTCTCCCGCACATAGGCATTTTTTAGCATCTGTTGCCACAGAAACAGAACCTACCACATACTCTGAGGCTGTCACTAATTCTAAATGGCGCACTACAATGCAACAAGAAATTGATGCCCTAGAAAAGAATGGCATGTGGACACTGACATCCTTGCCCCTGGCAAACGTGCTCTTGGAAGTAAATAGGTTTATCGCATTAAATATAAAGCGGATGGTACTATTGAGCGATACAAGGCCTGTTTGGTGATTCTGGGCAATACACAAACGGCAAGCATTGATTTTACAGGCACTTTTACCCCTGTTGCTAAAATGGTTACTAGTCGAACCCTACTTTCTATTGCTACTGCTCGAAACTGGCCTATTCATCAGATGGATGTCCACAATGCGTTTCTACATGAAGATTTACAGGAAGAAGTCTATATGAGCCCCCTACCTGATTTCCGTCCTTCTTTTCGCGAAGAGGCTTGTCTTCTGAAGAAATCTCTGTACCGCCTTCGACAAGTCCCTCGATGTTGGTTTTCCAAACGAACTGTTGTTCTTTGTAAGTATGGCTTTTCACAGTCTTATGAAGATTATTTGTTCTTTACATACTCAAGGGATAATGTTTTTTTGTGTGTTCTCATTTATGTGGACGATTTATAATTTACTGGAAATTCACTACCCTCTATAAATGCATTCAAAGCTTCCTTGAATACCTGCTTTCACATGAAGGATTTAGGTCCTCTTCATTGTTTTTTTGGTATTGAAATTGCAAGAAATTCTTCGGATTTATTTTTGTGCCAATGAAAGTACACTTTGGAAAATTTTCAGTTAAACTGGATTATTAGGAGCTAAGGTTTCTACTCCTATTGAACCAAATCATCAGTTGGCTAAAGATACTAACCCTTATTTTGATAACCCAGAACGATACTGCAAACTTATTGGAAAGTTGATTTATCTTACTCTTACTCGACCCGAGCTCGCTTACTCTATTCATACGTTCGCTCAGCTTATGCACGCTCCTCGCCGTGCTCATTGGGACGCGGCTATCAGGGTCGTTCAATATCTCAAGGGTAGTCCTGTCCGTTGTATTCTTCTTCAATCTAATTCTCCTATTTTACTGACCGCATATTATGACTCTGATTAAGCCACCTGCCCTATTACTCGGCGCTCTGTTACCAGTTTCTTTATTTCACTCGGTGGTTCTCCTATTTCTTGGAACATAAAGAAACAACATACCATTTCTCGCTCTTCTGCCGAAGCTGAATATCGCTCCATGGCTATGACTTTATGTAAATTAAAATGGTTATCTCACCTCCTACGTGATCTTCATGTGCCTATCACGCACCCTATTTCGTTATATTGTTATAATCAAGTCGCTCTTCACATTACAGAAAAACCTGTTTTTCATAACCGTACTAAACATATTGAAATTGATTGTCACTTTGTCCGAGATGCCTTTTAAGCCAGTTTTATTTCTCCTTATTATATTTGTAACGAACTTCCACCGGTCAATGTTCTCACTAAAGCTCTTCATTCTACTCATTTTCATCATTTAGCTTCCACGTTGGGCATTTCAGACCTTCATGCTCCAACTTGAGGGGGAGTATTAAGGATTAAGATTAAAATTATGGTTAGGATTATTATTCTATTTGTTTAGGATTTTTATAAATCCTAATCTATGTATATTTAGGTCCTTATTTTCTTAGTTATAATTGATTTAGGAATTGTCAATACTTGACAATTATATCATGTAAATTATTTTGCAATAATAAACAAAAAATTGATTGTTTTTCCCACTGGAAACTTTTAGCAACATTATTGTTATATATGTATACATATATGAATTTGATGATCGCAACACGACGAATTGCTCGGAATAATAATATAATATAAAGAGAAAGAATATAGAAAAAGAAAAGTACAAGAGAGAAAGAAATAGAACTCAAGAATCAAATCTGAATTATCTTATTAATGTCTTCTCAAAATAAAAGAGATTACAGAATCCTAAAAAGATCTAACTAAATCAATGGGGATATCATGAATCTAACTATGATTAGTATTCTGAGAGTTTAATTCTATCCGGGAACGTATTTGGACATCTACTATATATATATCTACTATATATACACACATATATATTAATTTTATAATAGTCCTCCATGGATGTCCATAATATAAAGAATATGCATCATTAAAGCTTTACTAAAAAAAAACCCTGTGGGAGAAAAATGTGTAGTGAAGGAAAAAGAGTACACTATTCATTTATTTTTATATACTCCCCCTATTTAAAACATCATTAAACCAATAAATTGGTATGTCTTAGTAAATAAATATTCAGGATTATATATCACGTTTGATCGAAAGTATGCACATTAATTTCACCTTTCTTATAAATAAATTTTGGTGAAATTCACATATCTTCAAACATGTCTTCAAATTTCACAATCCAACAATATGTTTGTAGTTTCGTCCTTCTAAGATACTATATACATATCTCGGAATTAATCATCAATAATGATCATACACATTTTCAGCAATCCGCATAAAAAGTTAATTAGAACTTCAATATCGTTGAATGTGTAATTACTATATAAATGCTAATTTCATATCACATATGCATAACTTGTTTGTTTGAGAATGAGTTTCAAATAATCATATAAGTAAGCAACTTGTTGCTTTATCTAACTCGTAAGGAGTTGGGTTTTCTCTATAATTCAAGATTAATTATCTTGGAAAATGTTGTAGGATAATAATAATATTTTTTTCTAAAAGTCATATAGAGAGTAATTACTTCACCAATTGTGCAGAGAGATGGTACTTCAGAACCAATAAATACCTATTACCTTCTCATATATAGACATATGGTATTTGAAAACATCTTATAATAACATGACTATTGGATAATAATGTGCAATAAAATATCTATGTAAAACTTTTTATAAATTAATAAACAAATTCATCTTCAGGATGCTTGATTTGTAAATCAAAACAAAAGAATTTGAAATGCTTGATTTCAACACTTCTTGTATTTACTTGCCATTATAAAGTCTTCAGGAGGAATACGTCAAATTTTATTTATTTCTTTCAAGAACCTTTATAAATAAAAGGTCGATCATGTTTCAGGCATGATTTGACATAACTAGTTATAAGACTTATGTCCTAATGGGTCATCTATAGAAGTATCCACAAATTCAATTTTATAACTCTTCTAAAGTTAATAAAATGTCAAATAAATTTGCAACTTTAGCAAATAGATAATCTATAAAGCTTCTAGTTCACGAATATTTGTATATAAATTAAAATGCTTCAATATTGAATATGACATTTATTGATTCTAATTTTCTCTCCCTAATATGGAGAACATGAAAAATAGATAAAGAATCAAGTATAGCAAATTTTAAAAGAACTTTCATGAATATATATATATATATATTCGATCTTAATTTCATATATTTATAAAAATCATGAAAACAATGATGTTATGTTCTTAGAACAACTCACTACATGCTTCAGACATGCCTATCGAGTCCTTTAAGAATTTGAAATAAATTCTTAGAGTTTACTGCGTTATTATCTAAACTCAATCTACCATCATAAATTTTGTTCTTCGCATTAATACTACCAGGAACTATACGAAGAATCTTATATTATAAATTATACAAATTTGTATTTTATTTATTAATTTTGATCCTTCTGTGATTATATTTCAGATGTATAATTCCTTCAGGAAATATATGTACACTTCAATTGTACTCAATAATTGTTTGAACTTTACATATTTTCTCATGTGAATTTTATATTCTATTTTGACCAAATATCTCTAATATATTATAATCTCGAGTATGCATACTTTAATTCAAGATCTTCATTCTATTAAATAACATTCACATAAATATCGTCGACGTTTGTGCTATTTTATGGTCCTATCTATTTTATATTATGACATGATACAATGAGATCTCATAATTATTATGACCTCAGGTACCTGTATTTCTTCTGGAAATAATCATAAAGTCATTTCACGAAAAATTCTGCTAGAATTTTCATCTCCTCGACTTAACCATATATGACCATCTTAAATTATTACTCATTTACATATGTGAGGATATAAGCCCTAAGGGAATATGTATTTAAATGTTTTGATTATGACTAACTTGTCTTTTGTGATAATAGAAGTAGTTTTGTAAGAAGAACAAAAGATACCAAGAGAAGTCTTAAGGATAATCTATAGAGAAGAAAAAGACCATTCAAGACTACAAGACTTTATGAAAATGAAGTGGTCAAGTTAAAGACCTTGAAGACGAGAAGAATGATTAGGGATAGCTTTATAAGAAATTTATATAAAACTCTCTAACTTGTTTCTTTGAATTTTGATCAATGATGTTAGCTCCTTAGAAGAAATATTTTTTGAGAAATTATCCTTGAAAAACTAAGTGCTCCTTAGAAGAAATATTTTTTGAGAAATTATCCTTGAAAAACTAAGTGTTCTTGATAAAGTTTTGGTGATT
This sequence comes from Catharanthus roseus, assembly GCA_028651295.1. NCBI lineage: Eukaryota > Viridiplantae > Streptophyta > Magnoliopsida > Gentianales > Apocynaceae > Catharanthus > Catharanthus roseus. The sequence continues at coordinate 2,709,390 of JAPQWS010000116.1, forward strand.
TAAATTTGTTACATGTTTTATAAGCTCTTGCATCAAGAATACATGTTTTGAAAGTGAAGGAAAATCTATATTTTACAACTTTTCACAAAAAATGGAAAAAACTAGTTGTCCGAAATTTTTTAAGTATAAAAACCGGTCATCCGATTTTCTATTCTTAGAAAATCAGGCGTCCTAATTTTTTGGGCTCTCATAAAAAGCCGGTCATCCAACTTTTAAATCGGACGTCTGAAAACTTTTAAGCATACAAAAAAATTGGTCTTCCTATTTTTGCTCTTTAAGAAAATCGGTCATCCGATTTTCTGTTCTTCAAGAAAATCGGACGTTCATTTTCAAAATTTGATTGTTCGGTTTTTATTTTTACTGTAAAAAAATTTATTGTTGCTGTTGGCAGTAATGACTAGTTTTTTACCTTCACATATAAAAGGGCTATTGATCAGCCATAAATGAGTAGTAGTTGAAGGAGTTTTCATAACACATTTAAGAGCATTAAAAGACATTTTCAATCATCATTATATTATTCAAAAGAAAAACTTCTTGGAGCTATATTGTTTGGTCATTTTTTCAAAGAGGAAATATTGAAGCTTGCAAAAGCACTTCAAAAAATTGTATTCTATTTATCTCAAGCTTTTTTAGTAATATTCTTTCAACTCTTCTCTCATATCTAATTTATGATCAAAGGTTTTGTGAAAATCCTTTGGGTGATCCTTTGATATTTTGATTATCTTGTATTGTTTTGTGAAATTTGAGGTTTATGTGCAAAACCCTTGAAGAGTGATCCTCATTGTGGTATTTTTGTAAAGACTTGTGATTAGTGGAATTTGTGAAATCTTTGAGTTAAGTCTCAAAGTAGTGGATGTAGCTCTATTGAGAGAATGAACTACTATAAATTCTTTGTCTCTCTCTTTTTTGATTTGCTTATTATCTATATGTTTATTGTTTGATCATTCTTTATAAAAGAGATTTTGTTTGGTTAGGAATTTTATTAAAAAAGAGTTATTAGATTTTTTTTCAAACAAAATCGAAGCTCTATATTTTAATTGTGCAAAAGTTTTTAATTAATCTTATTCACTCTCCCCCCCTCCCCCTCCCCTTCCTCCCCCTCTAAGGTTTTTCAGAGGATTTCGTTAGAATCAATTTATTCTACTACATTTTGCATGTGTCTCAAAATCATAAGCAGTGGCAGATTGCCCTTTGGGGACATTAAATTATAGGAGCATTCCATGTCGAATTTTCTTTTATCAATAAATATGTCTGGCTATTAATCCTTTGAATCAAAATGAGACACATAACTTATCTTTATCCGACTATATAATTTTCTCCTCTTTTGAATACCTATCTTAGACATATTGTAGTGGAATAGTATATTTCTATAACACATTTTTAATGCTAAGATGATAAAATATTTGGATTCTCACAATGAACCAATTACAATGAGGAGAATAAAAATAATACTTTGGCAAAATACGAATAAGTACTACTGAAATATATACTTAAATCAATTTTAAGGCACTTTTGATTTATAATACCATTTACTAAGTCATGAACATGTTCTGTTGAACGTTCAATCTCTATGCAAATAGTGCTACATCATCAATAATATTATGACAAATTATGTTAATGGGAAAATCTAAAATATGAGCACATTATCAAAATTGTAAAGTTCAACTTGCAAGTCAACAATATATCGTGACCAAGGGTCGATGCATCGACTATATATTCATCCTAAAACATATTCAACCTTAATATATTAATGGTATCCATAAAATTATTTTGCCTTGAAAACTAGTAGTACAAATAAATTTGTGATCAGAAATTTCTGGTTCCATAAAAATAATTTCACAAATTTATGATAATTCGTATTTCAATGATCCGGGATGGTTTAACCGATCATGCCAATATTTAATATTTTTGAATAAATAAACTTTAGGTTTACTCAATGATGCATTAAATTGCATCAATTTTGGAGAATTACAAATTACGATGAGAGAATATGATATTAATTCACATATATTCTATAAGTCATGATAATATAGTATAATTATCATGACCTCATAAGTCAATTTCTATTCTAGAGTTTTTAAATAATTTCTATTAATTAATTATTCTGAGTCTTTAGTAAGTAGGTTCTTTTAAAGCTTTAATTAAATATCTTCTAGATATTATAGATATCTTCTTAATTAAATTTCTTCTAGATATTATAAATATATTCTATATATTTAGCTCTCTTGGAGATTTTTAAAATATATCTTTTTTGAAGTCTTTTATTGATTGGCTCTTGTGGAGCTTTAATTTCAATGTATTAGCTCTTCTTGAGTTTTCTATTAATTCACTCTTCTAGAGTTTTAGTTTATACTACCATTTATTCTCCGAATATATAACTTTTTTCGCTATTCTTGAATATATAATAAATCAAATGACATATATATAATATGCAAAAACTCATAAAATCACAAACAAAAAGTAATTTCTTTCCTTAAGGAATTGACTACATTAACAAATTTATATTTCAATATACATGTGATTAACATATAAGATTAATAATAACATAACATACCAGATATTTAAAACTTTATTTGACGTACTACATGTACGCTATAAACTCTCTATTTTATTGCATCAATAATATTTATTTGGGATTATATGTTCCTTTTTCTTTTCTCATTATTATCACTTTTAGTGATAATTTAGATATTAGGTTCATGAGTCATAATAATTACAAATTAAATTATAATCACGAACACAACATATTATAGAAATAAAATTTCTAATTGTATTCGCTTCAGGGGATCACATAAAATTATTTGGAATATCATAATATTACATCAATAATGACTCAATCATTTATTGAGTCTTCTATCAATAACCTTGAGATTTTCTCTCTCAATCTTACTTCTACACGAGCATATTTGAAATATGTAAAATGAAATATTATCTCTATATTATTTTAATTAAGAAAGAATCTACATCAAATATAATATTGCATATTGATAGATTGATCAAAATATTGTGGCCACAGATATATCTAATAATAATGGGATTGACATAATGACCATCTTTTTTGTGATTGTGCTTTCCTTTTAGATTTTGTCAAAATCTTTCTTAATAGATTATTGAGCCTTCAAGGCCTCATAAATTAATGAGGAAAGAAAATCTTTATAATCGTGATTTCTCTTTAATTGCGTATTCAGTACTTAAATAGATTTATACAAGAATCTATGATAAAAGATTTGATCTTTCCATGAAATCCAGTCATATATTAAAAAGAAAACTTAAAGTAAAGAAAAGAGTCGATTTTTCTTACATCAGAAGCTTCAAGAATCTTTTTACCTTTAGCGAATTTTGAAAAACCATCTTAAGAGTCTCGTTCTTCAAATAATCATGTCGTCCATGCAATCGTACTGATAATGTGTTATGAATTTGATGATTGCAACACGACGAATTGCTCGGAATAATAATGTAATATAAAGAGGAAGAATATAGAGAAAGGAAAGTATAGTAGAGAAAGAAATAGAACTCAAGAATCAAATTTGAAGTGTCTTATTAATGTCTTCTCAATATACAAGAGATTAAAGAAGAGGATCTAACTAAATCAATGAGATATGATGAATCCAATTAGGATTAGTATTCAAGGAATTTAGTTCTTTTCGAAAATGTATTTAGACATGCACTATGTATATATTAATTTCATAATAATACAAACATTTTTTTTAATTCCCAGTTCATCAATTTGGTTAGTAATTATCTTTTACAATTATGGGTGCAATTGACGATGGACTACTTCCATAAAATTTTGTTGTGGATTAAAAAATTCAAACCCAATTTAGGCATACTAAGAACTGATTAATTAGCCTTTCTGTTGATTTGGGTGTACTACTTTTGAAGGTTCTTGATTAGTTATTTTCATCATAAGATAACATAACTAGTACTAATTATTTTCAGAAAATACTTGTAATTAATTCTGCTAGCTATTTTCTTCCTAGTAGTGTGGGAAGGTTTACTGAGAATATTTACTAATTATGATTAAAGGTTTCCTTGTGGTAGATGTGGAATCCATCCATGTGTGTGTATACAAAGTAGTAAGAAGCAGTGCAGATGGTCTGGTCGGGGTTGGGTCCGGGTTTGGATCTGGATCTGGGCAAGAGAAGGACCAGCAAATGGTCACGGTCTCGGTCACCGTTAGGCAAGTATAGTGCGGCTTGATGATGATGCTGCATGCTACTATTACTAATTAATTGCCTACTATTTATATATTTGGATTTCAATAAGATGGATTAATTATGGGCCACAATTTCAATTCAATTTGGGGGCACAGTTCTGTGACCAGCTGAATGCTAATTCTTGCAGCTTTTCCTACTATTCCCCTTTCAATGAATATCTTTCTCTTCTTGAATTATTGGAATTAATAATGGAGATGCTCCCTTAGACCATCGTTCAAAGCCACCATAGGTGGAACTTGTCCATTCTTCCCTATGAAAGATTTTGATTTTAAATTTTTGTTTTAATTTTGTAAAAGTTAAAATTATTTTTGTGAGAAACTATAAATCTTTAAAATTAAAATTTTATATTGGGTTTCGAAAATATGAATATAAAGCGATTGAGAATTTTTTTATTTTTGAATTAAGCGATTGGGAATTAATAGTTTAATATACATGGATGGACAGTTTCTTGCATTTAGTAGCAAACTCAGAATCTAGTGAGTGTGACTGTGTGATGGAATAAAAATTTTAGAAGCAAAAACTTTTCTGAAAAGAAAAACAGAAGAAAAGGACCTTTAATAAGCAAACCCCAACCCAACTAAAACTAAAAAAGCACAGAGGCAGTGGTGGAACTCACTCCACTAACAATGCAAAAGCTCAAAAATCAAACAAAATCAAAGTGGTGAGAGAAGAGGGCAAAGAAAGAAACGGAAGCCCATATAAACTCCTCCCCGACCCCAACCCCAACCCCAACCCCAACACCAACCCAACACAACCCAGCATCAGAATTCAGCAAAATCATAAGTATTTTATTATAGACACGTTTTCTTTTCTCGAATTTGCAAACGCAGAAAGTTTGTCAAACACACGTGGTTGTGGATGCATTTTGTCCGAATCTTCCATCTTCCCCTTCCCCCTTCTCCAACCCCAAATTGTACACTAATTTCTCTCACTTCCACTCTTTTGCCCTTCTCTTCACTTCACTTCATTCTTCTTTCTTTAGACACACAGAGAGAGAGAGAGAGAGAGAGAGAGAGAGAGAGAGAGAGAGAGAGGATAGTGGGCAGGCAGTCACCAAACCCGTCCATCGTAACTCGTAGTAGCAGTCGTAGAATGAGAGCCACATACTCAAACACCCCCACATTCTTCTGAAAGAGGAGAAAAAGATAAAGAATAGATTAAAGACGAAGAAACAGGAGTAAGAACAAAAAGATTTTTTTTTCCTTTCTTTCTGAAGCTAATTTTGTTCAACGGTGTCGCCGGAGAAGTTGAGAGTCGGTGATATGGAGGAAGAAAGTTCGTGGCTTCCGGCGGGATGGAAAGTGGAGGCCAGAGTACGCAGGAGCGGCAAAAAAGACAAGGTAATCGAAGCTGTTCTGCAACTTTCTATGCTTTTTAGGTTTGATAGATTTCAGTAATTTAGCCTTTGTTACCCTAAAATTTGTGGTTCTTTTGTAATTAGGTTTTTCTGTCTTGATGTTTTCGTGCTCGTCAGATTTTACTGTTTGATTTGATTGAATTTTTTTTTGAAGAAAATGGAGATGAACTAATTTGTGCTTCTCTTGATCCTTCTGTATCATAGAATAATCTGCATTTCTTTGTAGCTTTAATTGAAGGGCTGAAATCAATTAACACTCGGACCGACAGCTGAACTATTCTTATTCAATGAAAAACATCAAGGAAATTGCTTATTTCTTGAGAACAAGTTACCATGGAGAATACTTCCTGACTTCAAGTTAACAGTCTTATCTTTTCAATGAATTTCGTTGGAGTTGAATTTTCCTAGTTTCCTTGCTATAGAAGATGATAGGAAATACATGAAGTATGAACGACGCCAAACTGCTGAATTTAGGAGGCGAGTTTAGCTCAAAGAGTATTCATTCCACTAATTTTCATATATCCAGGGTTCTGAATTTCACTGTATCCATAACCCTGTAAAGTTTATATTCTAAAACTGTCTCTTTGCGCGCTGATGATAAACTTCTTTGAAAGCTAGCAACTCTTGAGATTTCATTTGCTTTTTCATTTACACAAACAAGCAACTCTTGTTTCACTGAATACAAGTATTGCATCCTTTTGTAGTTTTATACAGATCCCTCAAACGAACACAAGTTCTATTCGAAGCTAGAAGTTCTTCGCTATCTCAAGAGTGCCGAAGTAGAAAATGAAGGGCCAACCAAGAAAAGTTCTAAGAATCCCTCTGCAAAAAAAGTATGTCTCATTATAAGCATTCTGAAGGTTTTTCACCTTTTAGTTGTTCAATCAAAAAGAAAATCTTTTATGTTATTGTAACATCAAAAGGTTTTGATATTTTCAATATTTAGTTTGTAGTGAAGGAGGCTGTTGCAGAAGGACTACCGGCAGGATGGATAAAGGAAATAAGAGTTACAAAGAAGGGTAACAAGATCAGGAGAGACCCGGTATTTTTTCCTGTCCTCATTTCCTCAATTTAAGTGTTGCGTTGAAATGATGATCCTTTGAACATTTATGCAGTTGTTATGCAATATCACCTTTGGCGATTTTGCTTGTATGGACATTTTCATGCATCTACCAACTTTTGTCAGTGTTAAACAATTCCATTTTCTTCCTCTTTTGGCCCTTCATCAGCTGTACTCAGAGCTTGAAGTCTTTATAGACTTTAATTGATCTATAATTTCTGCAGTACTACATTGACCCTGTCACTGGACATCTGTTCCGTTCTATGAGAGAAGTTTCTCGCTACCTTCATGCAGGAAAGATGCCAAAGCATTCATCAAAGCCTAAGGAACAAGAGCCCATCAAGGTGGATTTGCGACACCATACTTCATCTATTAGTTTCTTCCCTCCGTTCTCTCATACATTTTACTTTTAACTTTCCAAAACAATCCACATTTAGTTCGTTTTGGGACTCATTTTACAGGACAATTGTCAGTTTCCTAAAGAATCCAATAATATTGATAATGATACAGGACAAAAACAGAAAATTTGTCCAGCAAGGGAAAATGTAAAAACTGAAAGCTTTAGGAGAGAAACAGTGTGAAATTAATGCTGGAAACAGGAAAATAATGAGAAGAATAGGCCAGGATAAACCCCCTAGCGTCGCACTAATAGAAGAAACCTAGGCGTCACACCCAGGAACCGTAAGGTGTCGCACCTTAGGTGTTAGATTGCATCACACAATCCAGATTTACAGAAACTTCTGTAGACTCTTCTATTTCATTAATCAAAGCATATATAATAGAATAGAGAACTCTTCTATTTATAGACTCAAATATCAAATCCTAATCCACCTAGGAAAGACACTTTAGAAACTACCATAATTATGAATTCTAGGAAAAGACAATTTAGGAAATAAAAATACTGCAATCTTAAACTAAAGAAACTTACTAAAGGACTCCAAAACTCTGAACACTAACACAATAAAATTTCCAAATCAACTCAATTAAGAAATCCCAAACTGAATCAAAACTATAACTCTTAAGACTTCTGTTCCGCATCAGATAAGACTAGTGAAAAAGCATGCACATCTGAGTTATATAACATCCTTAAAGCTTTTATTATGATGCAAATAAAATAAGTTTCTCTGGTTTTCCCTAATTTGGAACCACCCACCGCTTTTAAATAGTACATAGTTTTCAATATCATTCTAAGATGTTGTCTTCTGAGGAAATGCTTCAATTGTGTAGTGTTGACAGAACTTATAACTGGGGTTGCATATGTGGGACCTCTCATTCCATTCTAGAACATAATGATATTTTCTTCCTAGGGGTTTATGACATGGCTCACTGTAGTTTATCTGCTTCACATGGAATAACTTTTGTGTACTTATACTACTGCAAACTTTATTATCCTCATGCTCTTTATCATTGTCAACACCTTCTAAGAGAGGACAGTTTCACCCGTTCTTCCCCTTATATATGTTTATTGGCGCATTCCTCATAGAAGAGCTATCACTCCCTCATTGCAGAGTTGAATGTCCTCTTTTCTGTAGAAAATGGATCAGAAATTTTCAATTTTGGATGGAGGGAGTACTTCCTTTTTCTTTTCCTTTTCAAAATCTGTGATAAAAAATTCTTATTTTTGGTAACTAAATCTTGAAATTGTTTGATAATGGCTGTAGTATAATTAATACCTATTTTATGTTTAGAAAAACTTTTTGAGGTGACTTCTGACTCATCAAGAGTTAAAAATGTTGTTGCATTTCTGCTTTTGATCTGTTAGTCACCTGAAACTGGAAAGGAGAGATCAGCCAACGACATAGCACAGAAGCCGGATGCTGAAAATCCTAACCACAATGCAGGTGATTAGTAATATTGATATTCATATAATATCCTCTGAATTGTTTTGTTTCCCTTTCAGTTGATTACTGTCGGTCTTCAAAAAAGTCAAAATAAATATAAGTAATCCAGGGGATTGGTGGTAAAGAAATTTTAAGAAAAATACCCGTAGACAGTTTTTCCAATGGATAATTTAAGATTTAGAAGGCATGGTTTAGAAGATTCCTTCCCTCATAATTGCTGATGCTCCCCAATCATTGACACCCTCCCCGGGGGGCTCCAAAAGGGGAAAACCAAAAACAGAGGAGATAAAGAACAAGAAAATGTGAAAAAAGTGTAATATGTGGATATGTTTTGCTGTTCGTCCTGCTGAATTTGTGCTATTGTTTGTCAATATGCTGCAGTTGAAGAATCTCCTGCGACAGACCATGTTAACCAGTTAAAGATTGATAACTCAGAGCAGAAAGAAAACACAGAAAAGTCTTCTGAAAGTAAATCATCTGTAGTTGAGGACCCTCAGGAAAAGCTCCAACCAGAGAAAGAAGGGAAGGTGCATGAAACAGAGTGCAACAGCAAAAAGAAATTGAAGAAGAAGAGAGGAGCTGAATTGCCTCGTAGAACTTCAAAAAGACTTGCGGGCATTTCAGTTGAGCTGCCACCGGAACAAAAAGAGCATAATCAAGTTCATCAAACTGGCGCTACATTTATGGTTCAGGAAGAAGCCAAATGTGCTGACAACTGTGAGGACTCAAAAGATTCAGATGAGCATGTGGAAAGGATGAAAACTGGGAATGACACTGACAAGAAACAGGAGAACCCTGATGCTTCATCCTCGGGAGACAACATTGCCTTGCAAGAAGAGCATGTCCAGAAGAAGGTTGTCGAGTGCAAGATAGATGAGAAGCAGGAGTGCAAGGTAGACGAGAAGCAGGAGGCACCAACGGACTCATTATTGAAAGATCTATGGAAGGACCCATGCATTGAGTTTGCAATTAAGACCCTAACTGGGGCAATACCCATAGTAGATGAGCACCAGGTCAGTCAGGACCCTTTGCGTTCAGTGGATTTACCCAATGCAGTTCCAGGGGACCAGGACTTACCTCTAGGGGATATATGGGCAGACCCGTGCATTGAGTTTGCAGTGAAGACCCTAACTGGGGATGTGCCAATAGGAAACGACATAGATGTCCAGGACGTAGACCAGCAGCCACATTACTCATCAAGCTTTGGAGGAGAAAAAGGCATGCTACCATCAAGCTCTTGGTCAAATGAAAGAAGCCGAGCCAGTGCTTCATTTACACATACAGATGTATCCCAGAAGCAGCTCTAAATGGCTTGGCTTCAACTGTGTCATCAATACTAGGGATAGCTCTTAACTCTTAGCTCTCAAGTAACTCTTAAATGTGAGGGTGGATGGATAGGCATATCTTTGCATGGTTTAGATACAATGTGAAGACCTTATTGTACGGGTTTTTGTTTCTCCAAGAGGGAATTTGGAGTCTTGATATGGTTGTTGCTTGTAATTCCTCATGTTGTTGCTTATAAAGTAGTTTAGAAATAGTTTTCTTCTTTAGAGGACTTGAGTTTAGCTTATTTTATCTCTTCTTTCCAAGAGGTTGACTTCTGTTGTACAATGTGATTGCTTCATTCAGCAAAACTAATAACATGCAGGTCCAGACATAGGTCATGCGCTGCTGCAATGAGATCATTTTTAACAATTTTTATTAAGTTTTAGATTTATAGATTTACTACCATTAAATTATCATATGAATTATCATATATCATATGCTTTAATGTGATTAAATTATCATGTAGGATGTTTTTTATACACATTTCGAAAGCATGGTTACACACCCATAAAAAGTACGTGGGAATATAAAAGATACACCTAGGAATATAAAAGATACGTGCGAAAAGTTTCAAAAAATTTCATTTCCCTCTAACTTTTTCTCTCTCCAACCATTTTCTCTCAACTCTGAACTCAAATATACTCAAATCCGACTGTTGAAACTCGAAAAAAAAGACTAGTACTTTATTCAAAAATTAAGAAAAAAATGCAAATGATTTGCTTAAATGGCTTTAGCTGAAACTATGAAAGAATTTCGACCACCTTAGCCGAAATTATAATTTCGGATCGGCTAGGGCTCCATTCAATCCAATAATTTTTTAAAATTTTTTATGATTGTTAATGCTATTTATGATAGTATATTAATTGTTTTTAATAATTTTTACACAATTATATTAGTGCTTAGCTAATTTCATATTATAATATGAGTTGATTATATTAATACAAGATTTGGCTACAATGTACTCCCTAATTGTCTCTTGGATTTAGGCACAATTGATCCAACACTCATCCCTCGGGCACTATATAAAAGTGAAGTCAAAGCTATATGGGATACGTTGAAGAATCTTTTTTTTTTTTGGTAATGGACCCAAGGATCATGAACTCGAGAAAGAATTGGAGAATCGTACTCAACAAGGTGTCGCAGTGGTAGACTATTTTGGGAAACTTGCTACCATTTGGGATAAACTTGCAAATTATGAAAATGATCTAGATTGTTGTTGTGGGGGACAAAATTGCACGAGAATCATTGATGGTGAACGTCAAAGAGAAGAAAAAAGGTTACATAAATTTCTTCTCGGTCTTGAAATTCTTTCGTAGTATTGTTTCTCGAATATTGAATATGAACCCCTCCCATCTATTAATAATGCTTACTCTATGGTTATTCGAGAAGAAAGGCATTGTGTAATTATTTGTGATCAGGATGTAAGGGCGGAGGTTGTCGCCCTTGTTGATAGGTCTATAGAAAAATCTTCTATTTTGTGTATTGTTTGTAACAAACAAGGCGATATAGCCAGTGATTGTTTTCAGGTTATTGGCTATCTTGAATAGTGGGAGGAAAAAGAAAAAATCAACTATGCAAATTTGGGAAGTTCTGGAAATTCCGCCATCGCGGCCGGACGAGTGGTCAGACTGGCGGTCGGAACAGTGCATGGGAAGGACCTCAGGCGATCACAATGCTGTTCTTTCTCCAAACACTTGGGCCCTGCCGTAGATGGGCAACTAGAATGGAAATGGGCTACTGATTAATCCTTGGACCAATGGGGCCACAAGTATTTTTCGTTCATGGTTTGCTCCCCGAACGCCCAAATTACAGCCAACGGACTCATTTTTTCAGCAGCAGGAATTGGCCAACTTGGTCAGCTCTTCCTCGGTCTTGCCCAACAACCTGGAAATTCTTTACTTTCGTGTTCTCATAGAAGGAGAAGCTGTGAGCTAATAAGAGGAAGGCTCGCAAATCTTTATCCCCTGCTCTAAAATGCATTCTCCCGAGAAGAGATATGTGCTACAAGCCTTTTTCCCTCGCAAAAAGGGAAAGCAATGAGACCAAAACTTGCTCCCCCTTCTTTGCGCCTTACAGGTCGGTGGCTAATATGAGAAGTGAGGGCGATAAGCAGAAAAAAGAAAAGGAATTCAATTTCAATTCTATGAGCAAGCATCACATAGTGGGCAGTGGGCAGGTGCTATTCAAGCTACTCCATTGTTTCCATTTGCTAGTACAGTAGGTGTGACTTCTACAGCCAATGATCCACTTTATGGTACGGAATTTTCTATTTGTTTATTGAATTTTGGGGTATCTCATCATATGATTGATAGATTAGAACTTTTATCTGATTTATATTCTATCTCTCCTTGCTTTATTGATTTGCCTAATGGGTCAAGTACTTTGGCACCATTTGCAGGTATTGTGAATCTCGGGTCTAAATTTGCTATGCACCATGTTCTATATGTTCCTAGCCTCAAGTGAAACCTTATTTTAATATCCCAATTGTTGCATTTTAATCTTTCGTATAGAGTTCATTTTCTTAAGAATATGTGTGTAGTACAGAACCGTACTTTGGGGAAAGAGATTGGTAGAGTTAGACTTGTCAACGGGGTGTAAAATTTTCTCACAGGAAGAGGCTAATCATGCTTCTAAAATTTCTTTGGAACAAGCTAATCATGTCTCCACAGTTTCTTTTGATTTATTACATAAATGAATGAGTCACCCTTTGTTTTCCATATTAGAAAAATATCTTGGTTGTTCTAATACTTTGAATTCTTCTTCAAATTGCTTTGTTTGTTTTCAAGCTAAACAATCTCGTACTTGTTTTCCTATTAGTAATACTATTTCTACACAGTTATTTGACTTAATTCACTGTGATGTTTAGGGTTCATATAAACAAAAATCTATTTCTGGATCTTCATATTTTATTACTTTAGTTGATGATCACTCACGTGTCACTTGAATTTATTTACTCACTGATAAAAGTAGTGTGCATACATACTTTGAACACTTTTTCAGTCTCATTCAAACCCAATTTTCCAAAAATGTAAAAAGTTTTCGTACGGATAATGGTATCAAATTTCTCACTCTAAAACCTTTTTTTCTTGCTAAATGAATCATTCATCAAACATTTATTGTTTACACACCCTAACAAAATGTAGGGTTGAGTGCAAACATAGATATATCTTAAATGTTACTCGTGCCTTAAGTTTTCAAGCCTCTCTACCTTCACACTTTGGGGGGAATGTGTCAAAACCGCAGTATATCTCATAAATAGAACCCCGTCTTCTATTCTTCATGGCAAAATTTCTATGGAAGTTCTTTTCTCTAAACTTCCTGATAATTCTCACTTATGGGTCTTTGGCGTTCTCTATTTTGCTCTGGTTCAGACAACAGATAAGTTTCAATCAAGAAATAGGCATTGTGTTTTTATAGAATACCCTTGTGGGAAAAAAAGATGGATACTTTATGACCTTGATACCCAAAAGATTTTTGTTTCAAGAGATGTCCATTTCTTTGAAAACACGTTTCCTTTTCCTCCTCATCACTCTGTCTCCTCAGGACAAACAATAACCTAACCCCTAACTGGTCATGAATTTTTTATTCCTTCCCTCTCTGGGCCAGCTCCTTCCCTCGGCCCAACCTCTCTTCCTTCAGCGCCTGATCCCAATTCTCTTGTAGCAGGGCTGTCCTTCTCAACGCATGGGTCTCCTATTTCGGTCCACTCCTCTAACCCACCAACCATCACCTCAGCACTTATTCCCACAACAAATATACCTAATTCTTCTACTCTTTACTCTTATTCTATCATCTCTTGGGCCCACCGAAATCACTTCATTGGGCTTGCCCACAACTCGCTTTTCTCCTCTTTCAGTTGATACTTCTCACGAACCCAATTTGCCAATTCTTCCCCCTCCTAACCCATCATCTCCAATTAATAATCCACCTCCTGAACTTCGACGAAGTCAGCGCACTTGTATTCCTTTTACTAAACTTCGTGATTATGTCAGTAATACTGAGAGAAATTATACACCTCCAGTTGTTACCTCTACCGAATCTTCAACCTCAGGTACCAGTTCTTACCTATCTCACAATTTCTTTCTTGTGAAAAATTTTCTCCATACCATAAGGATTTTCTTGCAGCAATTACTATTGATACTGAACCCTCCTGGTTCTCTGAGGCTCTACCTGTTTCACACTAGCGTGATGCCATGTGCAGTGAAATTACTACACTTGAACGGAATAATACTTGGGATCTTACTCCCTTTCCTCTAGGAAAAAAGGCATTGGGTTATAGATGGGTCTACAAAATCAAACGGAAATCTGATGGAGCATTGAACGATACAAAGCTTGGTTGGTCATATTGGGAAATACCCAGGTTGAGGGGTTAGACTTCAACGGCACTTTTTCTCTAGTTCCCAAGATGGTAATAATATGTATCTTATTATCTGTTGTTACTACACACAGATGGGAAATCCATTAGATAGATGTTCACAATACTTTCCTTCACGGCGATCTGCAAGAGAAAGTTCACATGAAACTTCTACCCGGTGTTTCCAAAGGTAATGAGGGGAAGGTTTGTCGGCTCAGGAAATCATTATATGGACTAAAGCAAGTTCATCGCTGCTGGTTTGCTAAATTTACTAGGGCACTTGTACTGTTTCGATTTTGGTAATCGTATTCAGATTACTCTCTAATTACTTATTCCACTGGTACTACTTTTCTCTTGCCTCCTTGTTTATATGGATGATCTCATTATCATTCAAACGATCTCTCTTCCATTTAAAAATTTAAAGCTCATTACAGCACCAGTTTTCATACGAAGGACTTGAGCTCTTTGAAATACTTTCTCAGTATAGAAGTTGCTCAGAATAATGAGGATATCTATCTTTGTCAACCGAAGTATGCTCTGGATATTTTATCTGACACCGGTTTTTTGGATGCTAAGTTGTGTCTTATGGGGTATAACTAAAACTAATACAATAGACAAGTGTATCAACCACTGTAGTAGATGCACCCGAGTTATCGAAGTCAGGAAACAAATAAGCTCAAATACTCACCGTTTTAACTAATATCTAGTCTAGCAAATTGTTTATAAGGAATTATTTTGAAAACTACTAAAAACAACTAACTGGACGCAACAACTTAAAGGTATAAAATTTAGGAAAATAGTTTGAATAAAGGAATCTCTCTAACTTTTGTCAACTATTTCAATTGGAAAACTCTTAAAACGATATTTGAAAACTAAGGTTAGGTTATTACACGAAAATCGGGCAATCCATATCTCTCGGTGAAGGCCACTCTACTCACTAACCTTTAGAGGAGAATCTCTTTTTTCCCTAACCGATTATGAATGCAATAACAACTTAGGTGATTTAATAACCTAAAAGTGCAATGAATATTTCTATTCAATTGCCAACTTTTATTATTTAATTAGTTACCCTAAATTGGTCTTCCTTTTTCAATTTCAACCAATCTTGTGAAATAATCGAATCCGCACAAATCAATTATCATAAAAGTATAATCAAACAAGAACCAACATAAAAATAAACATCAATTTCATGAAATTCAATCAATATTCATATCATCCAAGGGTTAGGGTTTAACTCTCAATTCAAACAACGAAAGAATTAGCTGCTAAACACCTTAACAATACTCAAATTAATTATAGATTTCATAATTAAGAAAAGAAAAGATGGCTTACGCTGAAGAAGGATTGAATCCACAATTCCGGAAGCCACCCGAGCTCGTCTCTCGATTCTCTTGATAAAACCCAAAATTACTCCATAAAATCTCTTCAATCTTCCTCTAAGAACTTCAATTTGATGCTAATTATTGAAAATCTACCTAATTGAAGAGGAATTAAGAGGTTTTTTCTTCCTAAAGTTCGCCCCTAATTCCTCCTCTCTAAACCTAAAACTGTTAAATAATGAAAAAGAGGTAAAATATTATAAAACAGCTGAAAACAAATTTATTGCGCTACTGACGGGAACTACCGTGTCCGTTAGATCGAGCCCTACCGTCTGCGGTAGGGTTTTGCCCAAGAATTGCTTAAGTGTTCGGCACCTACCGTGTGCGATAGGTCTACCCTACCGTCGAACTAACGGACACAGTAGGTCTTCTTTCTTGGTGCCGGCAACTTCTGTTTTATCCGTTTTCGCTCTTTTTTACCCTGTTTTTGCTTTTATTCTCCATCTTCTGCATCAGGAAGCACCTAATATAAGAATAGTAGTAAATGGTGTAAATTATACATTTAATACATTAAAAACCTCATGAAACAATGAAAATAATATATATAGATGAAGTACTATATGGCACGTATCAAATACCTCAACACTTATCTGATACTTGCCCTCAAGCAACACAAAATTAGGCAAAAACTATAAAACGTAAAATAAGAAGTGCACAAAGTTTTTTCATTGAAAACAACACATGGAAGGACAACAAAAGCAATCAAAGAAAAACAAGACTTTACGAATGAAAAAGATAAAGAGTAAAACAAGAATAAAAACGAGGAAATATATCACTTCAATGGGGGTTATAATTACTCAACCACATAAAGACCTTTCAAAGGACGAATCACAAGAATCGATAATCCTACCGATATCTTCTTAATATCCTCAGTAATCAACGGTGTGTGTGTGTGTGTGTGTGTGTGTGTGTGTGTGTGTGTGTGTGTGTGTGTGTGAATTGTTGTGTTGCCTTTTGAAGAAAACAAGGAATATCAGGTTATTAACATAGTGAAAAACTTTATTGAAGAATTACAACATAACTCAGATTTCTCAAAACCTTTTCACTCTAAGTTTATTCTAAGTCAATCCAGTATTAGGTAGGACATTTCAGCTTGTAATGTTAGGCTTGGAGACATAAAGGGTGTCAAACGAAGTGAAATGAAAAAATAAAAGCAACTGAGATAGAGCTAATGTAACCGAAAGGAAAGATATAAAAAATTATGAACATTTCTAGTCGCTTTTCACTCATTCTCATCTACTCTTGAACGTCTTACTTCATTCAATATAATGCACAACACACCTAACAATTCTCTATTTCTCATGAACCACATGATTTTCAAGTGTAAGAGAGAGAGCTATTGAGATCTTTGAGAGATACTGCAAAGATATTCAAATACTCATTTTGTTCTTTGTTTTCTCTGATTTTTTTATTTTATTTTTATTTTTTTTCAAAGCAAACATCACTTAACTTTCTCTCTTTCAACCGCTGCATATATCTTGCTTACAAAGATTTACTAGAATGCCCTTTTTTACAAAAAAGATCCTCTTCTTCACACAGATACCCCTAAACTTATCTATTTTCCTCACTCAAAACGACTAAAAAGTATAAAATCATTAGCTCAACGAATTGAGGTTTTATATGATGTGAGTTTAAAAGGCATAGAATGGAAGGGATAAAACCCTTGGTATGAAGGCGCAAAAGGGAAACTAGGGTTTGATTCCATTTTTTTTATAAAAGATAGGCAAGAAAGGCACAAACGGTACAATGAAGGCCTATGACCATCGTTTCTAGAATCAACCTAGACTAAACCTTATTGCTTCAAAGCTAAGAAAAATATAAGAGTGAAGGCGAAGACTCGAAAAAGAATTCATTATGCTAATCTCCTAAGATCCCAAGGCTTTTATTACTAACCGACACTTACAAGTGTATAAAAACCATGGACTTTGTAAGAGTAAAATGTAAGTGCGGTTTTCAAGCAGATCAAATAAAACGCCTTTTTAAATCCTACAGGTTTTGAAATCCAGACTCCCATTGAATGTGACAAAAAAAATATTTTTGGATTTTTTAATTATCTAATTTTTTTGGATTTTTCAAATGTGAAAAAGGAAAAAATGACTCCATAGACTATAACAAGAACTAAACATAAACATACATAAAAAAAACAAAAGGGAATAGTCAAAAGACACAAATACCCATACTTAAAACCACATTGTCCTCAATGTGGGGCCAGCGCAAAGTGAAAGCGCAGTTAAAACACATACATGGGAAGCAATCCCGTTGAAAGAAAGCATGGAAGCATATCAGGAAGCAATCCCTACAAACAGTCAAAATAGAAAAGGAAACAAATAATAGGAAAGATAACAAAAACAAGATAGACAATAAAAGAAAAACAAATAAGGCAAATTGGAAAATACAATAGGAAAAGAAAATTAGAAAAGAAGAAACTCCCTTATTACGGACCAAAGTCCGAGCTGCCGCCTCCACTGCTACTCTGGTCAGGTAGGAATCGACTGTACAGTAGGGCTAGCATCATCTCCTGGCAATCTAGAGACGTCTTCTGATGCGTCAACTCGTCCGCATAGTGACCGGTAGGCTCCACTATCTTCACCAGCTAGGCCCTACAGATATCTTGTGTGAGGCAAAGCTGCTCGAAAGCAGCCCGCATCTTGGTATGAAAAACGTCCATGGGGATTGTAGGAGGTGCATCCTTGGCCCAGAGATCATAGGATTCGTCATACTTACTCTCATCAATGGCAGGCTGGGAGGAGAATACTCCAATGCCAGTTTTTGTTGTTTTCTTTATAGAACGAAAATTGGCAATGTTGAGTTCTCGAAACCGGTCCTCCTGGGCCGAAGGTATCCAAATCTTCTGGGCCTCGTCCCAAGCATAGCCGTAGTTGTTGAAAGTGGTGAATTTTATACTCTGCCGCTGTCATATTGTTGCTCTCTGTTCCCCTGTGAAATCAACATTGAAAACAACAAATACACGTGAAAGTATCATAGAGTAATAAAATACACGAGTGCAAGTAGTATCACAACCAGTGCTGCACATAGTGTGTATAATAAGGGATGCTACAGAAAAGGGGGATTTTTTTGGAGTTTATTGATCATGTAAAGATCGAGAATTATAACATTGCTCTGCGCACCCCATCTTTAGACCAAAGTGTGGGCAAGGAAATAAGTGAGGACGCGAAAATAACCCACGTGAAGGATACGTTGCCGATCACTCGAACGTGGCCGGATCTCAAGGCGATCACAAGTTGCATCGTAGTTCCAATCCGGGTCCTCGTTGATGGGTTTTTTATCAGAGTCAATAGTTATGGTGTTTCTCGCATCCGTAATCCCAAGAATAAAAACTAGACGCTCCTTATCTAGGACTATCTTCAGTCCCTTGGTCGTTGAAATGATAGTAGAAAGGTCCTTGTCTTCTTTATGAAACATTTTGGCATATAACTCACGGACAAGTTCGGAATAGTAGTCACCAGAAATATGCAACAGAGGCTCCCATCCAAAGCCACCAAAAAGAGCACTCAACCCTAAGTGTTCGATAACAGGAGCATCGAAGGATTTTTCTACTATGAGCTTAAGACGCTCTCTATCGACTATTCATTCCCGGGTTGCCGTAGAAAGGCGCTCCGGATAAGGAGGAATAGCAGGGTTGATAGGATCGGGCATGGATTCATCAACCTGAGCCCTTTTTGAGGTGTTTATTCATTTGGAGGAGGAAGCGATGGACTTTTTGGTGCCATATGGGAATTAAACAAAAGACACAGAACAAGAGGAATACAAAGACTACAACACAACAAAGATGTATTGCCAAAACAAAGAACACACAAATCAAAGATACATCAAAACTAACGTAGCCCATGTGTGTCAAGTGTCCTATATGTCACCCGTGTGCAATGAAGTGTGATACAAGATAAACGAATAGAAAAACGCGTAAAATAATAAAGTAAATACTAACAATAAAACACAATGAAAGCACAAAACTACCAGAAAAGAACACAAATAATAATTAATAAACTAAGTGAAGAAAATGGTTTAAGAATTAGCAAGAGTTTGTTTGAATAAACAAACCGTCACCGCAATTCCAGTGAAACGCGTACTTTTTCTAGAACGGTGTGCCGATGAAGTTGCCAGAATCTTCACCGGAGTTTCGTCGGAAAATCATTTTTGGAATTTTCATGCAAATTTTTGTTAGAAAAAGATAACACCATTGTTATTAAAAGAAGAAATATCAAAAATAGGAAAAAAAAGAAAAGATAAGAAAATAAAAAGAAAATGAAAGAAAATAGAAGGAAACAAGATAGAGAGGAGGGAAGTAGGGAATAGTGGAGGTGGCAGGGTAAAGTGGGGATTTTGGTGGAGTAGAAAGAAAGGGGAAAATGGAGGATGAAGATGGTGGGTAGTCTGAGAAAGAATGGAAGAAGAAAAGAAGAAGAACAAGAGATGAGAGAGAGAGAGAGAGAGAGAGAGAGAGAGTGCAAACCGGTGGTGCTTGTCGTCAAAGTGTGTCGGAGGATTGTCGCCGGTAGATGATCATCGGAGGTGGAGGGAGTCGTCGGAGATGGTGGGATCTGAGAGGGGAAAAGGAGAATCGAGAGAGATGAGGAGGAAAAGAAATAGGTGAGGGAGCTAGGGTTGGAATTTGAGAGATGAATTAGGGAAATTATAGAAAATTTGGGAGAAAAGGCTATAATTTGGAGTGAAATCGGGTCGACCTGACCCGTTTACCCAAATTTTGACCCGAACCACAGCTAGAAAACCACCTTACCATGTGTGCTAAGTTGAGGCCTACCGTCCATGATAGGCCTACCGTCCATGATAGGCTTCTGTCTGTCGAAGAAATTTGTCACTGAACATACTGCGTACGGTAGTTGGACCTACCATTCCCTGTAGGTTTCTGCCCGTGGAAAATTTTGATACCGCGGCCTTACCGCATGCAGTAAGGTACTCTACTATCCGTGGTAGAGTGCTGCCTGAGCTTTGAATTTTCTTCTTTGTGCAATTTTTAGCCCCTGTTTCATGTCTGCTAATGTTGTGGATTTGTTTTAAGGTCAATATAAATATAAAGCAAGCATTCATCTCTCCAAAAATACCTTGCAACAACACCAACAATAAAATGATCAAAGCGACAAAAGAGAGGAAACCAAATTACAAGTACATGATACAACAAGTGTACAAGGAGTTATAAGAAATACTATCATCTAGTTGCCAAAAGCACCTCCCAGATCACGACAGTCCAAGTTCTTCTTGACCTTCTCTTTCTCGATACAACAAACGGGTACCCACTTCGTCAAACCCGCTTTTAATTTGGGGCAAGAGTCTTCCCCTTTCTTTTGATTTCTTTGGGCTTTCATCTTGTTTTGGGTGAGTTTTCTGCAAAGGTAAAGACACTTCTTGAGTTGCATGGTTAATATAATATAAAGTATCGTGATTTTGAGAAGGGGAGGTTGGATTCAAAGGGAATTTAAATAATATTTCGTTCTCCCCAACCCTTAAGAGTAGCTTCCCTTTCTCCATGTCTATTAAAGCCCTTGAGGTACGTAAAAACGAGCGTACTAAGATTATGGGAAAGTCTACATCCTCCTCCATATCAAGAATGACAAAGTATACAGTCTTTGACCTTGATCAGGACATCTTCTATGACCCTCTTAGGATGTCTGATACTTTTATCTGTGAGATTAATAGAAATCCTAATGGATCTTGGCTTTCCTAGGCCTAGTTTCTTACACATAGAATATGACATAAAGTTTATACTAGTGTCTAAATTAGCTAAAGCTTTATCAACTTGAAAACTACCAATAGTACAAGGGAAAGAAAAACTCTCTGGATATTCTAACTTCTGTGGTAGTTTATTTTTATTGTTAAGGATAACCGAACATTCTTCACCCAAGACATGAATTGATGTATTGTTAAACTTGCTCTTCTTCGTTAGCGTCTCTTTCAAGTATTTGGCATACTTTGGTACCTGCAAGAGTAAATCACACATGTAAGTTTATTTTCAATTACTTAAATATCTCTATGAATTTCTTCATGTTGTCCTATCTACGATCACGAAGAACAGCCGCTGGATATGGAATTTTCAGCTTGTATTCGACAATCGCTGCTTCTCGTTCTTCTTTTCTTGGTTGGCTCTAATGCTTTTGGAGTCAAGAGTGTTTGATGATCTCCTTTCCTTTTCACCACAGCTTTTCGATTTTCCGATCAGCACTTTTTCTTCTTTAGGACCTCCTCATCAAATTTTACCAAGATAGTATTGACATGCTCTCTCGGGTTCACTTTGGTGTTGCTTGGGAAAGTCACTAGAGTCCTCTCTGATATTAACTTGACTATCTACCCAATTTGTTTCTCAAGATTTCGAATTAAGGCTTCTTGGTTTCGTTGGGCAGCCTCTATAGAGCTCATTCTGGTATCAGTGGTGTTCATAAACTTGACTATGAGCTCTTCCAAATTAGCTTTTGCTGGTGGGGCATTCTGCGGAGCTGCATTATATAGTAGTGGCTAGGTAGGACCTCTATTCTGGAATCTCAGAGGTTGTTGCTGTCTTTGCTATCCTTGCCTACCCCAAGAAAAGTTGGGATGGTTTCTCCAACCCAGATTATAGGTATTTGCATAGGGGTTATTACCCTGCCAGTTCCCTTGCAAAAAATCTACTTGCTCCATAGGGCCTCCTATACTAGGGCATTCATGATTGGGATGCCCTCCACTACAGAAATCGCAGAACATGACTTGCTAATTATTTTTACTTGAAGGTGTAGTAGTCAAGTTCCTTATCTTCTGCTCTATAATCGTTGCCAATTGAGCTTCGATGGCAGTGATAGCATCTACATTATATACTCTCGTAGGTTTGGGCTTGGATCTCTGTCCTCTCTAGGTACAGCTCTTCATAGCTATTCGATCAATGAGATTATATACTTGTTGCCGGGGGGGAAGGGGGGTGGGAGGGGGGGGAGGAGGGGGGTCTTTTGATTTGTAGAACTACCAGCAAAGGCATTAATAAGTTGTCTTGCCCCAAGTGAGACTCCTTTGTAGAAGGACTGTTTTTGAATCCCCAAATCTAGGCCATGGTGGGGACATTTCCTCAGTAGCTCCTTCTACCTTTCCCAAGCCTCATATAGGCTTTCTCCATCAATCTCCTGGAACGACAGCATCTCATTCCGAAGCTTGGTTGTACAATTAAGAGGAAAGTACCTCCCTAAAAAAAACTTCTCGCTAGTAAATCCCATGATGTACTCGAGCCAGAAGATAATGATTTTAGCCATGACTTCTTCTTCACCCTTAAAGAGAATGGAAAAGACGAAGTCTAATAGCGTCCTCTGAGACTCCGTTAATCTTCAATGTTTCGCACACCTCCAAGAAATTGTCGATGTGTGCATTGGGATCTTCCTCAGGGAGTCCATTAATTGTTTATTGTTCTGCAACATATAGATCACGTTCGGCTTGCTCTCAAAGTTGTTCGCTCCTGTGGTCTGACTATGCTTGATTGTGTCCCAACAATAAACAGTCTGGCATAGTCTGTTATTGTCTGCTCCGCTATTTGTGGTGGTGGATGTAGTGCAAACAATGGATTTATGAAAGGTGGTGCCTCTTGACTCTCTTCATCTTATTGACGGCAATGATGACATTGTTATTCGTCATCTCAAATCAAAGAGCACGGTGGGCACTCTATAGCGAAAGATCGGGCTCTAGATTGAATAGGACTAATTCACTCCTTTTCTTTCGGGATATAAACTAGTTACCCAACCTGAAAAAGACAAACCCTAATCAAAGTCCACAAATATTAAATCACAAATCAAGATATAAGTAAAAAAATAAACCAATAATTGCAAGAATAATGAACAATCCCAAAACAAAAACAAAAAGACAAGAAAAAAATGACTAAAGCACAAGAAAAATAGTTTTCTTTAAGTTGTCGTTCCCAGGCAATGGCACCAAAAACTTTATGTGTCTTATGGGGTATAACTAAAACTAATGCAATAGGCAAGTGTACTATCACTGTAGTATCAGATATGCACTCGAGTTGTCAAATTCAGGGAACAGATAAGCTGAAATACTCACAATTTTAGCTTATGTCTTGTCTAACAAATTGATCTTTGAGGAATTATTTTGAAAATTACTACAAACAATAAAATAGAAGCAACAGTTTAAAGGTATAAAATTTAGGAAAATAGTTTGAATGAAGGAATCTCCCTAACTTTTGTCAACTATTTCAATTAGAAAACTCTTAAAACGATGCTTGAAAAGTAAGGTTGTGTTATCACATGAAAATCGGGCAATCCCTATCTCTAGGTGAAGGCCACTCTACTCATTAACCTTTAGAGGAGAATCTCTTCTCTCCCTAACCGATTATGAATGCAATAACAACTTAGGTGATCTAATAACCTAAAAGGGCAATGAATATTTCTATTCAATTGCCAACTTTAATTATTCAATTAGTTACCTTAAATTGGCCTTCCTTTTTCAATTTAAACAAATCTTGTGAAATAATCAATTCCACGCAAATTAATTATCATAAAAGCATAATTGAACAATAACAAACAATAAAACAAACAGCAATTTCATGAAATTGAATGAAAATTCGTATCATCCAAGAGTTAGGGTTCAACCATCAATTCAAACAATGAAAGAATTAGCTGCTAAACGTCCTAACAATACTCAAATTAATGACAAAATTCATAACTAGTAAAAGAAAAGAAGATTTAGGTTGAAGAAGGATCGAATCCACGGTTTCAAAAGCCACTCGAGCTCGTCTCTCGATTCTCTTAATGAAACCCGAAATTACTCCATTCTCCAAAAGCTTTAACTTAATGTTAATTATTGAAAATCTACCTAATTGAAGAGGAATTGAGAGGGTTTTTCTTGCTAAAGTTTGCTCCTAATTCCTCATCTCTAAACCTAAAACTGTTGAATAATGAAAAAGAGATGAAATATTACGTAAATACAGGTAAAAACGTATTTATTTTGTTATTGACATCCAAGTAAGGTTCTGTCAAAAAATTTCTTGTGTTCGGCACCTACCGCGTGCAATAGCTCTAGTTACCATCTGCGATAGGCTTCTGTTAGCAATCTTCTTTTGACTCCTAGACCTTCCGCATGTGGTAGGTAGGCCCATCGTTAGCGGTAGGTCTTCTTCCTTAGTGTCGGCACCTTCCCTTTTCTTCGTTTTTGCCCGTTTTTACTTTTATTCTCCATCTTCTTAATTAAGAAGTACCTAAGATAGAATAGTAGTAAATGGTGTAAATTATACATTTTGTACATTAAAAACATCGTGAAATGATGAAAATAATATATATTAATGAAGTACTATATGACACATATTACTAAGCCCCTTAGCTTTCCTATGGAACAAAATCATAACCTTGGAAAGATTAAAGGTCTTTTACTTTCCCAAACTGATTCTTATCGCCGTCTTGTGGGCCGCCTTATCTATTTGACTATTACCTGACCCGACTTGGCCTATTCTGTGCAAGTTCTTTCTCAATTCGCATCAACCCCAATAGGCTCATTGGGTTGCTATCTACCTCATCCTTCGCTACATCAAAAGTACTCTCGACCAAGGCCTTCTTCTTCACGCCGATTCTGATTTACAATTCTGGACCTACTATGACTCTGATTGGGCCAGCTGCCCTATCACCCCGCTTTCTTTGATCGGTTTCTTTTTTTCCTTAGACCACTATTCCTTCTCCTGGAAATCAAAGAAGAAACATATTGTATCCCATTCTTCCGCTGAAGCTGAATATCGATCTATGGTTATTACTTGCTGTGAATTTAAAATTGTTAAGATATCTTCTTCGTGATCTTCGGGTTCCTCAGCCTCATCCTACATCTTTATTCTGTGATAATCAGGCAACACTTCATATTTCTTCTAATCCTGTATTTCATGAACGGACCAAACATATTAAGATCGACTATCACTTGTTCGTGATGAATTTCAAGCAAAACAAATTTCTCCTGCCTACATTCCCACTGCCTCCCAACCTGCTGACATCTTTACCAAGGCTTTGGGCCAATCTCCATTTCACTCTCTTTGGCAAGTTAGGCATCTGCAATCTACATGACTTGAGGGGGGTGTTGAATATGGAAATGTTGGACACAAGCATATTTGGTAAATATTGTACATTAATATGATTAGCATTGATAGTGTTAGTTATCTAATATAGATTGATGTAACTAGTAATGTAATTATTTATTGATTCTTTAGATTAGTCTTTTCCTAATGTAGATTAGCAAACTTGCATACTCTCTAATTGTATATATATATATATATATGTCACTTACCAGTTAATGAAAATGCAAGCAATGCAGCTTCTTCCAATACCATATTTCTTGGCATATAATAAGTAGGAAAAAATAACCAAATTGATTATAAAATGTAGTGTAACATAAAGAAAAATGTGATGACCGTGGGAAGAAAATGATTACATGAAATCAAAAACATTAGAAGAATTCCGTGGAAAGAAAACAAAAGTGAGAAGAAAACAAAATAAAATCAAAATTCTACCTCCAAAGGTCATAAGAAGCGTTTCTTCTTTCTTCTACTTCTCTATATTCGTAGAACAAAAATTGTAGCTTATTGATGTGTGAATATAAAGTGGGGATATGATGAAGTAGGCTTATACAGAAATAGGGAAGTTATCTAATAGGAGTTTGTTAGTAGCTTGCAATTAATTAGGAGTAAGGGAGACACTTGAGGAGTAATAGGATTTAAACAATATTTAAATTAATTATAAAAATTCAAAATTCTAAAAAAATATATTTAGAAATAAAGACTGCAGAAGGGGAGAGAAATTTTCTCTCTTTCTGCAATATATTAATAAATAGATAGATAGTGATCATCTTTAAAATATCCAAAATGGATGAGAATCTTAATTGAAATTTTTACATTAATAAGAAATAAACAAATTAGGTGAAATTTTAGAGAAAGAAAATAAAATAAAAAGAGAAGTATTTTATTAAAAGTGATAGTTCCTTTAAATCCAAAAAAAGAATCCAATTTGGGTAATGTAGTTCTCGATATATGCAAGCCGCAGCCTATCCAAATAGTCTCTTATAAAGAATGCTATTCGAAATTTTAGTACCTAGCAATTCTGAAGGATGAAAGTAGACTTCATCAGGATGTGGAGTTTGAATTCATGTTGAAGTTTCTCCAAATAAATAAATAAATCAAATTAATTAAGTTTTAGTTTCTTGATATACAATATAAATATAATTAATTGAGAAACTATTATAAATATATATATGGTGCACTGATTGAAATACTTATTATTCAATGGTTCATATGTAGGTTTTTGAGATGTGGTCATGATTAGAATTCTAATTTTTTATTAAATTTTATTTCATTTAATACGATTAACATATTTTTGTGGCATTTATCAAAAAGTGCCACAAAAAGTGTCATATTTTTTGAAGATGTCTGCAACATTTATGAAGCACCACAAATCATCTTTCGTGGTACTTAAGTAGCTAAGTGCCACCAAAGCCCAATTTTACCATAATGACACTTTAAAGAAGCATATAAAAGATTATAACATAAGATATTGTTTATTTCACCAAATGCTAAGAAAGTATGCATATATATATATATATATATAGATGTGATGCAGATGTATTGATCTTAATATTTATTATCTCTCCCTGCCAATAGTGTAATAACTTTGTACTTGAAAAATTGATTAAAAAAACTTACTAAAAAAATTATGTCCCCATTTATTTGACCTTGTCCTCTAATATCAAAATAGATATAAGTGCTTGTATGGACGTAACTCCGTTAGTTATAGGGTTACAGAGTTAGTAACAATTATCAAAATTCAAATCCTGGTATGAGCAGTATGGGAATTTCAACCTCTCCAACATGGGGTAGTTCCTTGTGGCCACAAGGGTCTGGCCTCCAGTTTGCAAGACCTTTGAATCACCAAAATTTACATCCTCCATCTGAACATCGAGGTGTTTGGTGAGGACTCTAAGGGCAAGAAATTTTACTTTTTGGTGACAAAATATATATATATATATATAAGTAGTGTTTTATTTTTAAAATAACCCATATAGTGAGTTTCTTGATGGGAAAAATTATGATAAAGTAATTGTCATCGCAAAACAACGAAAAAAAGAGAGAGTCCCTATATGTCATTGCAACACCTCGGAGAAAAAATGTTGCACCGAACAATTAATCACCAAGGAATCTCAATAAAGAAGAAAGTCTTCAATATGTATTCAACCTTCAAAATCAATTTTGTTATCAGTTGTGACATATAATAATAATAATAATAATAATAATAATAATAATAATAATAATAATAATAATAATTTCATAAAACTAAGGAACTGATATTGTCATTGAAACTAATTAACAAACTCTCACTTTTTGTCATAATAAAATATTTTAATTCAAATTAATAATTCAAAAATAGATGAAAATTATTTTCAGATATTTTCTTTTTTCCTTGGAAGGCTTTTAGATTGTCTGAAAGTATATTTTATCAAACAAAATTGAACTAAGGAATAAATCTCGAAAATCATACCACTTTTTTTAATAAAAATAAAGAAAAATGGAGAGAGCATTAGACCAATTTATTTAGAAAAGAAAAAGAAATAGAGAAAAATAAATAAATCTGTGTTATGTATCACTTTTTACTCATAAAGGAGAAAAAAAGGGGAAAAAAAAAAGAAGAAGTGATATCCAATCGTAACCTGGTTAGTCCTTCTCTTTAATTAAGCATACATCATAGTTCCACCTTTGATCGATCGAGGATCACTCATGTAAATCTACAAACCAAAATAATATATATAATTAGTTTAGTAGGAAAAAATGAGAAAATAATCCATTAATTTAGAAAAGCAGGTTTACTAAGGCTATGAAATTCCAAAAGCATCAGCAAGATAATTCATTCACTCCTATAAATCTTCAAACCCAAAACAAAAAATATAATTAGTTCGATAAAAAAAATAACAATGGTAAAAAAAAAATCTTCAATTAAGTATACACCATAGTTCCACTTTTGATCAAGATCACTCATGTAAACCGACAAACCAAAATAAAAATATATTTAGTTTAGTAGAAAAAATGACAAATGATCGTTTAATTTAGAAAAAGCTCGAAATTCTTTATCTAAGGCTAATGCATGCATTGTGATGAGAAACAAAAAATTCATTAAAATCAATTTACAAAACATTAAACTAAAAGCAGAACTTCTCAAAATAATCAAGAAAACAATAAAGAAAAATTCACCAAATGTAAAGGATTGATCAGAGATAGATCATGAGATTAGAAAGAGAAAACAATGATGATTAAAAAAAGTAGACGAAATGGAGAAGGAAGAAAGAGAAATCTGACTGATCATGCTTGCCTGGTCTCTGCAACTCTCGCCTGCAATATTGCCATGAAACACAAAAATAGGGATATATTTGAAAGATATATATATATATATATAAAGCTTTCAGAATATGAACTCAGTGGTGATAATAATTTATTTAGGCAAGGTCATTAATTGCAATATCAGATGAGAATGAACAAAGTGAAAACTTCAAAAGATTGGTTTAGAGTTTTGAGAATTAGAGAGAGCCCTAAATCCAAAAACACTTTCTTTATATATATATATATATATATTTTTGACTTCAAAATATGAGTTCTTTTAACCATTTGAGCACCATGAAGACTTCTAAAATAAAAAAATTAAAACAAATACTTTTTATACGCTTAATATATATGTATATATTTATATATATATATATATATACTAGTTAAACATATGTATATACATATAGAAAAATGAGGCTCCAAATCCTCTATTCTCTCACTTCTCTTTTGGCTGATCGGTTTTCCTTTGGCTGCCATTACTTTCCGAATTTGCTTCCTTATTTCCTGCCTTCATCATTTCTTTACCATTTTCATTTTATAACCTTCCTTTCTCTGCTACTTTCTAGCCGTTGGGAGCTGGGTTTCCGTTTCTGTTCATCATTCTACCTTCGAACATGGCTGCAACAACAACGCCATCTTCTGCCGCCGGCAATGTACGGAACAAAAAATCATTTGCTGATTTGTTTGTTGCACTGGCACCAACTACTGCTACACCTTCAGTCATCAAGGCTTCTTCTCTTTTATAAAGGTGAACCAGCTATCTTCTTTGAGGTAGACGAAATTGGCTCCCTCGCTGGCCCCTTTTAAAAATTGCCTCATTGGAAAGTTCTCTTACAGGAAACCATCCATGGAGGTTCTCCGGAAAGAGTTTCACACCATTGGAGAGATTTTCACTTGCTTCGAGTAGCACTATCAAAAGTGGGCTCAAGCCCGCAGGCTTATCCGGACTGTCTGCAAAATAGACAGATATAGTTTTTAAAAATTTAGCCCATAAAAAATGAGACCGAACTGGACCGGATCATTTTGATGCAGACTTTTATAGACCGGTCCAATCCGATTCGCAGACTGATTCATTGTAATAGTATTTATATTAATTATTTTAGGACCTAATTTAAATTATTTATTTTTGAAGGACCTGAATAAAAATAATTGTTTTTTTACAGCTATTGTCTTGTCTCTCATTATTCTTTCATTCTTTTCTTTATCTTCATGTCTTCACTCTTGACAAACAGCAGCAGCCAGCCAGCCATCTTCTTCCTCAATCCTCGCCACACCAAGACGACCCTCACCTCAAGCTGCCGCATCTAGCCACCGGCCGCCACTCTCTACGCCACGACAATCGACACCTCTGCACCACACACGCCACACGCCTCACGCGCACTCCGGCGACAATACTGATAGCCGACAAGTCAGACTCCGGTAAGAGTTAGAGATAATTTTTTTTTTTTTTAAATTTGGTTCTCTTTGAGTTTGTTTTAGTTGAATGAATTTTTTTTTTTTTTTGAATTTGCTTCTCTTTGAGTTTGTTTGAGTTGAACTGTCTGCAAATTAAAACTCTGATTATAGGATGAAAGAGTCCTCTGAAGCTCTTTATCATCAATAAAACTGCATCTCAAAAGTCAATATAAATCAGTGATAATCTCTATTTGTAAAATGCCAAAATCTAAGTTTATTGATGCAGCTTTAAAATTTGAAGATATAACAGCTTGAATATTTTTGTAAAGATTTTTTTTTTTTTTTGGGCAAAACCCGTGGGCTGGCTGCGGACGGATATGGATTTATAAACTTTGGTCGATAAAAAATGAGCTCAAACAACTGGATCGTTTTGATGTGGGCTCGATGCAATCTGGTCCGGTCCGACCCGTTTGACAGTGCTAGCCTCGAGCTTGAGTGTCTTCTGAATGCTTCTTATGGATCCTTCTGAATGCTCCTTTTTGAATACCTTTTTCTGAATGCCCCTTCTAAATGCCTTCTTCTGTATGAATCTAAATGAATCATCAATCTTGGGAAAACCCTTATTTATAGGAAGAGATAGGGCTTTAGGTTATTTAGTGGCCAAGCAACTCATCACTGGTTTGGGTTAGCCTAATTCTTTATTTGGGGCGGACCAATGGGTTCAATCTATTATTTAATGGATTTAATGTAAAATAGATTTTGGCTCAATTTAATTGGGACTCAATTACATAAGTCTCATTTTGTTGAGCTTTATATAAAAATGAACTTGTATTATTTAAAAATCCAACCTAATTTAAATGGCCTAACTCAAATGATCTAATCTTCATAGCTCAACTCGGATTTTCCAATCTCCATGGCCAAGATACTACTCTTATTAATTTAATTTAAATAACCAAGACTAAAAAAATATTTATTTTATTTAATTTATTGATTAAATAAATATATTAAAATTTATTTATCTACAAATGTCCCCACTTCAAGGCTTGGATAAAAGTTGTAGGGCTAGAGCTCTGTAGACAAGACTTAAAGTCCTTAGATGCAAATTCTCTTATATCAAATTGCCAACACCCTCCATGTGGCCTTTTTTTTTGTTTTTTATTTTTTATTTTTTGCATCCTTAATCAAATTGAAGTATTGAATCCCAAATCAAATTATGAAGATTGAAATTTCTAAAAAGGGAGATTGAAATCTCTAAAAATTAAGGAAGTTGAATCCTTCTAATACTAGGACTTTGACCTTCAAGGATTTGAATCTTGTAGAAGTTAGGAGTTACTAATTTCTTCATAGGACCCTTTTGGAGACTTGAGTCTTTGTAAAATTTGAAAGTCGCTAATTTCTACATAGAGTATTTTTAGAGACTTGAATTTTTTTGTAGAATTTAAAAATTGCTAAGTTCTTCATAGGACCTTTGTGGAGACTTGAATTTTTGTAGAATTTGAAAATTACTAATTTCTACCTCCTAAAACCCTATATATATTAAGAGCTTATTCCACTCTTCTCTTCATCCAAATTGAACAGATGTAGGAGACGGTCAAAGCAAATCAGCAGCAATCCCTCTGACTGATTTGCATTCGTGCAGCATTGTAGATAACTTCAATGAGTTCCAATTGATTTTGGTGTCACGTTTTGCAATGGCGTTGCATAGAGCAGTCAATATTTGTAGTAATAGATGTTTTCTCCAAAATCAATTTTAACAAACAGCAATTTATTGGATTTGATTTGATCAAATGCATTTAGTATTTCCATATATACTTGATATAGTCTTCCTGTTCTTTTCGTTTTTTTAATTCTTGTTTTTTCATTTTTCTATCTCTTTTTTTTTTCAAGACATACTTTTTTTTTAGGTCAACCGTGATACTCTCTTTGGATTCTAAGTCTTCTCAACCCAAGGTGCGTGTAACAATGAGAGCGACCCACTGGAGATGGCAACAATTTTGACGACTTACAAAGCAGTCTGCGGCAAATATATAGACCCCTTGACAAGATAGCCACCACTCATCCTGTGAAGAATTGGTCAACACTTGTTGACTTCAAAAGCACTTCTTCTCCAAAGATATGCACGAGACGACCCATGGAGGATTTGTGAAAGAGCATCAACTTCAGAAGTTCTCCTTCTCCAGAGACAACGATGACATAAAGAATTTGTGAACAAGCATCAACTTCATAAGTACTCCTCGCTCTTTGGATTCTATCAACAAGCCTTTTTCATCAAAGATATCGAAAACACTTCTCATGACGAATTTGTCAACAAATATCAACTTAAGAAGTGTGCATCTCTAAAGACAACGACGACACATCCTATGAAAGATTGGACATCAGAGACAATGACGACACGTACTATGAAGGATTTGCTACTAGAGACAACAAAGATTCATCCCATGAAGGATTTTCTAATAGTGACAATGACGAATCATCCCATGAAGGATTTGCCACCAGAAATGACGGCGACTCGTCCCATGAAGGATTCACCACCAGAAACAATGACGACACGTCCCATGAAGGATTCACCAGAAAAAATGGCGACACGTTCCATGAAGGGTTCACCACCAGGACAACGATGACAGACCCCATGAAGGTTTTTCCAACGAGCATAACTTCAAGAATACTCATTCTCCAGAGACAACAGCAACACATCCTATGAAGGATTTGCCAACGAGCATCAGCTTTAGAAGTTTGCAATCTCAGAAAGCTTAGATCCTCCTTATCTCAACTCGTCGTGTTCTGAATTGCTTTGACAGAATCCTTTTAACTCGATCAAAGAATAATCAATAGAGGGGTTCAATAAAGTTCAATGTTTGAGTTGCCTAGCAAGTTCCATATAAGAGCAATATGTGCAAGATGCCTCGAGTTGTTGTGAAGATTTGACGACTACAATGATCTACGACAACGTGTAGCATTACTCTTTACTTACGCCCGTAACTTCAACTTCTTGGAAGTATTTTGCAAGCTTAGTGTACTTTTACAATGAGCAAGGAAAATGAGGTCAAAGTTGAGGAAGTGAAAGAGCGGTTGTTGGTTATGCGACAGAACTTGGAATTTTTAAATCTCTTTCCTTGATGTACTTTAGCATTTTTTTTCCAAGTACTTGATCAAAATTTAATTTGAACTTTATCGCTTCTACTTATGAATAGACTTCATTATTTTTTTTTCTTGCATTTTTCCTTTCTCCGCATCATTTTCTTTTTGCTTTGTTCACATGAAATGCCAACTTACAATGAGTTAGTCACAACTGTACAAACCAAATAAACTTGTTTATTTGTTGTAAAATTATGAGTGAACTTAGATTTTTTTTTAAAAACTACCTATGTATCTTAAGAACTTAAGAATCAAGTCAAACATAGTTCAAAGTTTTGGGGAAAAAGATTTTTAACCGTTCACTGCTTTAACTCATGAGGGCCAAGAGTGTCCACTTTTACCAACTTGGGCTTGTTAGAGTGTTTTAGCAGTTTATCCATATACTACATTTTTTGTGGTTGCCTTAACACAGTTTATACTCATGGGGGCCAGGAGTAACTTTGCCGTTTATGCTTGTGCAGTCTTGGAGCATATATGTCATCCTTTGGGACTTGAGATGACTTTGCAGTTTGAATTCATGTAGTCAAGGAGCATGTATTTTATCATTTGGACTTGAGATGACTTTGTAGTTTAAACTTGTGTAGTCAAGGAATGTATATTTCATCATTTGGACTTGAGATGACTTTGCAGTTTAAATTTGTGCAGTCAAGGAGCATTGATTTTTCATTACTTACAATAACTTTGCAGTTTAGGCTCGTACAGTCAAAGAGCGCTTGTCTTCAACATTTAGGACTTGAATGACTTTACAGTTTAAGCTCGTGTTCAGTCAAGGAGCATATATTTTCACCATTTTGGATTTGTTGGCGAAACTTTGCAATTTAGGCTCATGCAGTCAAGGAGCTTTCGATTTCACCACTTCAAATTTGTTGGAATAACTTTGCAGATCCCACTTGTGGAGGAAGATTTGTCCCATTTCTCGAAATATTCATACTCTTTTTTCATTATTTGGATTTTGCACAGGTGATTTATGTCCATTTGCAGTAATGCTCAACTCCATGTCATGTGCACGAGTAGAAAGTTCTTCAAATGTTTTGGGCATGATTCATTTGAGGATATATTGAAGTCCCCAAACAAGCCTTGAATGCACATCTTTATGGCAAATGATTCACTTAGGCGATCTCTACAATTGAGATTTAGATTTCTCCACCTGTTAATAAAATTAATCACAGGTTCTTCTTTCCATTGGTGAGAATTTGACAATTCTACCATGCTTACAACTTGGCTAGTGCTATAGAAGCGATTTACAAATTCTTGTTCAAGTTGCCCCCAGTTATCGATGGTTCCAGATTCTAAGTTTGTATAACAATCGAATGCATTTCCTTTAAGAGATCGAATAAATTTCTTAACAAGACTATCTCTGTAAGTTCCAGCATTGTTTCATGTCTCAACGAAGTGAGCTACATGTTGCTTGGACTTTTCTTTACTATCAAACTATTGAAACTTTAGTGGTTGATAACCAGCAGGCTGCATCATGCTATCAACCCTTTGAGAATAAGGTTTAGCATAAGTGTTGATGGATTTTCTTTCCTCTTCATATTTCTCTTCGATGGCGCCATCGATGAAGTCTCTCAATTGATCAACAAGAATCAAGCCATCAGATGATACTTAGATGTGGTGATCTTTCTTTGAGTTCACAACTTCATCTTGAATCTTTGGCTTCTTTAAAGGAGCTTGACTTGTATCTCCTTTCTTTTCCAGGCAATTCGTCAGTTGAGCAATTGTATATTCTTTCTCTTCAAATCGTTTTGCAAGATCTTCAACTAATCTTATAAGATTTTCTATTTGGTCTTCAATGCTTAGTGTTCTATGACATGTACACTGAAGATGAGGTTGAATCTTGCGACATAGAAGAGTTAGACCTCGAGTCCTTTTGAGAACTTTAAGGGAAAGTGTTATCACTTGAGACTCCATTTTCTTGCTTCGACAAAGATGATGTTTTTGGAGCAGCCAATGTATATTGAACTTCCTCTTGAGAAATTGTTGTTACCTTACTCATTGTCATTATTCTAAAACTTGAAGTTCATGAAGTGGTGCAAGAAGTAGTGACAGTTTCTTTGATACCAGCACCCTTAGATGAGTAGATTTGGAGTTGTCGTTCTTGGGAGCCATATGTTTGATCTTTAAAGATTATAGTTGAATGATTTGAACATCAAGGAGAAGAGATGGGAGGTAGAGATTGTTCCACTAGGCGTGCCAAAACTTGTATGCAGCAAAATTTCAAGTCTATAAATTAAAAGACAAGGAAAATTAGCGACAATGTGATTTATTTATTATTTGAAGTGGTTACAAAATCTCTGGGGAATTCCTAATTTGTAAGAAAATCCTCCGATTCTTCTCTTCGGCATAGTGTTGACTTGAGGGCTTGGAATCTTCTTCTGAAATTAAATGGACTTTGAGAATGATTGATGGATAACAGAGCCGTTGGAGCTTTCTTCAATCTTTAGGGGGAAGAAGGCAAGGACCATTGCAAGGAAATGCTTAAATTTTGAGGAAGACCTTTGTTAGAGAACTTTTCGGAAGAGCTTTGGAGAGCTTTTCACTTGCCTCGAGCTTGAGAATCTTCTGAATGATTCTGAATGCTTCTTCTGGATCCTTTTGATGCCTTCTTAAGTAAGACTCTGAATGAACCCTCAACCTTGGGAATACCCTTATTTATAGGCAGAGATGGGGCTTTAGGTTACTTATTGGCCAAGCAACCTATCACTGGTTTGAGTTAGCCCAATTTTTTATTTGGGGTCGTCCAATAGGTTCAACCCATTATAACCCATTATTTAATGGATTTAATGTAAAATGGACTCGGGCTCAATTTAATTGAGACCCAATTCATAAGTCTCATTCTATTGAGTTTTATATAAAATGAACTTGGATATTATTTAAATAATTTAACCCAATTTAAATGGTCCAACTCAAATAATCCAATCTTCATAACCCAACTCGGATGATCCAATCTTCATGGCCTAAATGACTACTTTTATTAATTTAATTTAAATAACCAAGACTAAAAAAAATTATTTTATTTTAGTCCTTGATTAAATAAATTAATTAAAATTTATTTGTCTATAGCGTGTTTTCAAATGGTCGGTTGATTTTCATGTTAGTATGGAACCTTCAGTGATTCCAGCATGGATTGGATTGGAAGAACAACATTCACCTTTTCAATAAGAGTACCCTTTTCTCAGTTGGAAATCTTGTGGGTAAGCCGATGAAATTGGATGAGCCCACAAGGAATATAAGTTGGCCAAGTGTGGCTCGTATTTGTGTTGAAATTTACTTGTTGAAACCTCTTCCAACGAGGGTTTGGATTGGCACTGGTGGCTCCAAGAGATTTTGGCAACATATGCATTATGAAGACCTCCCTTCCTGTTCTTCTCATTGCTTTAAAATTGGGTATGATTTGCATAATTGCAAGAAACTGGACTGTATGAAGCCAATGGCTCAAATTGGTACTATTTCTAAGGAGGAGCCACAACACACTGGTTTGAAAGAGAAAAGGGAAGCTAGGGAGAAAAAAGTGACTTGGGTTGTTAAGAATAATGAATTAGAAGTGATTCCACAATCAGTATTTTAAGACCCTTCCCTTCTCTCTTCCTCTAAGTCCTCTTGAGAGTTGGTGAACTCAATACTAGTTGCTGAACCTCTTTTATTGCTGCTTCTGTTACTGATTCAGACATTGCTGCGGGAGTTTTTTTGCAACAGCAAACAACACTAATTGCAGTAGCTGCTATCTCCACAAGTTACTTAGATGTTAGGGAGTTAAATTCCGCAGCTGTTTCAAGGTTAAGTCTTTTACTGGCGCAACTTGCTTCTTATGATTCAGACGCTGCTGCTGCTAATTCAGGCACTGCTGCTATTAGTTCAGGCTCTGCTGCTGCTAATTCAGGCTCTACTACTGCTGATTCAAGCTTTGCTGTTGCTAATTTAGAGTGTTAGGGGTATTGGTAACCATTCTTCCATAGCCCGTGGTAAGTAGCTTTCTGCTGCTCATTTTTTCTCTTGTATCTTCCTTCTTAAGCTTTGGTGGACACGTCAAAGCAGGCAGTCATCAGTAAACGGCTGGGTTTTAGTAATTCTTTTTGTAATAATAATGGGAAAATTTGATTTTCTAGAATCAGCCTCTCAATTTTTCTCTTATTATTTCTATAGATCAGCTGCTCCATGTTTCTCTTGCTTCGTTTATGATAACATTTTTTGCACCTTTATTTATGCTAAATGTAACTATCTTGAGAGACGTTTTCTCTAGGTTGACTTACTCTCTCTTTCTCGTAATATCTCGGCTCCATGGATCGTGGGAGGCAATTTTAATGTGGTCCTTAATGCTCCCAAGTGCTCTGGCACTACCCCTTTACTACTCCTAGTTCCAACTTTGCTTCCATGATTTTTTATTGTGGCCTTAGCGACCCTCCTTTCATTAGTATTATTATACTTGGTGCCGCTCTACCTCTCCTCCTATTCTAAAATGCTCAGATAGTCTTTTTAGTTCTACTTGGAACACTTATTTTTCCACCATTACTATTGAGCATCTTTATAGGACTTTATCGGACCACTCCCCTCTTTTCATTTCCTCTAAGTTTCTTTCGAGCCGTAAGGGGGTTAGTTTTTGCCTTAAACATATGTGATTGGGCTACCATTCATTTCTTAAGGTTGTTCGCACTACTTGGTCCCAATCTCATGATGAGATCAGCCTTGTTGTTCTTGCTGCTAAGCTCAAGTCTCTTAAATCCAACCTTCGTACTTGGAATATTTCAATTTTTTTACAATCTTAAACACAATCTTACTCAAGCGGAGAAGAGGTGTCCAATACTGAAGTGTTGTTTGACTTTGACCCCTCTCCTATACACCGGGAACTTCTCCATCATGTTACAGCTACTTACTTCACTAATCTTAAGCATGAGGAGACTTTCTGGAGGCAAAAATTACGGATTAAATGGTTTGCTGAGGGAGAGGTCAATACTAGCACTGTCAAAACGGGCTCAAGCCCGCGGGCTGGCCCGGACCGCCCGCAATATGGGCGAATATGGTTTTTAAAATTTAGGGCCGTACAAAATGAGCCCGGACCGGACCGGACCGTTTTTTATGCGGGTTTTTACGGGCCGGTCCGGTCCGTTTTGCGGGCTGGCCCGTTTGTGAGGCATTATTTTATTTATTATATGAATTATTTTAGGACCTAATTTAAGTTATTTATTTTTTTAGGGACTTAAATGAAAATAATTTATTTACTAAACCCTACTGTCTGAAGAAGACAGCCTTCCTCCTTCCTCCCCTCTCTCTCTCACTCTCAGTCTCCCGCAGCTCTCGGCTCTCTCTGTCTCTCATTCTTCTTCAATTTCAGTAATCCTCAGCTCTCGCCGCCGCCTCCCGCAGCTCTTGCCGCCGCCTCCCGCAGCTCTCACCTCTCGCCGCCGCCTCCCGCAGCTCTCACCTCTCGCCGCCGCCTCCCGCAGCTCCTTCTCTAACCTTACAGAGGTATCATTCTATCCCCTGCTCTGCTTCCTTCTCTTTCAATCACCACAACCAATACATCAATGATTTTCACAATACATCACAATTATTTTGATGAGTATGCCGTAACTCTCCTACACCTTTAGAAAAGTATGCATGATCTATAGTGATTTTCTTCTACAAGTGTTCGGAAATTAGTTCAGGGAATTTCACAATTCCCATTCTAAGTAGGGAGTCTAAAGGACTTCACCAAGCAAAATGCACTATTTTGAATGAACTTGGGATGAAAAGATCACTCTGAGCCTGTAACTACACATCTGCCTTAGCTAATCCACTTGAATTATCAAATCCATTAAATTACTTCAGCGAACTTTCCAATTGGTAGAAATAACCAGTCCTCACTAATCACTAATACTACAAGAACTTAACATTACTGAAAGCATAAAATCTTTACTTCATGTATAATTAAATGAAACTGCCTTAACACACACACACTCTCGAAAAAAAAAATGAAAATTCATATAACCAGATTTTCATCATCATGTATAATTTATCTTACATATTCCTACCCATCATATTCCCAAAAAGAAAAAATAATCATCTTGATACTGCCTTAACATATTCATACTGCCTTAAATAGATCCCTTTTCATATTGCAAGTTTTTCATGAAGAACAAAAACAGAGAGAGATGTTTTTGGTTTGATAATATATTCTTTACTTGAAATTATTAGATATGGTCTGACTCGATTTGTCAATGTCTGCAACTTGAGGCATATAGTTCGAGCATGTAAACCATAGTCATTGAGTTTAGTTTTAGCCTACTTGTCATTATGTATCTTATTTTTATGTTATTTGTTATCGTGTTTACGTTGAAAATATTAGTATGAATGTGTATAATTTAATGTGCTTTGATTGTTTAATTTTTTTGATCAATTTATTTTGGGAATTTCTTATGCTTGAACTAACCTTACAGATGGTATCTTGACATGCTTAACTGTTTCTTTGATTTGGAACTGCTATCTACGTTTTAAATATAAATATAAAAGATGTCCTGCAGCTACTGTTTGGTGTGTCTGAGTGTCTCAATGTTTTACTTGGGCACTATATCATGTTTTAATGTTTATGTGATTGTGTTTGTGTAGTGTTCGCTATGTGAATGTGTTTGTGCATTGAAATACTGCAGAAAATGGATAAAAATGTTGGTGATGATGAATCAATTGCTGAACAATCTCAATCTTCAAAAAAGGTCAAAAAATCTAAAAGTTCAGATGTATGGACATATGCTAGGAGTATAGGAGAGAAAGATGGTAAGCCGAGGGCCGAGTGTCTTGGTTGTAAGAAAGTGTATATTGCAGGGGGGAGTACACATGGGACATCTACTCTTAAGCGTCATATAGATAAGTGTCTTCCTTTAAGGGCTAAATTTCGGGATGTGGGTGATATGATTATAGACAATACTACTGGGAAGGCAAGAAAAAGAAAAATTTCTCAAAAGGTTCTTCGTGAAAAAACAGCTTTGGCAATCATAAAGCATGACCTTCCTTTCTCATTTGTTGAGTACGAAGGGATTAGAGATCTTTTCACCTATCTCAATCTCGATGTGAAACACATCTCAAGGAATACAGCTGCATCTGATGTGTGGAAAGTTTATACAAATAAGAAAATTTGCTTGAAACAAACTTTAGCCGATGTTCCTAGTCGTATATGTCTCACTTCCGATGTTTGGACTGCTTGCACATCCGAAGGTTATATTTGTTTGACTGCTCACTTTGTTGATGCTACATGGAAAATGAATAGTTGCATACTTGCTTTTTTCGATTTTCCACCCCCACATTCAGGGGGTTGAATTGTCTAGAAAAGTTTATGATTTGTTAAAAGAGTGGGGGGATTGATAAGAAAATATTTTCTATAACCTTGGATAATGCCTCTTCTAATGATAATATGCAAGATATTTTGCGTGAACAACTTTGTTTGCAAAATAGTTTGTTGTGCAATGGTGAATTTTTCCATATTCGTTGCTCAAAGACATATCTTGAATTTGATTGTGCAAGAAGGTCTAAAAGTAGCTAGTGAGGCTTTGTCTAAGATTAGAGAAAGTATCAAGTATGTTAAGGGCTCGTAGGGGAGAATGAAAGTTTTTGAAGAATGTATTACACAAGTGGGATTAGAAATGAGGGTTCATTTGAGATTGGATGTTTCTACCCGATGGAATTCTACTTTTATAATGCTTGAAGGTGCTTTAAAATATCGACTTGCATTTTCTAGTCTTGCTTTAAGTGATAGGAATTACAAGTCTTGTCCTTCACAAGAAGATTGGTCAAGGGCTCAAAAGATGTGTGATTTTCTCCGTCCTTTTTATGAAATGACTAAGTTGATCTCCTGGGTTCTTCTTATCCAACTTCTAACTTGTATTTTGAGCAAGTTTGGAAAAATTGAAACCATGTTGGTAAAGTATATGGATCATTCGATGATATCATAAAAGACATGGCCTTGCGGATGAAGATTAAGTTTGATAAGTATTGGAAGGACTACGGTGTCATTCTTGCGATTAGGGGCGCTTTTTGATCCTAGAGTGAAATTGAGAGTGGTGGAGGCATGTTATGAAGCGCTTGATCCAAGTCATCGTTTCGAGAAGATGGATCTTCTCAAAAAACATTTTCATATGTTGTTTTCACAATATTAAAAAACATCAAGTACTTTCTCACAATCACAAGCTCAAGCTAGCTCACAAAGAAGTGGAGATACCGATGATATTGTTGTAAGTTTCTTATTTTTTAAAACAAATGCTTTCTACTTTAAATATTATCTCCTAAACATATGCCACTTAATTTTTTTTGACTATTTTATTTGTACTTGTTTTCCTAGGATTTTATGTCACTTTCTAGGAAAGTTGTTAAAACTAGTGGGAAATCTCAATTGGAGATTTACTTGGAGGAACCACATTATGAATGGAGCCATTTTGCAAGATTAGACGTTTTGACATTTTGGAAAGATAATGCATATAGGTTTCCTGAATTGGCTTTAATGGCTTCTGATATTTTGAGCATTCGAATTACTACCGTGGCTTCAGAATCTGCATTCAGTATTGGTGCTCGAGTTCTTAACAAGTATAGGAGTTGTCTTCTTCCCCGACATGTACAAGGTTTAATATGTGCACGTAACTGGTTCCATGGTTTCATTCCTCCTGAGACTGAGAGTAAGTAAAAATTTTCTTCATTTATATTTAATTTATAATTATTATTTACTAATATTTTATTTACTTTGTATTTTTACAGGTAATGATGAAGAAACAATTGAATCGATGTTAAATGAATCATTGTCCTCTAAAGCGGATTCAAATTTGTTGAATGTTTCTGAAGATGAAAATGATGAAGATGATGTTGAAGAATAAATACTATGTAATGTTTATTCTTGTATGATTGTTGGGTAATTATTATGTACTTATTCTTGTTGGAGATTGTTTGTTGTTATCTTGTTTATTTTGGTTTTTGTTTTGGGAATTATTTGGTACAAATTATTTCGGTTTATGTGTTGGGAATTACTTGTTATCTTGTTTATTTCTAATATTATTATGTATGTTTATAAGTTTATAGTTTATTTAGGTTTGTAATATTTGAATTTTAGACCAATATTTAAGTTTTTTTGGTATTTAGGT
Source organism: Catharanthus roseus (assembly GCA_028651295.1). Classification (NCBI taxonomy): domain Eukaryota; kingdom Viridiplantae; phylum Streptophyta; class Magnoliopsida; order Gentianales; family Apocynaceae; genus Catharanthus; species Catharanthus roseus. Next base: position 2,751,888 of record JAPQWS010000116.1, read on the forward strand.
GTTTCAATATAAATATACTATAATTAGGGGACTAAATTTGAAGAATATCTTTGTTTTTTTGGCCAAGCCCGTGGGCTGGCCCGTTTACCCGCGGGCTTGGTGCGGACGGATATGGGTTCCTACAATTTTGGCCCGCCAAAAACGAGCCAGGACCGGACTGGACCGTTTAGGTGCGGGCCTGATGCGGTCCGGTCTGGTCCGGTCCGGTCCGGCCCGGCCCGTTTGACAGTGCTAGTCAATACTACTTATTTCCATGCTCATTGTCACAATAAGCGTAATCATCTTCATATTTCTAAAATTAAATCTAGTATCGGTTCCACTCGTGAGATAGAGAATGACATTAAAAATGAGGCTATCTAGTTTTTTTCTACCCTTTTCACTGAGGATGCCTAACCTTCTTGGTCTAAATCTACTATTCTTGACCATATCTTTGATCTTGTTACCAGTTCAGACAATGAGACTCTTGATAAACTTCCCATTATTGATAAAGTTAAAGAAGCCGTTTTTTCTCTTGGCCGGGACAGTGCTCCAGGTTCGGACAGTTTCTCTGGCGCTTTTTTATCCATTGTTGGGACATTGTCTTTTTTTATGTTGTTCAAGCTGGGAGGGATTTTTGGACCAGTATACCCCTCCCTAAATCCTTCACCAGTACTTCCATTATTCTTATTCCTAAATTGCCCAACCCTTCCACTTTTCGGACTTCCGTCCCATCAAACTCTATAATTTTACTCATAAAATCATTTATAAAGTTATTGCCCTTCGGCTTCGCTCTCTTCTTCCTTCCATTATTTGAGAAAACCAGTTTTCATTTCTTAAGGATAGAATATCACTGATAACATCCTCTTAGTTTTGGAGCTCACTCAATCTCTCAATCATAAAACTTTGGGTAGTAATCTCATTCTTAAGCTTAATCTCCAAAAAGCTTTCTATAGGGTTTCTTGGGTTTTTCTCCAGCAGATCCTTATTCTGTTTGGTTCTAGTCCACATTTTTACCTTCTTATTAAAAACTGTGGAGAATTCAATTCTTTCTCGGTCCTCATCAATGGCATCCCGACTAGGGCTGTAAACGGGTCCAGACCCTCAGGGTACCCCCAGACCCAGACCCGGACCCATACCCTCCAGGGTATAAAATTCTAGACCCAGACCCGACCCTCCAGAGTCCAGTGTAGGGTCTGGGTATACCTGTACCCGTATGATATTGCTCTATTTTTTTTCCTGTTAAACAAAAATATATAAAACAATGTATAATCCTAAAACAAAAATTTTAACATGATTAACATAGTCTCCTCAACATTTATTTCAACAAATACAATCATTTAACATGTACATAAATAAATAGGGATATAGACCCCTTTAACTATATTAAATCAGTCTAAGCAAAGAGTATATGTAATAATACGGTGTGGCCTAATAGATAAGTCAAATAGTAGCATATAAGATAGAGAACGACAAAGAAAAATAAAGAACAAGATTGTCCTTTCTGTCATGATCCATATTTTCAGCAATTGTATAAAATAAAAAATAAGACAAATATTATTATCATAAATTGCTTTTACACGGGATGAAAGAATATATTTTTATATTTAGTAAAAATAAATTATTTGTGAAATGACATTTAAAATAAAGTTGGAAATAAATAAATAAATAATTTGAAAGAGGCTAGTTGGGCCAAATTCATGAACTAAAGAGACTCTATTTAGAATTGAAAAGGAGAAAAAAAAAGAGAAAAGAACTGAAAAGGCGGAAAAAAAGAGAAAATGGCTGAAAAGGAGAAAAAGAAAAGAAAAGGACTGAAAAGAAAAAAGAGGAAAAAAAAGTTTGCTTAGAGTAGGAATCAAACCTGCACAGCAAGGCAAACTGTTTGCCTCCTTCACCACTCGGACAAACTTCCCTCAGCATATATATTACCCTCCATCTAATATAATATATATAATATATATTATTATTTTATTCATGCGGGTCTACGGGTATATGGGTCTGGGCATCCCCATACCCTGTCCAGACCCATATAGCAGTATAAATATGGGCACGGGTATGGGTACGGGTCCACGGGTATAAAATTTAAACCTTACCCGCTAAAAACGGGTACAGACCTGCACGGGTACGGTTAAGATCCGCCCCGTTTACAGCCCTAATCCCGACAAATTATTTCCCTTCAACCAAAGGTGTCAAGCAAGATGACCCTCTATCTCCTATCCTTTTTATTCTGGTTGCCGATGTCCTTTCTAGGGGTCTTAATTCCCTTTTGTATCATCATCACATTGACCCCTATGCCTTTCCAAAGGGGTGTCTCCCGATCTCACATCTCTCTTACGCTGATAAAATCATTCTCTTCACTACTGGGTGCTCTAGAAGTCTTAAAAATCTTATGCTCCTCCTTAAGAATTATGAAATTGCTTCTGGGCAGCGGATTAATACCTCTAAAAGCTCTTTCTACACTACCAACCGTTGCCTCTTAGATCAAGTCAATATTATTCACACTCTTACTGGATTTCGTCAACAAAATCTGTCTTTCACCTATCTCTTTCGTCCTATATATCATGGTAGGAAGAAGATAGCCTATTTCCAAGGCCTCACTCAGAAGATTGGCTCTCGCATCTAAGGGTGGCAAAGTTACTTGCTCTCAATGAGCGGCCGACTGATCGTGGTCAAACATGTATTGCAATCTATTCCCATGTATGCTTTGGCTGCTCTTGACCCCCATAAGATGGTTATCAAGGACATCGAGAGACTTTTTTCTAAATTCATGTAGGGCTCTCAAGAGGGTTTAGATAAGCGCCACTAGATGTCCTGGACTCGTATCTGTTATCCTACTGGTTCAAATGGCCTTGGTATTGCCTTCCTTACTAATCTCTCTAAGGCTTTTGTTGGTAAACTTTGGTGGGTCTATCGCACAAAAAGGTCTCTTTGGACTGATTTCATATGCTCTAGGTATGGTGACCTAATTCATGTTCTTTCTCATACTCTTATCTCTCAAGTTATTGATTTCTACACTTGGATTCGTATGTTGGCAGTTCTAATGATATTGAGCCTCATATTGTGCCCACATTCGTTCTAGCACCTCTTCCTTTTTTGTGAGACAACTGAACCCTGGGGGGAAGCTTTTTTCTCATGTTCTTCCTTCGATCTCCACTCTAAATCTCTCTCTTTCTGTTAGAGATATCTCCCTCCATAATTCTTGGAATACTCCTATCATCATTTCATTCCTTTCTTCTGTTGGTATTCAGCTTGTTACTTTCTCGCCCCCTTTTTGTCGACAGGTGTTGACCTTTTCAACTGGAAGCTAGATTTTGTAGAAAGTTCACCATCTCCACCGCCACCTCTCTTTTCTTTAAGGATATGATAGGGGATTCTCAGGTTCCTTTAAAATTTCTATTTTTATGTAAAAAAATTTTTACAATTTTCTGGTTGTAGATACTATTAGACAGGATTTGGGTTTGCATCTTACCTCCCACTGTCGTACCTTCATGACGTTGACCCTTTGGGTCATATTTCCTTACATTGTCCTTTCGCTCAAGCTCTTTGGCAGAAAGTTGCCTTCCATCTTGGATTTGGTGATTCTCCTTGGGAGACTTCTCGCACAGTTAGGGATTGCCTCTCCTTTTGGTGATTTTCTGGGAAGCACAAACATCTACTTATTAATAAGTTACTTCCCATTATCATTTGTTGGTGCCTTCGGGGGTTCGGTGCCAATTCTATTTTGAAGGTATTTCTTCTTCCATAAAATCTTCCTTCTCCCATTTTCTAAGACTTATGCATGAGTTGGTCATGGCTAAGTATTTTGTCTCACCTCTTGGCCCTTCCAGAGGTAACATGAATACTAAGAATCACTATGTTCTACCTATTAGCTGGATTGATCATATTGGCTCTTTTTCTCTTGTACTCAATACTGACAGTGCCTCTAAGGGTAATTCGGGATCTTTTGCAGCTGGAGGACTTGTCCTATCCTCTGATGGGAAATTCCTTGCTGGTTTCTCTGTTTATCTAGGTCAACATGGCTCTAATAACCTCGCAGAGTCCATGGACTTCTACAGGTCTCAAACTAGCTGACTCTCTTGGTTTCTCTTATTTTTAGGTACAGGGCGACTCCCTCATGCTTGTATCCATCTTCCTAGGCACAGCAAAGGCTCCTTGGATGCTGGATCGGGTGATTCAAGAAATTTTGTATTTCTCCCAGAAACTTCACTGCACTGTTCTTCATGATTACAGAGAGGCTAATATGGTTGGGGACTCACGGGCTAATTTAGGTTATGACACCTATGCGGATTGTGCCTTCCTATCACTTTAGGATTTACCATCGTGTATCCAAGGCCTTTGCATCCTAGATAGTTAGGAAACCCCTTATTTATGCTATATGTTGTAGTTTTTCTTTTGTTGTTTTCTATATGGGTTTTCCACTTCTTTGGCTCTGGGGTAAGTTTTATGCACTGCCCATGTATCTTTTCTTTCTTTATTAATAATAACAGGGGTATGCCCACCAGGCTCCGTCCTGGTTTCTTTAAAAAAAAAAATACTAGTAAAAAACTCGTGCTATGCACGGAAATAATTTTTTATAATAAAAAAGTGTACATATATAATATTTTATTTTTAAATGAAAAATATTATTTAATTAAAAATACATATATAAATATTTTATTTTTTTTCATTTTTTAGATTTGATTTGAACTCAAAACCTCGATTTTAATAAGAATGATTTATACTAATGAGTTGATAAGTATATAAGGTGTTTAAACGAAATTATATAAATAAAAACAGGAAAAATAATATTAAATAAGAAGTACAAAATAAAATGAAAATGCCTTCCAACTCCAAACCCACCCCATAAAAATATTTTCTTTCCCCCAAACCACCGCCTTCCCCTTAAAAAAGTACTTTGACTATTTCCCTCCCCTCCCCCAATCTCCCCCCTCCGAAAAAGAAAAATAAAAATAAAAAACCTATCTTCCCCCATGTACCATTCGGATAAGAAAAAATGTGACTAGCATACATTTAATTTCATTATACCTAATTAATTATATAATTATTATGCATATTATTTTATTTTTCTTTTTACATATACAAATTAATTTTATATTTTTCATTTCCATAGGAAGAACAGAAATTTATATCAAAATAGTAATATAAAATTCCTAAAAATAAAAGTAGTAATATAAAATTTTCAACTATCAAAATAAATTTAGGTGATGATAATTAATTAATTTTCATTCAAATAATACACTAACTTGTCATTAGGTAAGTTCTTAAAAGTATGTAAACAGTTTCTTCAAATTAAATTCAAAATAGGTGTAATTTTGTCAATTTGTATATTCACAAAGCTTTATGTGTAGGTAGATTACAAATCTAAATTATAATTATAGCATGAAAAACTCTATTAACAATATTTTTTAAATATTAAAAATAAAAAAATTTAAAAGTACAAACCATATTCTATTAAATTTATAAACTATAAACTAATTTAAAATTCGACCAAAAAAATTATTTAAAATTAATAAAAAGTGTAAATTTTGAGATAAAGATCATTTTAAACTAAATAAGTATCCTATTAGGGTGGCATGCTAATTACTCTAAAGGTGGTAGGTTCGAATTGACATTCCCCTCTCCCTCTCCAATTAAAAAAAAAAAAAATCATATAATCTAAGTTGTCTGGCTTAAAACTTGAAACTTAGGGAAAATTTTAAAAAAAGAAAAGAAAAGAAAAAAAAATTGTGCATTCAATTAACCTAATTAATTGTTCTAAAATTTATAAATGTACTGGAAGGAGATTGGTTTTGAGTTTGAGATTTAACATTGTATCTAATCTCTAATAAGATAAATTTTTGTTATATTAAGATATTGACAAAAAAATAGTTTAATTGGATTGAAACTACAAATTGAAAATTTTTATTTTTTATTTTGGAATTCACATCTCCTCTAATTGATAACTAGGAACCGCAATACAAAAGAAATGCACAATGCACCCTTAAAAAAAAAAAGCAAAAAAAAAAAAAACAAAACAAAAAAAAAACACAAAAAAAAAAAAAAACAGCAATACACCCCCTTAGTCACCAAATTCATGACTATATAAGGAATTAGGGAAATGAGACCTATATTACACACTTAGCCAATATACTTAGCCAACTTGGATAGACTAATTGAGGTAAGCTTTTTACAAAACTTCAGAATATTGTATACCCTCCAATTGTGTGTCTTTCTTAAAAATTTTCTCAGTGTGATCACCTTCTATAACCCATTTGAGACTCAAAAAAAATAAAAAAATTAATTTAAGAAATAAAGAATTGATTTGGGTAATTTAAATAATTAATTTAAGATCAAGACTACCTGAACATTTAAATGTGTACATAATTCCTCAGTTTGTCTGTAGGAAACTATGACTCTTGCAGAGAAAAAGTTTTGGTTTTTTTCTGGGTCGGACTCATTTTAAAAAAGTCCAGATTGAAAATGGGCTAATTTTTTTTTTTATTATTTTCCGGTTAAGGCCATAACGCACATTTATTGTGCGTTATCAGAGATGATAACGTACAATCGTTGTGCGTTATCCTTAATTACCGCGTTAATCGCGTAAAATTCTGACGTGGATCCCAGCTGGCGCTGAGCTGTAGATAACGCACAATGATCGTAGCGTTATCGACTTAATAACGCATAGCTATTATGCGTTATTAAAGTCGATAACGCATGCTGATGATCATGCGTTATCATGTTATAAAAAATAAAAAAAAATAAAAAAAAAAAACCTAGCCGCCCCTTCCCCTTCCTTCCCAAGTTTTTTTTTCTACAGCAGTTTAGGCGGCCTTCCCCCCCGCCCCCCCTCCTTCTTTCCCCTTTTTATTTTCCCCCAGCCTCATTTCCCAACCCCATTTTTTTACTCTCTTTCCTCCTTTCTTCCTCCTTATTTCTCTATTTCCTCTCTTTTCCCCTTACTGTTTTTCCAGCCCCCTTCTCCTTCATTCTTTCTTCATTTTTTCAGCCACCTTCATCTCATTCTTTCTTCAGAAAATTTTTTGTTCCTGCCTCCGCCATCTGCTAGGTATTTTACTGTAATTTTTTTTCTTATTATTATGTGTTGATTTCTTTTTATCTAATGAATGTGTATTTTATTTTGAAAATTACAATTAAATTAGTAAATCTTGGAGATTTTCTTTGGAGTACGAAGGCTATTAAGGATTTGGAGTACGAAGGCTACTAAAATTGCGTTTTAAATTTACAGTAAGTTTTTAGTTATTTAGAATTTTTTCTGTTTATTACATATTAAGTGTGATTATTTCGGTATTTGTTGTTTGTTAATGTTTTTTATGAATTTTATTTATTAACTTGAATTAATTTATTTTTTGTGGAAATGGATTTTACATTTATATTTAAAATGTTTGTTATTAATGAATTTGTACAGATGTGATAATTTTATGTATATAATTGTTTTTTAATTTAAAAAGTGATATTAGGGTGATATATTACTTTCTTTAATTTATGTGGATAATTATGTTTACTTTATTACCTTACTTTATGATTATTAGAAATTATTTAGATTATTATTTTGTATAATATATATATATATAAATTATTGAGTAGAAAATATGAGAATATGTAATTCGATATTTTTAACATTTTTTTTTAAATGTAGAAAATATAAAAACAAATCTTTTTGTTGTAACTTAAAAATTGTAAAATTTAAATAATACAAAACTTAAAAATGTATTATTAAAATAAAAAATTTTACCTTTTTTTAATTTTTGGATTTATGTTTAAAATTGTAGTTATTAATAAATTTGTACAAATTTGGTAATTTTATGTATGTAATTGTTTTTTCGTATTTGAAAAGTGATATTAGGGATAATGTTTTTTCATGAATTTACAAGCAGATAATTATGTAAAAAAAATTTTTATCAACTTAAAAATTGTAAAATTTAAATAATACGAAACTTAAAAATCTATTATTAAAATCCAAAATTTTACATTATGTTTTTTTTATTTTTTAGTTTTTGTGAAAGTGTGGTTTGGATTTATGTTTAAAATTGTAGTTATTAATAAATGTGTACGAATTTTTGTTTTCATTAAAAAAGTGATATTAGGGTTTAGGATTTTTTTCATGAATTTGTTGGGATAATTAGGTTTAATTTCTTACTTTATGATTAATAGAATTTTTTTTAATAATTTAGGTAATTAATTTGAATGTTAGAAAATATGGGTTTATGTAATTCGGTATTTCTAATTTTTATTTTTTAAGACAGTAGAAATTATTGAAACTTTATTTTTTGCAACCTAAAAATTGCAAAATTTAGATAATACAAAACTTAAAAATCTATTATTAAAATCCAAAATTTTACATTATGTTTTTTTTTTTTTTTTTTGGTTTGGTGAAAGTGTGGTTCGGATTTATGTTTAAAATTGTAGTTATTAATAAAAGTGTACGAATTTTTTAATGTTATGAATATAATTTTTTTTTATGTAAAAATTGATATTAGGTTTTAGGATTTCATTTAAAAATATGGGAACCGGTATTTTTTAACAGTGAACCTTAAAAACTAACAGTAAAAGTGAAATTTATTACATAACAGTAAACCTTAAAAACTTTAAAATCTTATTTATTTAAAAATCCCTAAATCGTTGATTAATTGTGTTTACAATATCCCTGATATTTGGAAATATGAGAACGTAAAACTATAAACTTTACAACCGTTAAACGTAATAACAATTAAATCTTAATATCTATGAATTAGAATATGTTTAAAACTTTTTAATTTTAACATATAGATGTTCACAATATCTGGAAAATATAATTAATGTAGATGGAAGAAGTGCCAGCACATGTGCATCCGGGGCCCATTGTCACTGACATCTTATCCAAACAGCACGAGCACAGATTGGGTTTGATCTGGAGTGGGGATCGGGAGACGTGTTATACTGACCTCTAGTGTAGGCGTTTTGGCCGCAACCTGTTCCAGTGCTATAGTGCGGCTCTCCCTAAATTGGTTGAGATTATTGATGGAACCGGTTTGGGGGGAGTCTTTAAGTGTGGTTATATTGGATTGGACCACGCGCTTATCACCGCATTAGTCGAGCGGTGGAGACCAGAGACCCACACATTTCATCAAACGTGCGGTGAAGTCTCGATCACACTCCAAGATGTACAGGTGCTGTGGGGTTTAAGGATAGACGGCACGGTTGTTACCGGGCCTAGTTGGAGTTTACACCCTAAACAATACTGGATTGACGTTATCGAGAGATTTCTTGGTGTGCGGTTGTCTCTCAGCCACTTTTCCGGTTACAAAGTGAAGAAGGAACCATTGGAAGCATGGATTCTGAGAGCGTTTACCTGTTCAGAGACCGACGACGATCTAATCCTGCGCGCTCGTGGATTTATTTTCTTACTTATTGGAGGACACACGCTTCCCGACTTCTCCGGGAATTTGGTTCACGTGCGCTACCTCAGCTTGTTGGAGTATTTTGATGCTATTAGGACATATAGCTGGAGTAGTTGCGTTCTTGGGTTTCTGTATAAGCAGTTGTGCATGGCAGCTTTGGGGGGTGCACGACAGATTGGAGGGGCTTTGGTGTTGGGTCAGATATGGGCGTGGTCGCATATACCTACATTGCGGCCTCAGCTGATGACTGAGATTATGGCCGACCCTCTTGCTCCTCTTGGCGCAATATGGTGCACAGCATTTGATTGTAGCCAGCTGCCTACGCACACTCTGGTTACATACAGAGACCAGTTAGACTTTATGTCATCTGACCAAGTATGCTTTACAATAGCTTGTCTTATTTGTAATTAATTGTGTTTTCTTTTCCTTGTTGCATTTTTATTGACTTTGAGTTTTGACATGACAGTTTATGTGGCTCCCGTATTATGACCGCCCTCTGGTTCTATCTGACTCGTGGCGGGCAGAGGTGTCCCTCATATGTTATGAGATAGTGCAGTAGAACTATCCCGGACGTGTGATGCGACAGTTCACACGGGCTCAGATGGTTCCAGATGCAGTCGATACTCGTCTGGAGCTGCACCGGATCCAGTTAAAAGGGAATGACAACACATCTTGGATTACACAGCATGCTATCCATGTCGATGTCTGGAACCAGTGGCGAGTTCGTGTTAGGGATGGTCCTGCTGTAGAATATGTTGAGGCACTGTCGTACCCCAGTGATGAGTACATCACACGGGTTTACATCGGCAATCCAGCTAACCGTGATACCCGTGCGCATGGTTATCAGCCTGCCAGCGTGGACAGACGGATGATGGTAAGTTCTTATGCGTTTCAGTTATTTATGTTGAATTCTAATTTATTTATTTATTTTCATTTGTTAAATTCTAATTTATTTACTTATTTCATTTGTTAAATTCTAAATTATTTAGTTATTTTCATTTGTTAAATTCTAATTTATTTAGTTATTTTCATTTGTTAAATTCTAATTTATTTACTTATTTTCATTTGTTATATTCTAATTTATTTAGTTATTTTCTTTTTTTAGACTTCCATGTTGCTGGAGGTGGATGATATGGCTTCAGTGGCGATTCAGGAGCCACCTTCATCTCCTTTAATGAATGCCGCGGTTATGAAGAAAGTGCAGACGATCATCCGGCGGTGTATGGTCTCCATCGGGGGTACTTTGGGATGCACTCCTTCACAGCATGATATACAGGCGACGTTCCCTATTTAGCCCTTGCGTCGCCGTCCCCGAGAACACGTTCCAGACCGAGGGGCTCGTGGAGTTAAAAGGGGTGCTCAGAGACATCCTGGCCGGGGAGCAGGTGCTGGACGCCCTCCTGTATCTCCTGCTCCACAAAGGCAGGAACATGTCGACCCCCGCCCAACAGTGGTTGAGAGAGGTGAGGGATCTAGTGGCGGTCAACATTATGTTGACCCATTCGATGACCCCCCCGAGATATGCCGTCCTATAGTTTGAGGTTGACGCCAGATCCCCAATCTCTCCCTAGTGGATCCAGGACGTCGCAGATGCCTCCAGCGCCCAGTTCAGGATTTACAGCATTCCAATCTCCGCATCCTTCAGCCTACGGGTTTGGGAGGTTTAGGGCACCACCTCCTCTGGGCACAGCCGATGCATCAACGCCACATCAACCTATATCGCAGGTATCTTCGTCTGACGTGGGATACAAATAATCACTTGTTCCCACTTGCTTTTGCAATAGTTGATAAGGAATCTTCCGAGAGTTGGAATTGGTTCCTTAAAAACTTGCGAGAATACGTAGTCAAAGATCGCCACGTATGCCTCATTTCTGATCGCCACAAAGGTATTTTCTCAGCTATTCAAAGTCAACCTTTTTGACAACCACCATTTGCAGTTCACCGGTTTTGCTTACGCCACATTCGAGCAAATTTCAACAAGACCTTTAAAAATACAACCCTAAAAAGCTTGATGTGGTAGGCCGGAACAGAAACAAAATAATGGAAATTTGACCGTGTAATGAAAGAGATTCAAGAAAGAAATATGGATGCATACATTTACTTGATGAAGTTGGACGCAGAGAAATGGACACTGTTGCATGATGGCGGTCACAGACACGGTATCATGACAACCAACATTTCCGAGGCACTTAACAGTGTCTTGAAGAAAGCTAGGGTTCTACCTTTAAAAGCCCTGGTTGAACTAATATTCAACAAACTAGTTAAGTACTTTCACTAATACAGTGAAGAGGTAGAAAATTGTGTGCATCTATTTCCAACTCGAAGTTTTGACAAGTTCTTGTGGATTGAACTGAAATCAAGAGAACACAAAGTTACAACTTACAATCCGCAAGAGGGAATATACATGGTCAAATCTCCAATCTGAGTTTCTGGTACGGGCAACAACGTCTATATATTGCGGCTAAACAATAAATTTTGTAGTTGCGAAAAATGGCAAACATATACATTGCCTTGTTCTCATGTTCTTGCAGTGTGTAGAGAAAATGGGTCAAGAACAGATGCTTATGTACCGGAGATATATTCGCGACAGACGTATATAAAAACTTACCAAGCGAATTTTCATTCGGTCTTGAGTGAGAACTTTTCGAGGGATGTCCCTTTTAATTTGACATTCTATCCTCCAAACATGAAAAATGAACGGGGTAGGAAACAAGACAAGCGATTTTAGGGGGAAATGGATTATAGAAATCTGGATTCTCCCCCAAGATTTGGTAGATGTCGCATGCCGGGACATAATAGGAAAATTGTAATAACCCCGGTCCGAGCAATGTATAAGTTTGACATTTTCTTGAAATAGTTGTAATAAAACATGTTTATAATAATGAAATTTTTCTTCAATTTCTTCTAATTACTACATCATTGCTCTAAATTTTTACGGTTTCTTTAGTATTACTTCTTCAAATAACTTGCAATTAAATGGTCAAAATGTAAATATATTTTCCAAACAAATGATATAAATAGCACAAAATAAGTTAAATATACTAAATACAGTCTTTTTAGAAAAATTATACAATTATAAGTTTTTCCAAAACAAATTTTCATTAAAAAAAAAACAATTCATTAAACAAATTACTAAGAAAAAACTTATACAATTATAAGTTTTCCCAAAAGAAATTTTTATTAAAAACAAAAAAAATGTTCACTCAAAAAAATAAATTAAATTAAATAACACAATTGTAAACAAAAAAAATATTTAAAAAAACATTTAAACAATATTTGAAAAAATAAATTAAAAAAATTAAAAAAATAATTACGTGGCTGATAACGCACAACAAGTATGCGTTATGCTGAGTCATAACGCACACTAACTGTGCGTTATCAGCCACGTTGGCTGATTAGCTTAATTAACTGATAACGCACAATGGTTGTGCGTTACAGATAACGCACAACCATTGTGAGTTATGGCCTGAATCGGAAAAAAAAAAAAAAAAAAAAAAAAAAAAAGCAGCCCACTTCAGTCTGGGCTTTTTTAAAATGGGCCCGGCCCAAAAAAAAAATCAAAAGTTTTACAACTTTGGAGCTCTCCTTTACTATTAGAACCTATATATATACATAGATAAGAGATCAGTACATCGTTAGGTAATGTTCAGAAAATCGAGGTAGTTATCCTCAAAAAATAAAAAAATAAAAAGAAAGAAATTACATAGGATGAGATTTTCAAATATTAGTTTTTTAATAATAATTTGATTCATTAAATATCTTTCTAACTCATCAAAATGTAGATAAACCTAACTCGGAAATATATATGTATAGAGCGAAAAAAATCAAAATAATTCATTTTTAATTAGAAACTTTCTCTCTCTTCAGAAAATCCTCTCACTTCTCTCTAAAAACTTAAAATTTCAACTTCATATTTAGGAAGATCCTACTGTTAAAACTCGAAAAAAAGGTTAGTACTTCGATCTATACTCATTTATTTACATTTTTATCGCTTCAAAATTTGCAAATAACCGTTGGATTGAAAAAAATTACTTTTTTAAAAACTGAAATTTTGGCCAGAATTTCGCCGGATCGCGGGTACCGACGACGGAGAACACACCGGATCGCTTGGACCGGCAACCGGAACCTCGCCGGGTCGCCCGGTTCAGCGACCGCGGCTGTTGGTGATCGCTGAACCGCACGATCGCTGTGCGGTTCCGATCGCCCGATCCAGCGATCCGGTTCAACCGGCCAGCAGATTTTTTAATTTTTTTTAAAAATTTTTTTAAATTTTGTTTTCAATTTTTTAAAATTTTTTTTTATTTTTTTCAACATTTTTAATTTTTTAAAAATTTTTTTAATTTTTAAATTTTTTTTAAAAAAATTTTCAATTTTTTTAGAATTTTTAAATTTTTTTTATTTTTTTCAATTTTTTAAATTTTTTTTAAAATTTTTTTTATTTTTAAAATTTTTTTCTAAACTTTTTTTAAAATTTTTTTAAATTTATTTAAATCTTTTTAAATTCTTTTATTAATGTATTATTTTTTACTTTTTTTGTTATGTTTTATTTTTATTTAGTTTTTAATTTTTATTATTTTTATTTTTTTATGTTTTATTATTTTTTAATTTTGGTACGTTTTATTTTGTATTTTTTTTTAAGTTTTTATATATTAATTTTTTTAAATGTTTTTTCATTTCATTTGTCTATGCTTATGTTATTTTTTTAAAGTTATGATTTCGTTTGTCTATTTGTTTAATTTAGAGTTTATATTATGTTATTTAATTTGTTAATTTTGTAATTTTTTTATTACATTTGTTTATGTTTATGTTGTTATAATTAATGATGATGTTAATTGTTTTAAAGTATGATTACATTTATGCTTATTTGTTTAATTTGTAGTTTATGTTATGTTATTTAATTTGTTTAATTTGTTTTTAGGATTTGCTTATGATTATGTTAAATTAATGATTATGTGATTTTTTAAAAATAATTATTACGTTTATGTTTATTTGTTTAATTTATAGGTTATATTATGTTCAGTATAATTTGTTTATGTTTATTAGGTTGCCTGTGGACTTGATTGATTGTATAATTTTGTTTATTTAGAGTTTATGGTGTATGGTTTATATGAATAATACGGCTTTATAAACCAATGTCCTAAACAAATTGAATAAATAAGCCTTTATGAAATTTGTAATTGGGTTTGTTATATTGAAAGATTTTGTGTTTACGGCTAAGACAATGTAATAAAAAGGTGTGAAGTGTGGAAATGGAGTAATAAATATAACAATAATAAATTTAGCTTAATGCACGATTTTAACTTAATCATATAAAGATGAAGAAAAATGCATTACTTGTATCGTATAAAAATATGATGAATTAGACAGATATTACGTAATGTCATTGAAGAAAATGTTTGCTAATTTGTTTAGATGGTTCAGCCTGGAGCACGTGGTGATGATGATTTAGGTGCTATGACAAACAGGACCGGTCGGGTTGAACGTCGTGCAGTGACTGCATCATCCCGTGGTGTGAGGGGACGCCACAGTACATCAGACATACCGTCCACTTCTGCACCTATTGTACCAGGTATGTATTATGACCCTAGTGCACCGGGGTCTTCCACCCAGCCCCCCTATACCGTTTACGACCCATCCTCCTCCTACCATATCATACCATCCGTACACCCCTGTACCCTATGACTCTTACGGATATTCTCAGCCACCATAGATATCATATGATCCATATGCACATGCTCCTTCTCTACCTATTCGTATGCCTGGCTTGGATCCGACACAGCATTTCTCTAGAACTTAGATTCCATTAAATGATGTTAGTGGTCCAGGGTTGCAGTTAGGTGCTAAGTTCTTCGAGCAGCTTGCTGGGTCCGTCCCGATAGACTCATCTTACAGCGGTGCTGAGTATGGAGCCACTGCTCATGGCATTTCCTCATCTGATGTTGGGTTAGGTAGGGATTCTGGTACATCCCGATCTGAGGAGGCTGGCAGAGTTGGTTCCCTCCGCATTCATAGCAGTGAGGGCAATAAGGATGAGCGTGAGGATGAGGATGATGATGATGATGATGATGATAGTGATGATGACGGTGATGATCACAAACCTGTTCCTGTGGTTGAGGCCTCATCTTCCGGCATAGACCTACTCCGGGTAAGGGGAAAGGATTCACTGGCAGTTTAATGTCCAGATGATGGCGGTCCACAGGATCTAGTCATTGTCCCTTCGTATAGCGGTCATGTCGCTGGTTGTATATGGCGTGGTCAGGTAATATGAATATTTTGTATATTGTTTATTTATGATTATAGATTTGAATATTTTGTTTATTTTTTATTATGGTGTTTACATTATTTTTGCAGGATAGAGGCATTCTGAAGTCGAAGTCCCGTTACGTGTCTCTAACCGGTTAGACCCCTAGTGATCCTACAGTGGTACAGTTGACAGGGGAGACACGACTATCACATTTGAGGTCTTGCATGTTCCAGCATCCGAACTCCTCCTGCTATCTGCTTTTGTGGAGAGGTGGCAGCCAGACACCAATAGTTTTCACATGCCTTGGGGGGAGATGACTGTTACATTGCATGATATTGAGTTGATTCTGGGCGTACCTTCTTACGGTAACATCGTCGACCATTATTATTCACGGGAGCAAATAATTGCAGTTATCTAGAGTGATCTTCATATTTCCGACTCCAGTATAGGCATAAATGCGCAAGACTTGGCGGGAGTTGCTGACTCACCTCGTAGTGGACTGTCTACGGAGCAGAGGGCCATCTGTTATGTCTTGTATTTACTTGGTAGTTCGCTCTTCACTGACAAGAGCGGAAATAATGTCCCTGGTAAGCTGTGGCCGCTCGTGAAGAATGTTACTTCTGTTGGTGATTTTGCATGGGGTGCTGCTACATTAGCCTACTTGTACAAGAGTTTAGGGCAGGCCTCTAGCACTGATGCGAAGGAGTTGTCTGGTTGCTGGTCGTTGCTTGAGGTAGTATTATTATAATCTTCATCCTGTTTAATTATGTTTTACGTTTTAGGGTTTATTTTTGTCTAATGATGGGGTTGCTGATTTTTTTTATTAATTTTTTTTTGTAAAGGCTTGGATATACATGTATTTTCCTATGTTTGCACCTCCGGTGAGAGCAGGAGCGAGGTTGTGCAAACCTTACATACAGAGATTTGCGATGTTGGGTCACAATACGGATAACAAATTAATCGACTTACGCATTCGTTTAGACACGATGACTGCTGACGAGGTCAGGTGGACTCCGTACAGATCCGATGAGATTTCTGATGTATAGGTTTCTACGTACCATGGGATGATTACATACTTTGATTGTGTAGAGCCCTATATGCCCGATAGGATTGTCAAACAGTTTGGGTGGGTTCAATGCATTCCAGCTCATCCTATTCGTCCTCAGGAGCACCGCAAGCCAGCAAATAACAGGGTGTACATGGTGAAGAATGTGTTCATAGAGGCACTTTGTCTGGAGGCACCATTTCATCTGCTTACGTCTACATGGACCAGTATCCCTGCTATACCTCCATCTCGGTGCACAGATGATTACATGCCTTGGTTTCTCCCCCGCACTCATCCACGGATTCAGAATCCGTGCAGGCTCCCCCGCGGTGTGCAAATGCCGACCATTGCTCCTATTACACTGTAGGTTCTATTGGATATGGTAGCTCGTGAGTTGGACCGTGACGATATTGATTATGCTACGAAGGTTAGTAGGGCTTCCGACATGGTCAAGAGGTATCATCAGACTCGGCGTTAGTGTGTTGTTTTATGTACTTTTATGTTTGTTGTTTCTGACTTATTTTGTAGCGTATGACTTTTTTTGTATTGTTGCTGTTACTTGGTTGATGAGAATGTTTTTATGCATTCAGTTTTTTTACAATTGTAATAGAAAAAATATAAGGTACCATAAACCCCGAAATACATTAAATATAAAGATATTGAACCATAAAACGAGTTTACATTTATCAAAAGTAAAAAATATACCAAAAAAATTCAACATGTATATGATTTAAAACTAAGTTAAAAAATTTCGTACATTTAATTTTCTTAATCAAAAAATAAAGTCCTATTTACTTTCTATTTCGAGCAACCCTCGCGTTCTAATCTGCAATCCTATGCTTATACGAATCTGCCCAATTGCTGACCCACTCGGAATGATGGTGAATCCATTGAACGTGTAAAGGAGGTATCGAACACATATCATTCAACTGTAGCTGTGTAAAACAAACAGAAATATGTAAATGTCAGAAAACTGTAAAACCAATCATCATATAATACAGAACAACATAAAAAATCTTAAAGATACACGTATTCGACACTTACCTGAATAAAGTGTCGTTCTTCTGTCAAGAAACCAATAACCAATGTACCTTCTGGACGATCCGAATATGAATACAAAGGTAACACAGTCGTAGAACCAAGCTGTGCAATTAGTATCACACATATTGAATGCATTTGCTACGATGTAAAGCGAATCAGGTATCTCGAACCAATGCACGTACGGCGCAGGTCCATCCACTAGCCAATTTATCCTATGAACGAGCTCATTAACACGTTCCTCTGAACCCACTAAATTAATGTACAAATTCGTCGAATGCTCCAATTCATAAAGCATTCCTCTACGAACCTCTGGCCATTGATGTTCATCACCGAACACAAAATCTGCCACAACCCGATAACCACAATTTCCATCACCAATCACGCTCTTCCAATTGCTGATGAAAGGATAAATGAAAGCAGAGAAAGCGTTTGTGTAAGGGAATGTGGAACACATGGATGCATGTTTCGCAGCAGATAAATTACTTCGGCCACGGTCGCGTCCTCTGCCCCTTTTCCTAGGAGCTCGTGGCGGTCTCCCTCTCCCACGGGATCCTGACCCTGAACCCGAACCGGGCAACGACCCAGATCCAGTGCCAGAACCAGAAACAGATCCGCTTGACTTCTGTATCTTTCGATGAGCAATTGACACATGCTCCCAATGTGACTTGTCTCTTTTTGTTGAGTCCGTCTTCTTCCATCCTTTAGTGACTGCTACCTCGGGAGGTGATGTCAATGTCACACTTGGATCTTCAGGCAAAACAGGATTCAGTACCCCTTTCGCAAGACGACGCATCTCTCTAACTTTAGATATGGGTCCCGTACTTATCTGATGCAATAGGTCAGTGAGAGAACGCATCTCAGAATCCATGTCCTGTTGCCGAGCTGAAGGATGAGGACCGCCAATTTCTAGTGTCCGCCAAAAGACACCAATATCATGTAACTGTATAGGAAGAACGTGATCGAACCGTGTAATCAGCTCGCAAGCACAAGGGAGGTCGTGTGACGTCCTCAAATATTGGCCGCACTTATTTTTTGGATCATCATATATCCCGGCAGCTCTCGTTATCTCCGACCATATCTTTTTAAATGCCAAGTGACTTATTTTATTACTTACAATATAAAATATGTATTACTCTTCGCATTATGATTCTCTTTAGTCTTGGAAAACTCTAATGATGCCTTAATGTCTGCTATTTGACCTTCAATAAGCGAGTCAATATTAAGGAACACAGTATCCAAATCACCATGGCATATTGAAAGCCATAGCTTCAGCACTGAGTGTTCACTCTCAGTCCGATTGGTGGTCTCCACCCCAAAATGCATATGACTCTTAGTCCAACATCTCACGAATTTATGAGCAAAGGGATTCAACCAATTGTTGAACAAATAGTGTAGGAAGTTCAGTCTACTCTTCCACTTCGTCTTCAGAGCATCCAATTTGATTAAGTATTCCTGCTCATCGATTTCGTCCAACAATTTCTTCCATGACCCATTTATAAACCGTGATGCAACCTCTTCATTTCTTATCAACTCGGTTAATTTGGCCAACACGTCTGATTGATGTACCTTCTACATAGCATATGGTACGTTGTACTAAACACTTCGCCAATCACAGGCATTAAACCGCATTCTCTGTCTGTAATAATTACGTTCGGCATAGTCCCACAAACATCTTCTTGATTCTCTGTTGACATTGTATTTGAAAAGTATAGATGCTTAATTTGTTGAAGAACCCATCTATACGTCGTAGCATGCTCATTTCGCATAAAAGCACTGGCCACAGTGAAATTCTTACCAGTCGGGGTCATCCCTACCAATTCCAACAGTGGCATGTTGTACCTATTTTTAAAAAACACATAAAGCAGATAAATTGTTTAGAAAATAAACATAAAACTCAGCAAACTTAACACAAAACCGATTAATTATGACATATTTCTTCTACTATTCATTCAAGTGTTACTCCTAAACAGTCAATTTGCAAATAACACGTAAATGTACAATTAATATAACAAATTTAATACAACTTACTTGTTTGTTTTATATGTCGTATCCATTATAAGTACGTATGGCCACGTTCTCAACATTTCAATTGATGTCGGATGTGCAACGACAATGTCACTGAGCATGTTGCTGTCCTCACGGGTTCTATAGAAGATCGTGTAATCCCGTATAGCACTTAGGCAGAAAACTTCTTCAACCGTGTTTCGCCCCTGCATCCTATTCTTCTTGATTTTCGCAACGACGTTATATATTTTCTGGGAACTACAAAAAGTCATGCAAATCATATTATTAGAACCTCAATTTAAACCCTAAACATAAAACCAAGATGCATTAGAGTTGATGCAACATACCTGACAGCACAACCCACATTTTGTTCCCGAAAAAATCATAAAAAATTACGGGGTGGCACATGACTCTTCCTGAATTGCTCAATTTGTATCAGTTGTTCCTCCGTCAATTTTGCTGCCTGAGCGTGACCGTGACTATATACACCTATTGCATGGTTATGCCTCCCATGGTGTACGAATAATTACTAATTTTCACACATTGCCATTTGTTCGCCTTTTAATTTGAAGGGACAACTACACTTTTTAGTCCCGTAAGGACCCCGCCTTTTTACTTGAACTTCTTCTTCGTCATCGTCAACTACGGGCTTCTTTTTCGGTTTATTTGCACCTCCACGCTCGCAACCCAGTGTAACATACGGTCGGCGGTCGGATGTTCTGGACCTTAAATACCGAGTGACAATCAAATACGTGTGCACTTTTATAGCTGCTTCTTTTGCCCAGTTAACCAACTCTGGTTTCGAATTTAAGATTCGATCAGTTGCAAATAAATGTCTGTGATCCACGTATTCTTCCGGTTCCAAGAATTCTTCAAATGTACTTGGATCTACGCCGTTCTGTTACGATATAGTACGAAAAAATTAAAATATGAACACATTATATATTGAAAATAAAATTGTAAAAACATTCCAATGAACAAAAATTTCATACAATAACATTTAGAAAAAAAACAAAAAAAATATTTCATATATTAACATTTAAGGGAAAAAAACACAAAAATCATATAGTAACATTCCAAAAAATAAAAAAATAAAAAATATTCTAAAGAAAAAAAAATTAACATTCAAAAGAAAACAAAAAATTATTATTCTAAAAAAAACAAAAAACATAAAAAAAAAATTAGTAACATTCTACAAAAAAAATAGTAAATTCTAAATTTTTTAAAAAAAAGCAACATCTAAAATTCAAAAAAAAAAAATTAATAACATTCTAAGAAAAAATTTTAGTAACATTCTAAAATTTAAAAAAATAGTAACATTCTTAAATTTAAAAAAAAAACAAAAGTAACATTCTAACAAAAATAAAAAAACAAAAAAAAATTAATAACATTCTAAAAAAAATTAGTAACATTCTAAAATTGGAAAAGAATAGTAACGTTCTTAATTTAAAAAAAAAAAAACAAAAGTAACATTCTAACAAAAAATTTTAAAAAAATTAATAACATTCTAAAAACAAAATTTAGTAACATTCTTAAATTAAAAAAAAAAAACAAAATTAACATTCTAACAAAAACAAAAAAAAATTAGTAACATTCTAAAATTTAAAAAAAAAAAAAACATAACATGTAAAATTAAAAAAAAATAACATTCTAAAATTTAATTGAAAACGAATATTCTAAAAAATTAGTAATATTCTAAAAAAATGAACATTCTAAAAACAACAATAGTAATATTTAAAAAAAAAAAAAAGGAACATTCTCGAAAAAAAAGAATAGTAATATTCTAAAACCAAAAAAAAAAAGGAACATTCTAAAAAAATACTATAAAAAAAATCAGTAGTAATATTAAAAAAGATAATAATAATATTGAAAAAAATAATTTTTTTAAAAAAAACATAACATCTAAAATTTAAAAAATAATAATAACATTCTAAAATTTAAATAAAAAAAGAATATTCTAAAAAAAATAGTAATATTCTAAAAAAAAAGGAACATTCTTAAAAAAAAAGAATAGTAATATTCTAAAACAAAAGAAAGAAGGAACATTATAAACAAATAGTCTAAAAAAAACAGTAGTAATATTAACATAAAAAATTAATATTGAAAAAATTTAATATTTTAAAAAAATTAATATTGAAAAAAAACTTAATATTGAAAAAAAAAATTAATATTTAAAAAAAATTAATATTGAAAAAAAATTAATATTTAAAAAAATTTAATATTGAAAAAAATTAATATTGAAAAAAAAATAATTTTGAAAAAAAAACCTACTCGGGTCGCCCAGGACGGCGGTCTGGACATGTCCGGGTCGCGCCGCTGGGCGATCCCCTTCACCCTAGGTAGCTCGACCGGGCGTTCGTGGAGCATCCGGGTCGCCACCCCTGCCGATCCGACCAAGAATTCCGAAAAAAAAAAAAAAAATTTTCTTACCTCTAAACCAATATTTTCTTCTACAAAATCTTCATAATCATCCATATGTACCTCCAATACAAGTTCAATGTTAAAGTTTATAGGTTTAGAGTAAATAAAGAGTAAATAAGAGTAATATAGAATTTTTTTACTGAGAGAAAAAATAGGGAAGAGGAAGGGAAATAATGATTTATTTCGCGTTATGCATTCATTTTTCCGAGTTAGGTTTATCGGGCTCCATTTTAATAATCATCTCCATTTCGGAAAATGAATATAAAAAACAAGAGAGAGAATCGTGAAAACCAATAGTTGAGTATATTTTGGTTACTAAGATATTTGGAAGATATGAATTTTCAAAATTTTAAAACATTGGTGGAGAATAATTCAACAAAAAAAATCAAATTTTAATAACTATCTCCCTTCTAAAAATAAATATAAAAAAAAAGAAGAACAATTATGAAAAATTAATTGAATCAAATACATAAAGAATATTTTGTCATCTAAAAAATTCAAAGGATATTCGGAACGAATACATTGCATTATTTTAAGTATTTTTTAAATATTTTTGAGTGAAAATATTAAAATGAATTAATAGCATAATATAATATTTTCTAAATGCTTTTTCCCTTTTTTCTCAACGGGATCTAATCTGACCAAAGTTTACAATAAAATCTAAAATTTAGCAGTAAAAGGAAGTACTAAAATCCTTAGCTCCAAAAATCAATTTCTTAATTACCATCTCCACAACCTAAAATCACCATGTAGATCATTAATTTGAACTTTTCTCCACAGCATAACTTAGTTCAAGCATTCCTCTGACCTGAAATTCACAATGGCAAAATTCTTAGACTTCTAAACGTAACTAAATAAAAAATATATAACCATAATTGTCAAATGGAACTTTAAAAAGAACAACTCTGTCTGGGCAGGGGGAAAGGAATAGCCTAACCTCAAAGCATCAATAACTGTACTAGCAATAGGAGCTCGATATAAATGACTTATTAGAATTTTGGCACAATCAGTAACTTGTTTGATATCCATATCAGTGATGGCTCTAGACGAATGACTCCCAATAGAACAAAAGATATTGGGGCAATCTTTTCTTCATGTATACTAGCTAAAAGCCTAACAGGGCAACTACAATTCTCTTGCACAATAACGTTATTTTGAGCACCGCAAAAACTTACGTGCCTATCAGACCATGATATAACCTCAAATTAAGTAAGCATGTCATATTGAGGCCTATCATCTCTTCGTGTTTATTTTCTCTGTTCTCCTTAGTTTATTAACCTTTTTCTAGTTGAAGTTTCATAAAAGAAATTCAATGGCAAATTACTATAACATGGAGAGAGCACAAGATCCCATATTATTCCCTTTTTCTATCTATTCAATAAAGTTCAATGGTTATAAGATGGTTTCTATTCTTCTTATTCCCTTTTCTTCTGGTGCTGTGGTTATAAGCTTGTTTTATCAGAAAGATACGAAATTTAAAGCCCGTCCATCAAACATCTTTCAAAAACACTAGAATTTCAAAAACATCAAACATCAGAAAGATCAAAATCCCAAGTCAAAGATGCAATTTTTGGCCTAATTACCAATTTCAAAAACACTAGAATTGCAGGTATTTTTGTTGATATTTTCTGTTGTGGTATGATAGAGTTGGCTAATGAATTTGAGCTGACTTAAATACTTCAAAAAAAATATTCTTACCTTCATTCAACACATGACAATGTCGGTTTGTTAGGGATGTTTGAGGAGAAGAAAAGACTGAAAAACTACATTCGTGTTGGTTCCAACTCTCTAATGGAGATAATCTGAAACGTTAGAAGAGTCCAAAAAAATTAATATTTGCAGAAAATAAAATACATCAAATGCAGTGTCCATGGTCACAAACTCACAAAACTAAAGTCCAATATTTATTGAGGGACTGTGTAAACTGAAATAAATCAAGAATAAAGAAAAGTGAAAACTACTTTAAATTTGTGATTCTTTTACTTGTTTGACCTAACTTTACTGCAGCAACCATCTTCAATCTATGGTGGTATATCACATACAAAAGTTAACCAAAAAATTATGCAACAAATGAAAGTTATTACAGAAAAAAAAAAAAACCTACACAACGCTAACCAAAAAATGAAAAAATGGAAAGATTAGCTTTTTACCTTAATAAAATGAAGAAGGAATGTAGGTATCTTTGTCTAGAAATCAACAATTCCTGCAAAAAAAGATAAGGAGATCTCAAAAAGGAAAATAAATTGCGGGAGACGGCGGCGAGAGGCAGCGGCGAGAGGTGGACGGGAGGCAGTGGCGGCGAGAGTGAGAGAGGGGACGGGAGGCTGGGAGGCTGAGAGTGAGAGAGCGGCGGCGAGAGTGAGAGAGGGGACGGGAGAGGGGAGGCTGAGAGTGAGAAAGGGGAGCAGTAGGTTTAGAAACAAAAGTTAAACAAACACCTTATTTTCATTTAAGTCCCTAAGAAAATAAATAACTTTAATTAGGTCCTAAAATAATTTATGTAATAATAGCTTCAACAAACGGGCTAGCCCGCGGACCGGACCGGACCGGCCCGTGAAAGCCCGCATAAAAAACGGTCCGGTCCGGTCCGGGCTCATTTTGTATGGAAAATTTTAAAAACCATAACCGCCCGTAACGCGGGCGGTCCGGGCCAGCCCGCGGGCTTGAGCCCGTTTTGACAGTGCTACTCAAAACACAGAAAACACCAGTTGTTTCTCTCTCTCTCTCTCCTTTCGGCTCTCTCTTACTCTTACCAGAAACGGAGATCAACCGAGGGATCACAACAAGGCGCCGACCATAATGACAGTGACGATGGCATAGAAACAAAGAGAAGGAGAAGAGCAATAGTCGCGGTAAGCCGCGGTGAATAAAGGAAGAAGAAGAGACAGAGACAGAAAGGTCGGTGAAGCAGAAAAGAGGAGAAGAAGAAACGACTGTGAGTGGTGCTCCCAAGGAGAAGAGAATAAGAGACATAAATGGGTCAGAACCACAACGGCCGGGCCTGGTTGGTTCGGCTTGGCCTGGCCCCGCATCTCTTGACCAGTTCAACCATCTTATCTTCTTATGAGGATTGGAACATCATAGGGATTTAATGTGGGCTGGAAAAATGAAAAATATTGTGAAGAAATAATAGGCCCAAAAGCCTACACTTGTGTTCCTATAAAAGAAGAAGTAGAAAAGACTTTTTTTTGGTACCCATATCTTTTTGGGTCCATGGATGTTCGTTGGATTTTCTTTTATTTTCCAAATGGTTTTTACTCCCCTTTCAATCTTTCTTTTTATAAAATATTTTGTGGCTTTATAACCATAGGTGCAACAAATGTGTGAGAAGGGTGAAAAAGTTTTTACAAAACATGTTTGTTTAGAAGAGATATTGGTGTGATTATATCCAATTCCACTTTTGTCAAAAGATGATCTTTGGGAACAAATGAGCTTTTCCAAATTTTCTTTTCCGTTTGTAAACTTTTCAATACATAAGGTGAGATCACTCACCTTTTTCTTCAAATTATCATAATCTACCATGCATTTTTCAAGAGAGAAAACTTTTTCACAAAGATCTTTGTTTTCTAAAATGAGTTTTTGAAATTCTAGTTTTGAAGAGTCACTTTCCTTTTTCACAACTTCAAGAGATTCAAGGAGAGTTTTGTTTTCACAGACAAGTTTTGAATTTTTGTTTGATAGGTTGTCAATCTTGTTCTTTAACTCCTTGTTCTTTTTTGTAATCTTTTCCAATTCATGATACATTTCAATAAGTAAAGAATTAATATCATCATCATTATCATCAATATGATTAGATAGATTTGGGGTGAAGATTGTACCTCATTTTTTACTGCCATGAAGCATAGGTTGGCTTTTTCTTCTCCTTCACTTTTGCTTGAATCTTGATCCCAAACACCTATTAGTCCCTTGACTTTCTTCTTTTTCTTTAATGCCTCAAGTTTTGCTTCCAATGCTCCTTTTTCTTTTTCAATAACTTTGGAACAATCAGCTGCAAGATGGTCGGTGCTATTGCATTCAAAGCACCTAGCCTTGAAGAGTGATGAACTTTGTCCTCCTTTCTCGAACGGCGGTTTCTTTCCTCTATTGTTGAATCCTTTCTTGTAAAATCTTTAAATTTTCTTATTACCAAGGCCATATCCTCATCATCATCAATCTCATCTTTATTGTTTGATGAGTATGTTTGACCATCCTCATTTGCTTTGAGTGCTATGCTTTTTCTTCCTTTGTCTTCATCTTCTATTTTATCTAATCTTTTTATTTTCATCTCATAGGTGAGGAGAGATCCTATGAGTTCTTCAATAGGAAGTTGTCTTAAATCTTTCGATTCCTCAATGGCAAGAGTTTTTGGTTGCCATACTTTTGGGAGTGCATCAAGAATCTTTCTATTTACTTCTCCCCTTATGTACTCTTTCCCATATGCTTTAGGCCATTAGTGATGTTGGTGAATCTTGTGAACATGTCACTAATGCTTTCATATTGTTTCATCATGAATAGCTCATAGTCTCTCACCAACATAGCCAACTTTGATTCCTTCACTTGATTAGTGCCTTAGTGAGTTACTTCAAGTAACTTCCACATTTCATGAGTCGAATCGCATCCGCTCACTCATTGTATTCATTAGCATCCAAGGCACAACTTAATATGTTCATAGCTTGAAAGTTTAGAGCCATCTTCCTTGAGTTAAGATCATCAAATTCTTCAACCTTCTTGAATTTTCCATCCTTTTTAGGAACATGAGGTCCTTTCTCTACAATGCTCCAAAGATCAAAGTTAATAGAGCAAATATAAATTCTAATTCTTCACTTCCAAAAAGTGTAGTTAATTCCATTAAAAAGAGGAGGCCTACTGTGGAAGACCTTTCTACATAGGGTAGGTTTGAACTACTAGCCATATTGAAAAGGATCTTTTACTTCTTAGGATGTTAAGCCTTAAAAAGAAGACCCGTTCTGATACTAATTGAAAAACCTTAGAGGGGGGTGAATAAGGTTTTTGGCTAATTTTTTAAAAAATATCTTTTGTGTAATTAAAAGATAAACCTCCAATTTTGTTTGAGAAGAAATACTAAAACTCTTTTTAATAAAAGTCCAAATCAAACAAAATCTTACAGTTATGACAATCAAGTAAAAAGTATAGAATAAAGATGCACAACAATTTATAATGGTTCACTCTCTCAAAAAGCTACATCCACTACCTTGAGTCAACATCCAAGGATTTTCCAAATCCACTATAATCCAAGTTGACAACAATCACAAGTTTGAGAATCACCCACCAAGGTTTTTGCAAGCAACCTCAATCCAAAACACAAATACAATCAATACAAGTTTGAGGATCATCCAACAAGGGTTTTGCACACAACCTCAATTCTCAACACAATATAAAGGATGACCCAAGGGTTTATTCAACACAAATCTTTGATATCAAAAGAACAAGAGATAAGTAGGGAACAATGTTACCAAATGAGCTTGAAATAAATGATACAACTCAAAGAAATACTTCTACAAGCTCCTCTTTACTTCTTCTTTGATGGATGATCACAAATGAAGCTCCAAGAAGATTTTTCTATTTACTTTTATGAGATGAAAATATTTGAAACAATGTAATTTTAAAGCTCTTTAAATGTTCTAAAATGATCTCAATTAATTTTCAATTAACTTACTTGCCTTTACTGCAGATAGAAGAGGGAGCAAGTAACCGTTACTGTTCTATAACGGTAATATTTCAACGGTAAAAACTAAAAACCAGACGACCAGCTTAGAAATCGGACGTCTGATTTCTTTGTAAAACGGAAATTGGATGAGCCATTTTTTAAAATAGGAAGACCGGTTTTGAAACAGAAATATTCGGACGCATCCTACAAAAAATTGGATGATCGATTTTTCTAAAACTAGAAAATTAGACGACCGATTTTTAAAAAGGATTTTACAGCTAGTATTTTACAAGAAAAGAGCTTTCCTTCCTACTCAAAAACATGTATTCTTGATACTCTTTTAGAGATAAGAAAACTTTTCAAAGGCATCAAAAACTCTATCAAGAATACTTGGATTTCAAGAAAAATTTATAAAAAGAAATTCATTTAAGGAGCTGCACACATGATCAACAATCAAAGATGAGAGTTAGGGAGTTTTACAAAAAAAAAATACCTTAGCACATCCCTAACTAAGACATAAGTCTTCAAGGTCTTCAATGCCTTGATCTTGGAATAGCTTGATCTCTCCTTCTTCATTATGCTTTAATTGCTAAGATCTTTTACTTCTTATGTAGTGTAGCCTTGAGACTCTAAAAATGCTTCTTTTGTTCTATAGAGACTAAGCTATACTCATCATACCAACATATATTAATCATATTCAAAAAAATATGCAATAATGCCCTTAGGGCTAACAATATGCAATTTCAATGCTTAAAGATGAGAGAAGATCTAAAAGCATTGAGAGAACAAATGAAGGATAAGGCAAAAGTACATGCCTCCTTTGCGAATGTGGTCAATTATGATGATGATTTGTGATGATGAGATGTTTAGATGATAAAGTTGAGGAAAATCATTTAAACAATTGGATACTTAATTCCAGAGCTGACTTGCATATTTGCAAGGACCCAACCATATTTGAAGATTCGTAATTTGGAGATTTTGGCTTTGTTAATGTGTGAAACAACTCGAAGATGAAGGTTAAAGGTGTTGTACGTGTCCACCTAAAGCTCCACAATGATAAAGTCAAAATACTTCCTTATGTAAGGTATGTTCCTGATTCAAGAGTCAATGTAATTTCATTGGGGGATTTGACATCAAAAGGTTACAAGTATGTTGGAATTGGGAAGTTCTGCAAAGTATTCAAAGAAGGTTGTCTGGTTATGAAAGGAAAGAAGAAGACCCAGATATTTATCATTTTGATGGTCATTCCTTGAAGAAAAATCTTGAAGGAAGTAAAGCTGAAGAAGGAACAGAGAAGAAGACCATAAAGACTGTGAAGAGAGTTAGATTTTCTAATTCTATTGTAATTCAGGAAATTGGGAATATGGAGTATTTGTTAGGTTCATTTTCCAAATAATCCTAGAATTAGGATTTCCTATACATGAAGTTTCATAGTTTAGGTCTTTTTGTTTACATAGTAGAGGTTTACCCTTTTGGGTCATGGATATATGCCTTTGTTGAAATACTGAACCACATTAAATTCTTTGTGTTATTCTTTTAATTTTTCTCTCTATATTTTGTATGCGTTTCCGCTGCCCGTTTCCTAATATATATATACACATATAAAAGGAAGTCTTGAAAATTCTAAGGACTGAGGATAACTTCAAATTTCAAAATAGATAAAAGATTTGATGATATATTTCTTTTTCTTAAGGAAAAAAAAAATAGAGGATATGTCTCTAGTAATATCCATGGGTAAAATCTTACCTCTAATAATTTTGAAGTTTAACAAAAATATTTATATTCTAAATAATTTAATTTATGTATAAGTTTATGGGTCAATCAATCTTAAGGGAAAAAAAAGTGGCTGAAGTAGAGACTTCAAATTTCAAAAATAAATAAAAGATTTGATGATATCTTTTTTTCTTAAGAAAAAATGGAGCATATGTCTAGTAATATCAATATGGGTATCTCGAATAATTTTGAATTTTTTAAAAAAAATATTTATTTTCTAAATAATTTAATTTATGTGAAAGCTTATGGGCCCATCAATCTTTAAAAAAAATGGCTAAAGGAAGTATTGAAGTATAATCTGAGAATTACGTGAGTTGGGTAAGGGAGAGGATTTGAAAATTTAGTAGATTAGACTATTATAATGATTATAATTTTTTCCTTAAGAAAAAAACGGAGGATATGTCTCTAGTAATATCTATGGGTAAAATCTTTTCTCTAATAATTTTGAATTTTAAAATATTTATATTCTAAATAATTTAATTTATGTAAAAGTTTATGGGCCAATCAATCTTAAGAAAAAAAAACGTGGCTGAAGTAGGGACTCCAAATTTCAAAATAAACAAAAGATAGATGATATCTATTTTTTCTTAAGAAAAAATGGAGCATGTGTCTAGTAATATCAATATGGGTATCTCTAATAATTTTGAATTTTAACAAAAATATTTATTTCTAAATAATTTAATTTATATGAAAGTTCATTGGCTCATCAATCTTTAACGAAATGGCTAAAGTGTTATGAAATTTATTGACTTAGTGTTGTCGGCACAATAGAATAATCGATAAGAATTACAAGAAGAATATATAAAGAAGAAAAAAAAGACGGAGAAAAATAGAGAAAAGTATAAAACTTTTATTGATTTCTCTTTGAGGTGTGTATACAAGTAAAGGTAAGAGCTTATTTATAGGGTTCGGGATACAAGAGATAGGCATGAATTAGGTAGGTAGATTCTATCATAAATAAGATAATATCTATCTCTTCAGGAGATAGTTTTTATCTTTTTGTGAGATTCAATAATCTCTCATGGACATCCACGTATTTAATTATTTTCATAACACTCTTCCTTGGATGTCCATTACAATAGAGAATATGCCTCATTAAAACCTTACTAGAGAAAAACTCAATGGAAAAAACTCTAGTGAAGGAAAAATAGTAAACTATTCTTTATATTAAAACGGTTCTTTAGTTGAATTATAAATAATCCTAACTAATTGGTCATAATTTAATATTCTTTTTATCCATTAAATTGTATGTAATAAATGTCGTTTATCATAAGTGTAATTTTAACTTTCTCTGGCATAGATAGGGATTGAAGAAAGCCAACAAATGAAGAACTTGTTTATTGCAAGATGTTAATATGAGGATTTTTTTTATTTGAAAGAAATTATTATTGTTCTATATAATTGCGCTTAAATCTCTTTAATTTCTTTACATTTGATATTGGGTAAAAAGTTTCATTAGCCAACTCTTCAAATACCTTAATAAATTAAGGCATTAATATCTTTATTATTGCTAAGGGGAAGTTTATTCCCTAAAAAGTTGAGACATGAAGGATTAATTTGTTAGCCATTTGCTGATGAAGGGGGGACTCATAGTTTAATGAAATCTCAAAAATCTATTCATAGTTTAAACAAATCTAAAGAGTTAAACGTTATTCACCCAAAAATAAATGTAAATTTTGTACTTTCATTGTGGGACTCATATCAAATCTTATTTTACAATTTATTACTTTTTTCACTTTCAAAACAAAACTCTATTAAACAATAAGGGTAAATAGTGTCATAAACACATGAATTTTTCCATTTTCCCATTTTATCACTCAAACTAAAAAATTTTCAATGTTAACACTTTAACTTTAAAAAGTTATATAATTTAACGTTAAATGCTGATGTATCGGGGCATTTTTATCAAAATAAAATTTTTTTATTTTTATGATATTATTTATTTTCTCCATTATTTCCTCCCAAATCAAACCAAGATTTCTGCACACTCTTTCTTTCTCTTTCGTCTTTGGACCGCTGATCCATATACCCCTCCTCTCTCTTCCTCCTTTACTCACCTTTGATGTTATTTTTCGAATTTGGCTTCTTGGGAAAAAAAACCCCATGATTTTTAACTTCTAGAATTGTTGTTTGTATGGCTTTTCGATATGGATCTGTCAAATTGGCAAGAAAGAGGAACACAGAGCGGAAAACTCGTTTTCTCCTTTTTGATCTAGATTGGGGACATCGGAGATGGGATTGCCTTGGGAGTCATCTCTCTATGTTATTGGCAGAGGAGCGTGGGGAAACTAAGATGAGGTTGGAGATGCAATGGGGATTGATTGATAATGCAAAAGGAGTTTGGGAAAGGAATAGGGTATTTAAAGGAGAGGAGTTGGAGGTTGGACGGAGAGGGAGAATCTTGGAGTCAAGACAGTGCGGCCACCATAGAACTGGAAGCTGCTGTCGCTGCCATTTGGATGCCTAGAAAAAGAAAAAAGGGAAAAGTCTTCTTAATGAGAAATTTGGTGTTGATTGATGTTAGCATTTCATTTTTGAATCTATCCCTCTCCCTGGTGATTGAATTTGAGAGAGTGAAGTGAAATTTCTTGCAATTTTAAAGAACGCAAGTATTATGGATTTGGTAGTTCGCATGGATGTATCAATGAGGAATAATTTGATGAAATTAAGATGAGTGGACTTGATGAGCTCTTCCTTAGGAAAAAAAAATAAAAATCATGGTTTATTAAAGAGCTTTCTTTTTTTTTTTTTTTCCTGAAATTTCGGTGGTTTTGGTTACTAAAGAAGCTAAAATAACTTAGCATTGTAATGTGGACCTTGGGTGATTTTGAATGGCACAAGGTTTTTTGAACATTGGGTTCTTTGTCACCTTCAATAGATTTTTTTTTTTTTTTTTTTAGGGGCCTTCAATGGAATCTATGAAGGAAAAAGAAAACTATTTATGTTGAGATATGTCAAAGAGGTCAAAGGGTTCAATAAATCAATTGTTTATTAGTTTGGATAAATATAACTTTCTTCTGTTAATATTTAACGATGAAATATGACAGAAGTGTTACATCAGATAATTTTTTAAAGTTAAAGTATTAAAATTAATAATTTTTTAGTTCGAGTGCTAAAATAAAGAAACCAGAAAAGTTTAGGTTAGGTGTTCATGGCACTTTTTACCCAAATAACAATAAAAATTTTAGATATCTCTTTTTTTATAAAAATGTGCAATCTATATTAACCGCTAGAGAACATTACAAAGTGTATGTACATGCGACAACATAATTCGTTTTGACATTACAAAATATCGAACATAATCCTGTATAAAACCTAGCTAAGCTGTGGGAATTGGAATGAAATCCTCTGCAAAAATAGCTCTCCTCCATCTCGATAACGGTGAAACAGAAAATGAGAGACCACTCAATATGTGCCAAAACAGCCCGCTATTCTCTAGATAAATTCCAGTCAAGCCAACTAACAATATCTAACTTGAAATGAAAGAGAACAACATTCTTTTATATATCTCACTTATTATCTTCTTTGCTTAAAAAAAATAATAATTGGTATATTTTTAATAATTTCTATGGTAAGCATTATTTGGAGATAACTAAAAAATGGAATTGGACCAAATTTAATTATAGCTACCTCCGGTCAAGAATATAAGTCCTTTTAGCCTTGTGTACACAAATTAAGAATTAAGAAAAAAATGTAACATTGCCCACATGAGCGAACTCAGTTAGTTTTGAGACTGCAGAGTTGTTAACAAGAAAACAATGTAATATTTAAGTGAAAATATCTATTATACTCTTAATAAATGAGGAGAGAGAAAGAAGAGGAACATAATAAATGAATTAAAAGAAGGTATAATTGAAAAATATACAATAATATATATTGAAAGGGATCGATAAACTTAACCCGGGAATCTATATGTATAGCGTGAAAAAATTCATTATTTTTCCTCTTCTTCCCTACTCTTTCTATCTCTACACACTTTCTCTCTTACTTCTCTCTACTCCCTTTCTACTCTAAAACTGTAATCTTTAATATTGAACTTCTATTGGAGGTAGATATAGATCATTCTGAAGAATTTGTCGAAGAAACTATCGAATTTGAGGTAAGAAAAGTTGATTTTTCGGAACTGGGACTCAGATCGCCCAGACCGGCGAACCGAACCTGAGCGGATCGGCCATTCAGGCGGTCCTTTCTTAGAACCGGTTGCCTAGATGCTCGATCCGCTCAGGTCCGGCTCGCCGGCCTAGGCGACCTGAGCTTTTTTTAAAAAAAAAAATTAATGTTAGTATATGAAATATTTGTTTATTACACTGATTTTGCAATTTTATTCTTTTATTATATTTTTATTTATTTAATTTTTTTAATGTTAGTGTATGAAAATTTTTTTTTATTACACTGATTTTACAATTTTATTTTTAATATGAAATGTGTTAATGTTTAAAGTGCTTCGCACTATATCGTAACAGAACGACGTAGATCTAATTACATTTGAAGAATTTTTGGAACCGAAAAAATACGTGGATCACGGATAGGGCTGTAAACGGGTCCAGACCCTCAGAGTAACCCAGACCCGTACCCTTATAGTTAAACTTGAACCCATACCCGGACCCATACCCTCCAGGGTATAAAATTTTAGACCTAGACCCCACCCTCCAGGGTCCAGGGTAGGGTATGGGTACCCATATCCGTATGATATTTTTTTATTTTTTTTCCTGTTAAACAAAAATATATAAAACAATGTATAATCCTAAATTAAAAATTTTAACATGATTAACATAATCTCCTCAACATTTCTTTCAACAAATACAATCATTTAACATATACATAAATGAATAGGGATATAGACCCCTTTAACTATATTAATTTCAGTCTGTAATCCAAATTTCTGGACAACCTCTGAGCAAAGAGTTGTAATAATACGGTGTCGCCTAATAGATAAGTTAAATAGTAGCATATAAGATAGAGAACGAAAAAGAAAAATAAAGAAAAAGATTGTCATTTTTGTCATGATCCATATTTTCAGCAGTTCTATGAAATAAAAAATAGGGCAAAAATATTACTATCATAAATTTCTTTTACACGGGATGAAAGAATATATTTTTATATTTAGTAAAAATAAATAATTTGTGAAATAACATTTGAAATAAAGTTGAAAATAAATAAATAAATAATTCGAAAGAGGTTAGTTGGGTCAAATCCATCAAATAAAAAGATTCTATTTAAGACTGAAAAGGAGAAAAAAAAAGAGAAAAGGACTTAAAAGGAGGAAAAAAAGAGAAAAGGACTGAAAAGGAGAAACAAAGAGAAAATGACTGAAAATGAGAAAAAAAGATAAAAGGACTGAAAAGAAAAAGAAGAGAAAATGAAAAAAAAAGGTTGGCAACAACAAGATTTGAACCTGTGCTGCCAACCTAATAAGATTTTAACTTCCCCTCCCTAACCACTCAACCAAACCTCTCTATATACCTTTAATACCTTCCATCTAATATAATATATAATATATATTATTATTTTATTAATACGGGTATACGGGTCTGGGCATCACCATACCCTACCCAGACCCATATAGTAGTATAAATACGGGTACGGGTCCGCAGGTGTAAAATTTAAACCTTACCCGCTAAAAACGGGTGCAGACCCGCGCAGGTACGGGTAAGACCCGCCCCGTTTACAGCCCTAATCACGGACATTTATTTGCAACTGATCGAATCTTTAATTCAAAAGATAGTTGGTGAACTGGGCAAAAGAAACAGCTATGAAGGTGAACACGCATTTGATTGTCACTCGGTATTTGAGTTCAACAACATTCAACCGCCGACCGTATGTTACATTGGGTTGCGAGTATGGAGGTGCAAATAAACCGAGAACGAAGCCCGAAATTGACGATGAGGAAGAAGAAGTTCAGGTAAAAAGGTGGGGTCCTTACGGGACTAAAAAGTGTGGTTGTCCCTTCAAATTAAAAGGCAAACAAATGGCGACTTGTGAAAATTGGCAACTCTTTGTACATGATGGGAGGCACAACCATGCAATAGGTGTCTATAGTCATGGTCATGCTCAGGCAGCAAAACTAACGGATAAGCAGCTGATACAGACTGAGCAATTTAAAGAGCCATATGCCACCCCGTATATCTTATGATTTTTTCGGAAACAAAACGTAGGTTGTGCAATCAGGTATGTTTCATTACCTTTAATGCATCATTGTTATATGTTTAGGGTTTAAATTTAGGTTCTAATAATCTGATTTGGTTGATTTTTTGTAGTGCCCAGAAAATATATAACGTCATTGTGAAGATTAAGAAGAATAGGATGCAAGGGCGAAATACGGTTGAAGAAGTTCTTTGCCTAAGTGCTCAACGAGGTTACACGGTATTCTATAGAAACTATGAGGACAACAACGTGCTCAGTGACGTTGTTGTTGCTCACCCGACATCTATTGAAATGATGAGAACGTGGTCATATATACTTATAATGGATATGACATATAAAACAAACAAGTTGTATTAAATATGTTATATTAATTGTATATTTGGGTGTTATTTGCAAATTGACAGTTAATTTTATGTATAGTTTCTAAATAAGTTATCTGCCTTATGTGTCTTTTAAAAAAAGGTATAATATGTCACTGTTGGAAGTTATAGGGATGACCCCGACTAGTAAGAATTTCACTATAGTCACTGTTTTTATGTGGAATGAGCAGGCTACGACTTATAGATGAACTCTTCAACAGATTAAGCATCTATAATTTTCAAATGCTACGTCAACAGAGAATCAACAAGATGTTAATGATCATGAGCCGAAGGTAATTATTACAGACAGGGAAAGTGATTTAATGCCCGTGATCGATGATGTGTTTAGTAAAGCGTACCATATGTTATGTGGAAGACATATCGATTATAACGTGTTGGCCAAATTAACCGAGTTGACAAAAGATGAAAATGTTGCATCACAGTTTGTAAATGTGTCATGGAAGAAATTGTTGAATGAAATCGATGAGCAGGAATACTTAAGGAAATTGAATGCTATGAAGAAGAAGTGGCAGAGCAGGTCGGACTTCTTACATTATTTGTTCAGCACTTAGTTGAATCCACTTACTCATAAATTTGTGAGAGTTTGGACTAAAAGTGCCATACATTTTGAGGTTGAGACCACCAACCGGGCTGAGAGTGAACACTCAGTGCTGAAGTTATGGCTTTCAACATACTACAATGATTTGGATACGGTGTTCCTTAATATTGACTCGCTTATTGAAGGTCAAATAGCCGACATTAAGGCCTCATTAGAGTTTTCCATGACTAAAGAAAAGTTTAATGCGAAGAGTAATCAGATACTGAGAATGGTAAGTAATAAAATCAGTCACTTAGCCTTGAAAAGATATGGAATGAGATATCAAGAGCTACCGAGATAATTGATGATCCCAAAAATAAGTGCAGGCACTATATGAGGACATCACACGGCCTCCCTTGTTCTTGAGAGCTGATTACGCGGTTCGATCACACACTCCCTATCCAGTTAGTTGATATTGAGGCCTTTTGGAAGACACTAGAAATTTGCAGTTGTCATCCTTCAACCTGATAGCATGACATGGATTCTGAGATGCGTTCTCTCACCGACCTCTTACATCAGATAAGTACAGGACCCATATCCAAAGTTAGATAGATATGTCGTCTTTTAAAAGGGGTATTGAATCCGATTTTTCCTGAAGATCCGGGTATGACATTAACATCACCTCCCAAGGTAGCAGTCACAAAAGGGCGAAAGAAGACGAACTCAACGAAGAGAGACAAGTCGTATTGGGAGCACGTATCAATTGCCCATCGAAAGATACAAAAGTCAAGTGGATCTGGTTCTGGTTCTAGCTTTGGCTGTGGATCTGGATCGGGTCGGGTTCTGGTTCAGGTTCCCATGGGAGAGGAAGACTGCCACGAGCTCCTAAGGGTAAGGGTAGAGGGGGTAGCCGTGGCTGAAGCAGTTTATCTTTTGTTGTAGATCCATCGCCATGTTTCACATTCCCTTATACAAACGCTTTCCCTCCTTTCATTTATCCTTTCATTGAGAATTGGAATAATGTGATTGGTGATGAAAATTGTAGTTATCGCATTGTGGCAGATTATGTGTTTGGTGATGAAGATCAATGACTGGAGAGACGTAGAAGTATGCTTTATGAATTGGAGCATTCGACGAATATGTATCTATCATTACTCGGATCAATAGAATGTGTGTATGAGTTCGTGCTTAGGACACAATGGCAGAATGGACCTGCGTCCTTAGAGCACTAGTTGGAAACACCTAATTCACTTTACGTCATAGCAATGCATTCAATATGTGTGTTATACTAATTGAACAGCTTGGTTCTACGACTGTGTTGCCTTTGTATTCGTATTCGGATCGTCCAGGAGGTACATTGGTTATTGGTCTCCTGTCAGAACAACAACATTTTATTCAAGTGAGTATAGTGAATCAATATGGTTTTTACGTTGTTTTGTTTAATATTTTGTTTGGGCTTATGGTTTTACTGTTTAATATATTTCACTTTGATTTACACAGCTATAGACGCATGATGGATACCCGATATCCCCTTTACATATGCAATGGATTCATCATCGTAGCGAACAAGTCAACAGTTGGGCAGATATCTATTATGACAGGATTGCAGATTGGAAGGCCTGCTAGAAATAGAAATTAAATATAAATTTTTTTAATAATAAAATTATATGTGCATTTTTTTTATTTAAAAAAGATATGTGCTGTCTTTTTTGGATTATTTCATGTTTTTATTAGAAAAAACTACATGTACTGTTCAACATCTCTATATTTCATGTTTTCTCGATTTTCTTTCAAGCACAATTGTAAATATACTGAAAGCATAAAAATATGAAGTTGACAACAGAAAAAATACAAACATAGACTACAAACACAAGTACAAACATAGCAAATGTGTTGAACAAGTCTTAGAATATAAACCAACAATCTAACAACGAGTTTGATTATACTTTTTGAGCATATCAGAAATCTGTCCAATCTTCGTATATGTATCAACGTCGTCACGATCTACCTCATGAGATATCATATCCACGAGAACCTGCAAGGAAATGGGAGTTGCCGAAGGCAATTGAACGCCACGCAGGAGCCTTTCCGGATTCTGAATCCTTGGATGACTACGGGGAGAAACCAAGGCATGTAATCGTTAGTGCACCAAGATGGTGGTACAGCAGGGATACTGGTCCATGTCTCCATAAGCAGGTGAGAGAGTGCCTCTAGCCACAATGTCTCAATGAACACATTCTTTAACATGTACACCTTGTTATTTGCTGGCCTGCGATGCTCCAGAGGATGAATAGGATGAGCTGGAATGCATTGAACCCACCCAAACTGTCTGACAACCCCATCGGGTATATAGGGCTCAACATAGTCAAAGTATGCAATCATCCCATGCAATGTATAAACCCAAACATCAGTAATCTCCTCAGGTTTGTACGGAGTCCACCTGACCTCATCGGCAGTCATCATGTCTAAACGAATTTGCAAGTCAATCAATTTGTGCTCCGATTTGTGTCCAAACATAGCAAACCTCTTGATGTATGGTTTGCACAACTTCGCATCTGGTCTCACCGCTGGGGCAAACGTAGGGAAATACAAGTATATCCAAGCTTATATATATAAATTAGCACGTATATCATTTTTTATCCAGTAAAAGATGAAGATCATAGTGATATTACCTTAGGCATAACTTTAAAAAATATATATATAAATTAAATAACATGATATTACCTCAAGCATAACCTTAAAAAAAATAATATAAATTAAACAAATTAAATAACATTATGATACCTCAAGCATAACATTAAAAAATATATATATAAATTGAACAAATTAAATAACATAATATTACCTCAGGCAGTGACCAGCAACTAGACAACTCCTTCGCATCAACACGCGAGGCCTGGTTTAAACTCTGGTACAAGTAGGCTAGTGTCGCAGCGCCCTATGCAAATCCACCAACAGAACGAATATTCTTCACGATTGGCCACAGCTTCTCAGGGACAATATTACCACTCTTATCGGTGAAGAGCAAACTGTTAAGTAAACACAGGACGTAACATGTGCCCCTTTGCTCCCTAGAAAGTCCACTATCAGGGGATTCTGCAACTAACACTAAGTCCTGACCATTTATACCGATACTGGAGTTGGAAGTATTGAGGTCGCTCTGGATAACTGCAATCAACTGCTCCCGAGAATAATGATGGTCGACAACGTACCGTAAGCAGATACGCCCAGGATCAACTCAACATCATCCAAGGTAACTGTCATCTCCCCCCAGGGCATGTGGAAACTGTTGGTGTCTTGCTGTCACCTCTCCACAAAAGCAGCAGATAACAAGGAGGAGTTCGGATGTTGGAACATGCAAGACCTCAGATGTGATAATCCAGTCTC
The DNA here is from genome assembly GCA_028651295.1 of Catharanthus roseus. NCBI lineage: Eukaryota > Viridiplantae > Streptophyta > Magnoliopsida > Gentianales > Apocynaceae > Catharanthus > Catharanthus roseus. The sequence goes on from JAPQWS010000116.1 coordinate 2,791,847, forward strand.
CCTTGCCAACTCTACAACTGCAGGATCACTAGAGGACTAACCGGTCAGAGCCACGAAGCGGGAACGCGCCTTCAATATGCATCTCTCTAACATTTTAAGTATATATATATAAACTCTCAAAAGTCAATGAATACTAACAATTTATAATCAAAATTAAAAAATTAAAGAAATATTCAAATTACTTGTCCGCGCTATATACTACCAGCGATATGCCCACTATACAAAGGGATAAAGACTGAACCTTGTGGACCTTCATCAGCTGGACGTATCTGCTCTCAACCGTTATTTCTTTGCTTTCTTCTTTTGTTCAGGATTTGTAGGAGGACTCAACTTCTCTGGTCTTTTTTGTCACGACCTAGCAATCTTACTCATGACTGACATGAAACTGCCAATCAACCTCTTCTCCCACCCCGGAGCAGGTCTATACCCGAACGATGAGGCATGAGCCACAAGAGCAGGCTCTTCATCATCACCGTGACCGTCGCCATCATCATCATCATCACCATCATCATCCTCATCGTCCTCACCACCATGAATGCGGAGGGAAACAACCATGACAGGCTCCTCGGACCGGGTCCTGTCACTATCCCCTGATGTACCAGAATCCCCACCCAATCCAGCATCAGATGAGGGAATGCCACAATCAGTGGCTCCATAGTTAGCACCGTTGTAAAATGAGTCCACCGGGACGGATGTCACAAGCTGCTCGAAAACTGGGCACCTAACTGCAACCATAGACCACTGACCTCATTTAATGGAATACGGATAGGCAAAGAAGGAGCATGTGCATATGGATCATATGATGTATGTGGTGGCTAAGAATATCCATAAGGGTTATAGGGGTACCGGGGTGTACGGATAGTGTGATATGGTAGGAGGCCGGGTCCTAAACGGTATAGGGGGTAGTTGGGTAGAAGACCCTGGTGCACAAGGGTCATAATATATACCTGGTCCAATAGGTGCAGGAGTAGTGGTATATTTGAAGTACTTTGGCTTCCCCTCACACCACGGGATGACGCAATCACTGCACAACCTTCAACCCGCCCAGTATTGTCTGTTATAGGACCTAAATCATCATCACCCCTACGTGCTCCAGGCCAAACCATCTAAACAAATTACCATATAGCATAATATAAACTCTAAATAAAATAAATAAACAAAAATGTAATAATAACTTTTAAAAAATAACATAATCATTAATAATAACATAATCATAAATAAATATAAAAAAATAAATAAAACAAATTAAATAATATATAAAATAAACTTAAATTAAATAAATAAACATAAACATAATGATAACTTTAAAAAAAAACATAATCATTAACTATAATAACATAATCATAAACAAATATTAAAGAAATAAATAAATAAAACAAATTAAATAACATAAAATAAACTAAAATCAAACAAATAAATATTAACGTAATCATAACTTTAGAAAAATAACATAATCATTAATTATAATAACATAATCATAAACAAATGTTTAAAAAAAAAGCTCTTTTGGCAGAAACTGGCAGTCCGCGCCATCACGGACGAGTCGGCTCGCAGGACCAAGCGATCACTGGCCAGTCCAGTCGCTGGACTCGGCAGCCCGAAATGGCTTCGGTCTTCGGTACGGGCGATACGGCCATTTTCGAGCAGAAATCTTCTCTTTCAAAAAATGTCATTTGTTTTTCAATTCAACGGATATTTTCTATACTGATAAAAATGTAAATAAATGAGTTGGATCGAAGTACTAACCTTTTTTTTCAGATTACAACGATCGAATCTTTCTAAATCTTAAGTTGAAATTTGTGATTTTAGAGAGAGTTTAAAGGATTTGGTGAAGTTGCAGAAATTTTACATTCAAAAATGAAATTTTTTGAATTTTTGTACGTTATACATATAGATTTCCGAATTGAGTTTGTCGATCCCCATATTGAGGGGAAATGTGTAAAATAACTTATACTTTTGACCATTCAATTTAAATTTAAAATGACTTATATTTTCGACCAGCATAGTAATTGATTCGAGTTTTGAAGAAAAAAATCTTGATTCGGTTCGAGTTTTACTCTATAAATATTATTTCCTTTTGATTTTTGGATTGAGAAATTCACAAATCAAACCGAAAATTGAATTTCACATGAACTGAACTGTAATACAAATAATCTTCAGGGGTATCTCAGCATAAAAGAGTCAGCTAATGAATCCATCTAGGGTTAGGAGTGTCCGTTTCTCTCGCATTCACTTCACTCATCAGTATCATCCTTCAGAAACCATAGCCGTTCACCACCGGCACCCTGCTGCCGGCACACCGAGTCTCCCTCACTTGCAGTCAACCACTGACGACCACCGCTTTTCTCCCTCTCTCTCAGTCTGTCATCGCTCACCAGGATTCACCTTTCAGAGCCAAACACTGTCTCTCTGAACTCTGCAAACACCAACCATCGCTCTGCCCTTTGCTGGTTCCGGCGTATGTGAAACTGCAAGATTACAAGACACCATCTTGTAAGGACGACTTTCCTGTGAAGGGTCAGTTGTTCATTCTCTGTATGCTGTCTTTTTATTCAAGGCTCAAGTCTGTCCCCTTTAGCATGTGTTTTCATATCTTTTTTATGGGTTAAATTTGTTTTTGTATTCTGCACATGAATCTGAAAGAATTGTGGTACCAGTACGTATCTTTGCTTAGCCTCTGTGATTTTGTGTAAAGATTCAGATTTTTAATTGTTGGTGCCTAACTTGATACCGGCACTGAGTTTTCCATCTCTTGAATAAGTAGCATTCTCCACAAGATTAAAAATTTGGTCTTGTCTGATTGTATGATCTTCTTGGTTCCCAACATCCCATAACTCTGTTCTTGTATCTGTATTGGCTATTCTGTTCTTGATTCTCCATATATTGTGTTAGTTTTTTGTTTAGAAAAATTGGTTATTCAAACCAAATTATTTCGGGTTGGAGGGAATTCGGTTTGGGAACTTATTAGATTAAAATGGAACCGGATTCTTTCCAAATAAGGAAACCGAATCTTTTCCAAATGGAACAGATGAACACCCCTCAGAACCCCGCTCGTTGTCCCCCTCCAACAGTTTTCTGCTCCCCATCTCTAAGTAGCTCCGGGGGTTGTTTTTGCTTCTTGTGATGCAGGAAAGAGAATATCATCTGAAACAACTAGTGAAACTTTTTTAGAAAGATACTCATTAAACTGCAGAGATTTTTCTCTCTAAGGACAAATTAAAGGCTGTGATTTTTTCCTTTATTTTCAACACCATTACCTTGCACCATCTTGTCTGGTAAGTATTTGTAAATCTCTTCAATGACAAATCATTTGAGTGGAATGTTTACTCGTGCTGCTGATTAAATTCAGTACTGCTACCATTAGCCTTGTGGGTTCTTTTTGGTTCAGAATTTTTGGATGATTCAGCAGACCGTTTGAATCCTTGTGATGGTAATAATTAAACCAGAACTTTCCTTTTTGCCGCTTCTTTTTTAAGTTTTTTTCTTATCATGGGGGGTTTTGGGATTCTTGGTTTGTTACATGTATTTTATGTTAGTTTTTTCTGGGAGAATTTTGTTCATTTTGTTGTCAATGATTTCTTGTAATTTTCAGATAATAGTTTCAGATTTTCTTAAAAGAGATGAGTGGAACAGGGGAGAAAGCCTCAGCTACTACAAAAACCCCAGCTGATTTTCTCAAGTCAATTCGTGGAAGACCTGTTGTTGTCAAATTGAATTCTGGTGTTGACTATCGAGGTCAGTCTCTTTCCGTTGCGACTTGTTTTCGTTCCCCATTTCTTGAATATGGCCATAATTTCTATTTGTTAAAAGAGTCAGAATCTATATATTTTAGTGTGTAGTTCTGCTCCCAAACCTTTTGGTCTCATTATGAAAATTGAATCATTTAGTTCTTGTTCAATTCCATTTTTCTTTTTCGAATATATGTCCTGGTACTAATTTTATTATTATTATTATTATTATTACTTTTGGTCTTAATTATAGAAAAGGTTCTATACCAACTTGATTTTGAGCAACAACTACTTTTACTATGTTTTCGAGGTTCAGAAAAGTAAAGCATCAGTTTTACAATATTACTCATGATAAAACTCAGTTACAAGAACAAATAATCCGTTGCTAACCCCTAATCTAATGAGTTTGGACTGTAAGACCTTTGTTGCAAAACCTTTTGTGGAAGTACTTGCTCCGCTTCTTGATGTGTGAATACTCCTTCACCCCACAACCCCAACAAAAACCCCACCCAGGAAGGAAAAAAAGTACCTTTTCTTTCTGAAGGCTAATTCGGTGTTCTTAAAGTCCTTAGAAACTAATTGCATACAATAGTTTCTTTTGTCAAATACCTTTTGCGTCGTGTTCACCACATCCTTTTGTAATGTTTTTTTCATGCTTCTGCCAACTATCAATTTGTGAATGTGCATTTCTAGGATGAGTTAGAAGAGGAAGTCGTTGGTCCTGTCACTGAGAATATTTGGCAATGGAGTCATATATGTAGTCAAACTGAAAGAACCTTTTAAGCTTTTCAATGTTAATAAGTTGGCTTCTATAGTTTAAGGTAGCTCCCTAAAAATTGAATTGGATGGCAGGAAAATGTTGATTTCTCAAAATAATAGTAGCAATGGTAAGGTAATTTAAGGAATTCATTTATTGCTCTTCTTTGAGTACGTAACAAAAAACAGAGAGAAGCATTTGGTTGAGAGTTTGTTAAAAAGAAGTGTAGGGTAAGTGGCATGGGCATGGGATGCCAACCCCGTAATGCTTGTGGATGGTCCAACTCAAATGATGCTGCTATTTGTGATGTGTAAATAAAAGAGTAGTAGTTTTGAAGAGCTTGTTATGAATTTGGCTTGCTTTGGATGAACACATTCTGTTCTCGCTTTGGGCGCAGGGTAGTCTTCCATATTTAGTAGTTTACTTACTGAGGGTCACTTGTCTTTTATTTGTACCTTTGGCTAGTAAAGTTTCTTCTCTTTTCTATACAATGGGTATAAGTTGATTTGGTGAATGACCTTTTTTTGGCCAGTAAGAGATGACATTTTGGTATTCTTACTCCTGTAACTTATACAGTACCCTTATGCATATCTGTTGCGATCTGAAGTATCCTCTCCTGCCCCCTCAGTTGGGTTGGTTGGGGCTTCTGAAAGAGGAATTGATTTACTAACCTAAATAAAGACTGTCATGTGACATGCATGTAAATAAAGTTCACTGCTAACGTATGTAGCTGAACCCTTCTCCTAAATATGAGTTGAGAGGTAAAAGAGTGTGGATGAAAGCCTTTCCACTTTGTGCTGAGATGCATCACTCATAAGTAGCATGCCAATGATTCCAATAAACCGAACAGAATCATTTTTCTGCATGTATCTAATGATCTATTAGTTTGTTTTACTTTTCTGCATTTGAGGTACAAAGCCCTCTGCTTATCATTAAAAAAAAAAAAAAAGAAAAAGATACAAAGCCTTCTATCCCGCTTTTACCCTCCCATCAAATTATCTAAGTACAAAAGCAAAATTGTCCAATAACCTAGCTGGTCAATTTTTTTTTGCAAGTCATAAAAACTTATCCTAGCTTGTTGGCTTTTTGTTTGACAAATAAATATACTATATTGGACTTTTAATTGTTCTTTTTTGTGTAGGCATTCTGGCTTGTCTGGATGGATACATGAATATAGCAATGGAACAAACTGAAGAATACGTGAATGGACAATTGAAGAATAAATATGGGGATGCTTTTATTCGTGGAAATAACGGTAAATAATTATATCAGAAGACATGTGAGTTAAATTTCGCTTGTCTGATTTATAACTCACGAATATCTGCAATGCAGTTCTCTACATCAGCACAACAAAAAGGACACTGGGAGACGGGGCATAGTCTTGAAGATGTAGCTGCAACAAAATTTTCATAGTTTTACTGTCATTAAGATGCTGTAGATTGTGGATCTCCAATGCTGCTAAACATTTCAGTCTGGTGTAACAAAAGCAAGGCGCCTGAAGTTTTATACGGTAGGGTGGGAAGCATTAATCTTTTTGGGTTTAAACTTCAATATGATAACATATTCCTTGAGAATTTGAAGCTTTTTGCATCGGCTTGTCAGATGTTCCACTAGGATTTCTCTAGTTTTGTTCAAATACTTTTTATCTAATTCTTTGAAGAAGGGCTTGGATTGGCCACTGCTGCACAACTGTTAGGGAGCTGGACTTCAGATTTGAGTCTTCCTGGTTCCATGTTTTGTTTTTAGTTTTACGAGTGAGATGCTATAGGGATCAAGTTGATCCTCAATTAATTGGAACAATGGGATTAAAATGGTAATTTCAATAGAAAATTGATTGGAACAATGAAATTAAAATGGTAACTTCAATAGAAAATTAAATGCATTATGATATAATTGCTCTTTACTAATATATTTAACTCATTCAAAATTTTCAAATTTGAAAATGATGATAAATTTTTAAAACTTCAAAAAATTTGCAAACTAATTAATAACTTTATTCCCTAATTCTCATGTAAGTGCCACTCCTTTCTTCTCCTACAACAACAGTCTTCTCTCTCCTTTTTTCTTCAAATCTTGATTCTCCTTCTACTCCCTTCATCTGATTTTTTTTTTTTGTGAATTTCATCATCTAATTTATTCCTTCTAGAACGCATTTTTCCCTCATTGATCATCTCCAAATATATTTACACACTTTCTTCAAATCTTGGTCCTCCTAACACTCCACTCAACTGATTCCTCTTATCGCATTGACAATAAATGTTCTAAAAAAAACTCCATTGCTAAAGCATCACTGAGATGCACCAAAAATTTATAAAGGAGCTTAATTTAATGGAAAGATTCATGAAAAATGGTTTGTCAAAACTAAATAGAAATGGCCCAAATAACATCTGAAAATTATGAAATAAATCAAGTTATCAAGCTACAATTCGGCCAAAAAGTAAATTGAAATTTGAACAATTCAAAGCTCCAAATTTGAACACTTGAAACAATTTTGACAAAATTTACCTTTCAAAACTGAATCAAACATTTACCAAAATCAAGCAATATATTCTAAAATAAAATAGTAAAAAATCAAGCAAAAAATCGGCCAAATAATAAAGAAGAAAACCAATTCCACTTGTAGTAAATCACCATCTTCGAATTCTTATTTCTTTTCCACTTCCACATTCTTTCTTTCTATAACAAAAATGACGCAAATAGAAGTGGTTCTATTTTTTGCTTACTACATGTCACTTGGGATCTTGCTTAATACTTTAATGGACTTAGATTTCTTTGCCATAGAAAGTAATATATTCTAAAATAAAATAAAATCAAGAAAAAAAATCGGCCAAAAACAAAGATAGTAACCGATTTCACTTGCAGTAAATCGCCATCTTCGATTCTTATTTCCTTTCCACTTCTACATTCTTTCTTTCTATAACAAAAATGACGCAAACAAAGTAGTTCTATTCTTTTGCCTACTACATGTCACTTGGGATCTTGCTTAATACTTTAATAGACTTAAATTTCTTTACTATAGAAGCCCTATGAATTCATGGTTCACTGCGATCATAACTGGAGGTCTGCCGCCGCCGGCACCAAATGATGGACTTGGAAGAAGAAAAGATTTTATTAGGGCTTTTTAAAAAATATTATTTAAATTACCATTAGATCTTTAAAATTTTAATAATTTAAAAAGTATGGACATAATTGGATTTTGTTAGATTCTAAAGGATAAAAAAGTAAATTTACACAAATAAACTTACAAGTATACACTTTGACTTGTTTGACTGTTAATAAATTAACAGCTAAATAAGACGGAACAGTCAATTTTTATATATTTTTCTAGTTCGAGGTCTAAATTTTACCATTTTGATGTCCATGGTCAAAAATCAAAATCTGGAAAAGTTTAAGAGTTACTGGGGATTTTATTTTAGAAATCATTGAAGTTCTTAAAAATATAGCGCTAGAAATGCAAAATAGACAAATTAGTAACAATTTGATTTCATAGATGTAATACAAGTTATTTTGTAATTAGTATGATCATATTTATAGAAAATAACTTAAAATAATACATTCTTTAAAAAATAAGTTATTTGACCAATTTTAGAAGTAATTGGAGTTGTTAAAAATATAGTGCTAGAAATACAAAATAGAGAAATTAGTAACAATTTCATTTCATGGACAAAATAAAAGTTTGTTTGTTTTTACTACGATCATATTAATATAAGAAATGAGTTAAAATATTACGTTCTTTAAAAAATAAGCAAGTTATTTGATCAATTTTAGAAATAATTGAAGATGTAGAAAAATATAGTACTAAAGTGGAAAATAAATAAATTAGTAGCAATTTCATTTCATAGACAAATACAAGTTACTTTATTATTGCTATGATCATATTAGTATAGGAAACTTAAAATAATATCTTCTTTAAAAAATAAGTTATTTGATCAATTCTAGAAATAATTAAAGTTCTTGAAAATATAGTGCTAAAAGTACAAAATAGATAAATTAGTAGCATTTTCATTTCATAGGAAAAGTATACGTTATTTTGTTATTACTATGATCATGTTACCATAGTAAATGATTTAAAATAATACGCTCTTTAAAAACATAAGTAATTTATTTGATCAATTTTAAAAATAATTGAAAAAGTTCTTGAAAATATAATGCTAGAAGTGCAAAATAGAGAAATTAATAGCAATTCATTTCATAGATAAATTACAAGTTAGTTTGTTATTAATATGATCATATTAATATTACCATTCGAAATGACTTAAAATATTAGTTCTTTAAAAAATAAATGGGTTATTTGATCAATTCTAGAAATAATTAGAGTTCTTGAAAATATAATGCTAGAAGTGCAAAATAGAGAAATTAGTAGCAATTTCATTTCATAGATAAAAATACAAGTTATTTTGTTATTACTATGATCATATTATTATAGAAAATAATTTAAAATAATACGCTCTTTAAAAAATAAGTTATTTGATCAATTTTAGAAATAATTGAAGTTCTTGAAAATATAGTGCTAGAAGTGCAAAATAGATAAATTAATAGCAATTTCATTTCATCAACAAATACAAGTTACTTTGTGATTACTATGATCACATTCATATAGGAAATGTCTTAAAATAATATCTTCTTTAAAAATCGATCAATTTCAGCAATAATTAAGTTATAGTGCTATACTATATTATACAAATTATATTATACAATATAATATATTTGTCTATGTATTTAATATAGACAAATATAACATATTTAGAATAATATACACATATATTATTTAATTAGTATAATCGTAGACACTTGTATAATATATAATTAATAACATTTAATATAATTCAATATATTTATTTTAAAAAAAACAAAAAAAAAAAACTTCTAATTAAATACACTACTTTCTTAAACCCTAAACTAGAGTTTGGAAAAAACCTAAACATGGTGATGATACTCCAAACTAGAGTTTTGAGAACCAAAATTGATTTTTGTTCAAAAAAAAAAAAAAAATATATTAAAGACAAGTAAACGCTTTCTTTATTTTTGTCCATAAGAGGTTAAATATTTACAGTGAATTTTACAAAGTCAATGATAGGAAGAATGACAAACAAACTATAGGAAAATTGATGCTAGTTTCCCTTTCAAATTTGGATAAGGGCATATGTGTATTTTTATAGACAATTAAATTGTTAGCAATATTGATCTTCATAAGATGTAGTTCCATATGTAATTTTTTTCTTTTGGGCGTTCCTTGTGAACCTTTTAATGACTTTTAACTAATACTGAAGCAATGTAAGAATGTGCAGTTGTTGGAAACTAAAAATCACATTGCCCAAACTCAAGATATGGTAAAACATCTGAGATATGAACCTCTTGGCAGAAACTCAAGCCTTTTTTAGTTATTCGATTAAGAATATTCAAACTCGATTCGCAATTATCTATTTTTTAATGATGTCAATTTGAATATTCATACTGATTATCTATTCTTTTAAGGTATGTTTGGTTCAAGATTTTTTAAAAAAAAAAAAGAAAATACTTTTTTCTCAAAAAAGGTTTTCAACAACCGAAAATGTTAGAGAAAATTAAATATAATAAACTTCAAGGAAAAGTGTAATTCAAATTGAGGAGAAATGGTTCCCTTACATTTTGCCGTTAGATCGTTTGCATCAATTTGTATATTATCTTATATATCACTTTCTTTTTACGATATTTTTTATTTAATAAGTTTTATTAATAAAATATACAATATTATAACGTAACAGAGAGAGTGATACACAAAAATGATATTCACAATTCGAGCCCACATTTCAATAATTAGGCTCATTTTTTATAAAAGTAAATTTTAAAAGTGTCACAATATGGCTTGTTCAGTTTATGTTGTTGCCATCTTCTGTACAGTTCAGCGCCAAACTGTTCAAATTTGAGACTTTTTTAATGGTTTGATAACATCGAATAAAATAGAAACTAATAATATATGACAAATAATAAAATAGAAAAAACTTAGCCGCTAGAAAAAGACAATTAGAACAAATTAAAGCAAGTAAATTAGAACAAAACCAAGCAATAGAAATTAGAGGAGTTACCTGCTCGGGTTGTTGGTGAAATGAAAATTGCAGTGGCATCTTTCGATGAGAAGGAAATAGTATATGACGGGAATCAGCTTCTCCGGCCAAGCTAACTAGCAAGTTCTTTTAAGACATTCGATATGACTTATGATATCAAATCCAAATAGACACTGAGTTACTTATGGTACGGTCTTTAGTAGGACTTCTCCTGCTAGCTAGGGAGTCTCGAGTGGGCAGGGATCGAGGCTATTCTCTAGTTCAACCAGCAAGCTCTCAAGCACCCTTTCATATTCTTAATAATTCCCGATCGTAGAATACTGGGTTTAAGCCCGCTCTTCATTGGCTTTGTCTTATATGTCCCAGGAACTCTAAATGATTCACTCGGAAAACACTATTCTTTGAGAGATCTTTTCTATGCCTCCTTCGAAAAAAGATCATAAAGCCATTTTTCGAAAAGATCACTCAGATTCTCGACATCATAGTTTTTCATACCAAAAGCTTCCCGACATTAATAACTAGGGCTGTGATGAATTTAGCAGGGATTTCGCCCATAGGTGGGATCACCGCTTCCAATTAAAAAAAGGGAACACTCTATAAAATAAGAAATTTGCGCAAAAAAAAGGATATCGCTAGCATTCGATAAGATTCCTACCTCGAGACCTTAGGACAGTTCGAGTTACTGTCATCGTTTACTGGGGCTTCTAGCTAAAGAAAGATGGAAACCGGGAAGCCTGTACTGATGCTATCACTAGTACTTTGTCCCGCATTTGGGATCAGGTAGAGGCCTTAAATCAGTAAGGGCATGTCCTATCATCTCATCTTCACCGTTCCATTTGCATGAGTTCCTGATTTCTGGGAGTTCAACCTTTTGCGGAATAACCCCTGGTAGCGGCCTTTTTTTTTTTGTTTATTAAGGTGAGCTTTAATGGTGCTTCTTCTATTCTTGCTCCAAAGCTATCCCCAAAAATTGGATGGGGGTCAAGATGCTGTCGGCCCGGGATCTTCTTGGAAATGGGAGGTCCCATTTGTATATCGTATTTGGCCGAAAAAGCATGAGATAGGTTTGTGAGTGGCACGCCAGGTGAAGAAAGTGTGCCTTCTGCTTCCATTTTAGTGTTAAGGTAAGACTAGGAAGTGCTAATTAAATCCAAAACTCACCATGATCCATTAGTTGTGCCCGAACCATCTTTTGAGGCATACCGGCCTACTGAATGAGGCGAGTCGTGCTTCCTCTGAAACATAAGAAAGACTGGTGATAGAAGGTCGAATCAAAGAGGCGGGGAACAAAGGTCTAGTTTTTCGACTCGATCCTACTTGGGGATAAGAAAGAATGGAAAGGAGAAGCTGCTTCACCCTTTTGCTTTTTTCTTGCTACTGATCAAGAAAAATATCTTTCGAACAATTAAGTCAACTTCAAACTCACTTTCCAGCTCACAATTGAGAAAGTACTTTTAACACAAACGAGAGCAGTAGTTACTCGACGAAAATACAAGTACTTGACCTATGAGGGAAACTAAAAATAATAATTGTGATGCAGAGTTAGATAAGCTTTCGTTTTAAAACTAGTAAAAACCTCGCACTACTCGCGATGTTTATACTTGTGATTCTGTTAAGTGTATATATTACATAAAGAATAATAAAACATAAAATAACTTGTATCTACTACATTTAAAAGGGTAGTATTCTTTGTTACATTTTGCTTGGGGAAGCAACTTCTTTTGTTCCTCCAGCTCCCTTTCATTAATTTGTATTCCTAATTTTGATTTTTTAGCAATCTAATTCTACTTGTAGTGCCACTCCAAATTTCATTGATGTTTATTTTGGTTTCTGGCAATTGATAAATTTATTGAAGTGGTCTTCTAATTTTTTGTAGATGGAGACACGATCTATTTCTCTTTTGGTGTTGCTCTTCTATTATGGTTACTACTTCTATATTAGAATAGGTAAATGTTTCATCTCTTGCGAAATGTCCATTTGAATTAGATTTAAAACTAAAAATTTATTTACCCTTTTACATTTTTTTTTTCTTTGAACATCACTTCTTTTTTCTTTACGAATAATTTATCTTTTACATATTTCGAATAAAAAATCTCCATTTTGTTTTATTTCTATTTTTTATTCAAATGGGCCCAGAAAAGATAATGAAGTGATGCATGTCAATCATGAGAGCATAATTCCCATAAAACCCGTTCTTCGAATGTACAAAAGAATAAAGGCTCAATGACAAAGCTTTATACATCCTTAGGTGGCTCAAAGACGGATTATTTGTAGCATTTACAGGTATTGAATGCAGAAAAAAAGACACAAAAACACATTTATAGGACCGTTCATAAGACAATAATCAATAGGAGTATTTAGTATGCAAAACATTTTTCTACCTGGAAGTTGTTGTTCAATTTGAGAGCCATCAATTCCAATGCAAGAATACAAGAAATTCTCACCTATCTTTAATTGTTCATAGGCAATATATATATATATATATATATATTTCAAATATTGGCAGTTTTCATACATCAAAGTGAGATCCTTGGTGCAAGAGATTTCTTGATCAAGAAAAATGAACTTAATTGAAAGGAAGAACTACATTACAATTTCTGAACATTTATTTCCCCATTTGAACAATAATTATTCTATTTTTCATATTGGTAACGTGAAGAACTTGGGACGACCTTGTAAAATGAGATTCCCTTGTTTCACCCCTTCCTAGTGACAGAAGTGGCTTGCAAGTGAGCTAGAAAGCCAAGCCAATAAGCATTCAACTCGATTTCAGCTTCGTGCCTCATTAAAAGAGTCCGCTTAGCCTATCGATACATACAAAATTAGGAAACCTGTAATAAGAAACATTTCAAGGAAACCTTTTACAGGACACGTCTCAGGAAAAGCTTACCTCCTTTTCTTAGCTCGATCGATGATTGCTAATGAAGGATACTTCTTTCTTGATTACCACACATCTTGATATTGAGACCACTCAAAAAAGACCTTTCTGTATTTAGGATCAACTATAGAAACTATCTTTGTTTGTTTAAGTAATATCAATGTGGATACTTGTCATTCTGCATTACTTTTGCACAAAAGGGGACTTCATTTCTTACTCTATTCTTCCTTCTTTCGCAGGTTTACTTTGGAGTTCCATTTCTGCTATTACACTTTATTTTATGCTGCTTCAACCTCCCAACATTCAGCCCTCTAAATCTACAGTAACTTTTCTTTTCAATCAAATCAATAACAATCACAAGAATCCTTAAAATCTTTAATCTCTCCCAGAAGTTCTATTCACAATAACCTTTACATTTCATTGATTTAAAGTTATCATCTACAAGAAATATATATAGACAACAGAATTTGGCCTCGCAGACCTCTGTTCATTCTATTCATAGCCAAGACAAAGAGGTAACAAATTGAATACGGGAGACTCATCATCAGGTTCAAAACTATAGCCCATAAAGTAAAGCCATCAACATATATATTCATAAGCACTCTACCGTATGTTTCCAAGTAAAGCCCCCTGTAACTTCAGGGTACACTCTTTAGCAAATATGTTATCAAATAAAAACTTACAAGAGCATTTTCACCGAAGATTAAATTCCCTAAATAAATTATTTCAAGAGATTCAGACTTTACACAGGATTTAAGACATGATTTCTGACTATTACCCTTATGAGAGAGAGAGAGAGAGAGAGAGAGAGAGAGAGAGAGAGAGAGAGAGAGAGACTACAAAAGAAATTTCTTGATTGAGACGTCGATTCTTAAACTGGAAGGAGCATTCTAGAGCATTCCATGTTAATCTAACACCCCCCAACCCACCCACCCCCCGAGCATTCTTAAACCACTACTCGCACTACCAAAACCAATCACCAAATTTTATAAAAAGTTAATTGGCAAAGAGTAGCTGAGGCAATCCCAAAAATTTATACTCACTGTAATTTAACACTCTAAACTTACCATAGACCTAACTGCGTTTCTTTTGTATTTGAAAATTTCAGGACCAAAATAGAACATACAATGGCCAGAAGAGAATAAGACCTGAAGTGTGTGTCTGAATAAGACCGTCATTGTCTCGTACAATTTTTTATTATACCGAGTAGGTAGCGACAACCTATCACTTTAAACATGTCCTGCAAAAGAGAATAGAATTCAGACGTTGAAAATTCAATAAGATCACAAATTTTTAACTCATGTTAAAAAGTTTCTATTCAATGTGAAGTTTCATTGCTTTAAACTACTCTTTTTTGAAAAATATTTCCCGAGTACAAAGAACTTCTGCAAATTTATTTTTTCAAAAGATAGAACTACCAATTAAAGAGTACAGAAAACCAATTAAGTACCATTATACTCTAACCTTTCTTGTCACACAAATGTTAAGCCCTTCGATTCAGCCTCACATTATAGTCAAATGAGTTGCTATAAACATTTTACAATACATCAACTTTGCATTACAAATATGTGCATTTTAATGTTGTCACTATAAGGCTATAAAATTACCCTCAATTTTAAAGAGCTAAGCAGCAATCAAGATAGTGAGGGAAAATGGTCAATAAAGATATTCATTTAGATTACAGAAAAAAGAAGCACTTTAATTGAAAACTGCTTAAGGTGCACGACATCCTTTAAGTTAAGAACCAATTATTATTGTCAGAAGAGGATCATAATATAAACTTTCAGCTAAAGTCAAATACCTTAAAAAAAACCCCTAATTAGCCGATGATGATAGTGAAAGGGATAGATTATGTTCTTCCTCCAATGGGTAAAGATCAATCAAAATCAAAACTCGTAGCAATGAGTGCACATGCATCTACAAAAAACAAAACCATAGGTGACTAATCTTGGCATAAGATCAATAGAAGAGTTTCTAGACTTTGACAGACCTGCTAACCAGAATATCTGCGGTGAAAGTTGGCAGTGGTGTTTTGTGTCAACTACAACATAATACTTGAGCTCAATAACAAAATATAACAACCTCAAGTATTTTTGTTTTAGTCATTAGAAACAGTATGGACCAAAATAACTAAACTAAAAGTTCAAGATAGACAACCAAGCAAAAATTATTGTTGATGTCTTAGACAAATTTAATCCACAATGCTCAAAGTAGGAGAGAATCCCTCGCCTTTGTGCTTTCAAGTGTTTGCTTGCTGAGTATTAAGCAAGTTACTAACCCCAAGCACACATCATGACAGAGTATTCTTCAACTGAATTCTCCATCAATAGTCATGAAAACTTGAGTTTCATGTCTTAACCTCTCAAGCTGCGGTTGATACAAAAAATGACCTTTTCCATATCTCCTGCAATAAGAGATCATTTTCAGATTGATTCTCTCCCATTACCAACAAATATTTGCTCTCTTCACTAACAAAAATTATAATTTTACTCTTTACCCAAAAAAATAGAGAAAGTTTATTTACAACTGGAGTGGCAGTACTGGAAGTGTAATAATGGTTAGGGGAAAGGGGGACAAGAGAGCGCAAAGAAGGAAAAAAATGTACCTGAAGCCTGAGTTTGATGCCCAGTGAGGCGGTACCGGACAGAGTAAGCCTTGCAAAATTATAACAATTATTTCAAAATATTGTTAAAAACAATGATTATCCAACTACAGTCCAAGTAGAATCCTACTCCATTTCAGAGAATAACCTTGTTTTAGACAATGCCAACAATGTTTAAACCCTTCAAAAACCTACTTCTAAAGTTGTTCTCCCAATTCTTTCCCCCTCCTTGCATCTTTTGAAGGGGGTAGGATTAACTATTTAAAATACCTCAGTTCTGGAAAGTAAATTAAAGCATCCACAGTAAACTAAATTCAACTGAAAAACCTAAAGATCTTTTCCAAACAACAGAAAGAGTTCAGCTTGATCATTTATTAATAGAAAAAAGAATGATGAAAAAGAAGGAAAGACATAACTGAAATTGATTTAACCAGTTAGCTTCAGGAATGTAGACCCATTACTAAACTATTATAAAATTCCCCAATATTTAAAGAAACCTCTAAAATCTGAGTACATTCCTCCTATTAAATTCTTCAAAATAACCAACCCAAAATAAGAGATTCAAAAATAATCCACCGAAACACAAAACTAAACAGTTCATCATCAACCAGAGTGACACACATTGTGGCGAAGCTAGAACCGCCGAAAATCAGAAAACCCGCGGGTTACCTAGATTCTTGAGTTTCAAGGAGGGACGATTTCTTCAATTCTTCCTCCAAGGTTCCATTTTTTATTCTTGAAAACTTTAGGAACAAATTAAATCGAACGCGAGAAGGGGGGAAGGGATAGAGTCTGTTTGAAAGATGGGAGAGAACGGTCCAGAGAAGAGTGACGGTAGAGAAGAGAAGAAAGAATCAGAAGATTCGGGGATTTATAAATTCACGGTGAAAGTAGGAAAATTTGAAGAAAAATCTCATTCCCAGTGAACACCTCCCTCTACTTCATTTCTATGTAGTTGCTCTGTAAATTAACTGGAAGTTTCTTGAAAATTTTGAAGATTTAAGCGTTAAAAATAGATAATTTTAAAGATTCGTATTGAAAAATATTAATTTTGAATTAAAAATGATTTCAAAAAATATTAAGAATTGAATGAAAATAACTGATCTGGTGCGCGAGTGGTTGGGGCCATTTTTCATATTTAATTATATTATTAATTATGTTAGTTATTTAGGTTAAAATTAGTATTTTTCTTGTTTATACTATAATTAACTATTTAATTTTGATTATAAATTAATAGATTTCAATTGTTTAATTTTTGTTATAATTAATATGTTTAGTATCACATGATGTTTATTTTTTTATGTTCTTAATTAACAAGTTACTATATTAATGAAGTTAAAAATATGTTTGATATGTTACTTAGTATTATATTTTATTTAAAAATGATTTGTTTATATCTTTTATCTTCTAATATTGTATAGGAAGATAATGAATTAGATTATGAACAATTTGAGAATATTTTATACGGAGGATTTCGTAGGCTATAGTTATTTGTTTCAAACGAATCGTGAATTTAATTCGAAAGACAATTTGGTTGATTGGGTAAAAATGAGCAAAGACAGTTAACACATATATGACGACTATACATTATTTTACAAAAAAATGATTTACGGGTTAAGCCGTACATTTATATTGGTTGCCGTCGGGGGAAGACAAAAAAAAGTAAGGCAATACATAACGATGAAGAAGTAGAACAAGTTGATGTAAAACGTAGGGGCCCGTATGAAACAAAGAAATATAATTGTCCATTTAAATTAAAATGCGAGAAAGATGTTAGCGGAGCACATTGGAAATTATATGTTAAAGATGGAAAGCACAATCATCAAATTGATGTCTATCGTTAGGGTCACTCTTAGGCGGCGAGGCTTACGGATGATGAGTTCAAGCTACTCGAGCAATTGAGTTGTTGTCACGTGGTACATCATTTTATAATAGTGAATTTGCGAGAGGATAATTTATATACCGTTGCTAGGTATGTTATAATACTATAATGTTGGGTAACTTAAATTAATTCTCTTAGATTGAATATGATGTTATGTATTATATATGTTTTTTTTATTTAGTAATAAATTTATATCATGTATTTGTAGTTCTCGAACAATATATAATACTCGGGCGAAGATTAAGAAAAATAAGATACAAGGACGCAACACAGTGGAATAAGTCTTACACATGTGTTCCAAATTGGATACACGTACTTTTGAAGAAACTGTGACAAGACCATAGTGCTTAGCAATATCGTTGTTGCGCATCCAACATCTATTCAGAATTTGAACACGTAATCTTATGTACTTGTACTAGACACAACCTACAAAATGAACAAGTTGCTTTAATAATAAAATTCATATGTTGTTCCATTTGTTAGTTCTATAAATATCTAAGATTCGCATGTTAGTTAATTTTCTATGGCAATATATTATTTAAAATATGTTGAGCGTATGTTATATGTTATTTAAAATTAAAATGAATTAATTAAGTTTTATTATTTTTGTAAAGTTTAAAATTTATTATTCTACTTAGGTATAACATGCCATTATTTAAGGCAGTCGGGATGCCGCCTACTGGAAGGGTATGGGAGTATACGAGTCGTGCGGCATTTGAACCCTAGTGCGAATAGGTGGAGACAAAACCGATAACCCAAGTGCATCAAATCCATGAAACATCTTATGGGGATGTGTGCTAGGTACGCAAATGTGTTGTGCCTACCCCTAGCCCCCTAAAAAAGGCTGTAATCATACGACTGTGAGTCCAACCTCTCCTGTCAGTTACCGGACATAATCCTGTACCTTTGCGTATAGGCTACTCCGGATCTATCTAAATAAATTTCAAAATTATTTCTTTAAATTATTTTGTATGTAGAACTCCGATTATTTATTTATTAATTAATGATTATTCAATTATGAAATTAATTCTTATTTTTATTAAATATTAAAATTATTACACTAATTACTTATTATTTTAATTAATTTTAATTATAATATAATTATTTAATTCTTATTCCTTTATTTTTTTACGAAATAAATTATTACTATTAAATCATTATGAAATAAATTATTTAAATATTTAAATTACACTATATTAAATTAGAAAAATATTAATTATTAAACTAACTAACTTAATTCAAATTACTAATTAAAAATCCTTAAAATAATTATAACGACATTAAATTTGTTTATTATTTAAAATAATACATATCATAATACATTAATTAACACATAATTAGGCATTAATTATTTTACGAATCACTCTAATATTTAACTACATCATAAATTAAATATACTACATGAAAAATTCATAATTCATAATTATAACATGAAAAAACATACTAATATATGCAAAAAATTCATAATTAATACATAAAAACACATACTAATTCATGAAATTAACTAAAAAGACTAATATAATTGACTAATACATATTAAGAACAATTAATATAACAACATACTCACTTTATTAATTTAAAACCAAAAAACATTAAAATCGGAAAAAAGGGGTGAGTGGCGCACCATTCTAATTCATGCGCCAAGGGATCGCGCACTACCCATTTCGTGCGCCAGGGAGTTGCGCAACACCCAAGCCGTGCACCAATTGGGTGCGCCACTCCCTGATTTATATTCGACCGTATTTTTTCGCTCAAAATATAAATAAACGAATATAAAATAATGTATTAATCTTTTTTCGGTATTTCAACAGTTCGATTTTTCTAAATCTTCCTTGAAAGTTAGAGAGATTTAGAGAGAGATAAAGAGTAGAGTGAGAAAATGTTTTGTTAAATTAAATTTTTTGTGAAATTTTAATAAATATTTATAAATTTCATAGTGTAAAAAAATCACAAGCGCGATGCACAGAAGAAAAAGACAAAAATGGTGGAATGGCTTTTAGTTTTAAGTATATAGGTAGAAGTCTTCTGTGCCGCATATTCTTCTACAATCAAAGGTATCTCATTTGTTTTTAGAGGTGTGGCCTTCATTTGCAACTAAAGCGGTAACCTCAATTATCTTCATAAACCTAGAGTTTATGAGATGATAAATTATATGTAAGTTACATAAGAAAATGAAGAGACTTTAATTTATTGACATATGATGGGGAGAGAGGGGGGAGGGGGGTTCATTATATGTTTATAAATAGAGTTTTTAGTTTTTCTTTCTATTCATAAATAGCAATGTATGATCACCTATCAAGTTTATTGAGTCACGCTCAAATAAGCCCAAAATATATAGTGAGTCATTGAGTTTGGGTTGACCAGAACTTTCTAAAGAAAATTTTATTAAATGTTAAGATGATAAATATGGCTTGAAGTATGAATTATTTACGTTGTTATGAATTTTGCATTCTTAAGATTAAACAAAAAAATTTCATTTAAAATCTATAACTATAATTAATCACTTAACAAATTTAGTTATTAGATACACTTAATTCAATAAACTCTTAATTAATTAATTTTATAAGGTAATTTAATTTAACAAAGGCTCGTTTGATAAAATTGAAACTGAAGTATGAAGTTTGAACTGTTTAAATTTTGAATTCTGAATCTTAGGTTTCAATACTGAATTTGAAAACTGAAATTTGAATCTAAAAACTAAATTAATTAATAAGTGGTATGCAAAAAGTGTAATAATTTGTCCAACAATATACCTATTCAGATTTCAGATTTCATAGTTAAACAAAAAAATTTACTTAAAATTTATAATTATAATTAATCACATTTTAAACAATTAAGTAATTTACAAAAACTAGTAACAAATGTACTTAAATTAATTATGTCGATTATCAAACACATTTAATTAACAAACTCTTAACTAATTAATTTTAAAAGGTGAAATAGTCTCTCCATTTTTTTACTTGGCACACTTTGGACATCACACTGTTTAAGAAAATACTAAATTTTATATGGTTTTTTATTTTGTAAACTAGAATGCCCTTTATACTTTTCTCTGTCCTTATTATTGTATCACTAGTTTGCATATTAGAAGAATAAAAAGATATTGCAATTTATTATTAATGAGAGAGTATTTTATAGAAAAAAATTCATTAAATGTTGTCTTTAGAACTACAATGTGGTAAGTAAAAAAAAAAAAAGAAGAGAATTCCCACAATATGTCAAGTAAAAAATGAACGGAAGGAGTACTTTAACAAATAAGGCCTAACTCAAATTAGGCTTGATCCATAAATTTTCTAACCAGTCAGGTTGAGTTTGGGGCACCCGACCTGAATTTTTTTTGTTAACTCATGACATAGTGAGTGGTGCCTCTAACCAATTAAGTTACCACATTGTCACGCCGACTTGATTAAGCGTTGCAACTTTAAGCAATCAAACATGTACATGAATCACTAATACTTCAAGTGGAATCTTCCACTACATTTTCTAATACAGTCTCTATTATACGTATTTTATAAGAGTTTTATTAATGTAAATTATATAAAATAAAAGATAATATTCTTTTTGTTTTTTTACTTGACACATTATGTCAATTCTTTTATTTTTTTGTTTGTAACATTTTAAAAATAATGCAACATTTAATGAATTTTTTTTATTATGTATTTTTATAAAAAATAAAATTTTAATTATTGAAAGTTTCCAGTGGGGAAAACAATCTATTGTTTTCTGTCTCATTAATATGAAAATATTGTACAATATATAGATTGTCCTTGTGACAACTCCTAAATAGAATATGATTAGGAGACCTAACTAAATTACAACTAGGTAACATAATTATACATAGTTTAGGATTAATAGTAATCCTATTTCAATTATATGTCAATCCTTAACACTCCCCCTCAAGTTGGAGCATGAAGGTCGGAAATGCCCAACTTGAAAGCCAACCGATGAAAATGTGTCGGATGAAGAGCTTTAGTGAGAATATCTGCTTGCTGTTCTTCACTGCGAATATATGCAGGAAAAATAAAACTGTCCTGGAAAGCAGCACGAACAAAATGATAATCTATTTCAATGTGTTAAGTGCGTTCATGGAAAACAGGATTTTCGGCGATATGAAGAGTAGCCTGGTTATCACAATGTAATGGAATTGGGCGAGTGATAGGAACATGAAGATCACGGAGTAGAATAGATAACCATTTTAGTTCGCATAAAGTCATTGCCATAGAACGATATTCAGCTTCGGCAGATAAATGAGAAACAGCATGTTGTTTCTTTGTTTTCCAGGAAATAGGAGACCCACCAAGGGAGATAAAATAGCGAGTTAGAGATCGGCGAGTGATTGGGTAGGTACCCCAATATGAGTCACAAAATGCAATTAAGAAAAAGGGAGAGTTAGATTTAAGAAGTATTCCATGACCGGGACTCCCTTTCAGATATCTGACAACTCGGATAGCAGCATCCCAATGAGCACGACGAGGAGCGTGCATAAATTGAGCAAGTGTATGTACAACATATGCGAGTTCAGGTCGAGTGAGGGTGAGATATATCAGCTTGCCTATGAGTCTGCGGTAGAGATCTGGGTTATCGAACAAAGATCCAGATGCTTTTGCCAGCTGATGATTAGGTTCCATAGGAGTAGATGCTGGTTTAGCGCCTAATAAACCTATTTCAGAGATAATTTCCAATGTGTACTTTCGTTGGCATAAAAATAAACCCGTGGGGTTTCTTGCAATTTCTATGCCAAAAAAATATTTGAGAGGTCCCAAGTACTTCATGTGAAAGCACTAATGTAATGAAGCTTTGAATTTCTCAAGTGTGGTTATGAAATTTCCAGTAATGAGTAAATGATCCACATAAATAAGAACACAGAGATAAATATTCTCTCGAGAGTATGTGAAGAGAGAGTAATTGGCATAAGACTGAGAAAAACCATACTTATGAAGAGCAGTAGTGAGTTTTGAAAACCAACACCGAGGGGCTTGGCGAAGACCGTATAGAGATTTCTTCAAACGACAGACTTGTCCTCGGAAGGAAATGCGAAAACCGGGGGGTGGTCGCATATAGACTTCTTCCTGTAAATCTCCATGAAGAAACGCGTTGTGGACATCCATTTGATGAATAGGCCAGTTGCGAGCAGTTGCAACGGAAAGTAGAGTGCGAACGGTGACCATTTTAGCAACTGGAGCAGGTGTCTGTGAAGTCCATATCTGTCATTTGTGTATTTCCCAAAATTACCAAGCGGGCTTTATATCGCTCGATGGTGCCATCTACTTTGTGCTTAATACGAAAGACCTATTTACTCCCCAGAGCACGTTTTCCAGGAGGCAAAGATGTTAAAGACCACGTACCATTTTGTTCAAGTGCATCAATCTCTTGGCGCATAGCTGTGCGTCAGAGAGGATTAGAAACTGCTTCAGAATAGGTGGTGGGCTCGGATTCTGTGGCTACAGATGCTAAAAAATGCATGTGTGAATTAGAAAATTTGCTATAGTCCACAAATTGTGTTATTGGATAAAAGGACGTACCTGAGAGATCCGAAGAGGGTGAGAGAGCAGAGGAGGAATGGGATATAGAAGACTTCCATATGGCGTTGCAATAATAATCTTGGAGCCGAGGTGGAATATTTTTAATTCGAATGCTTCGTCTAGGTGCAGTAGTTGGCAGAATTTCTTGTGGTAATTGTTTAGGAAGATTTTCTTGAATTTGGCCAGAATTTGTATCTGTTTGTGTTGTGCCTCAAGGGGGTTGAATGGGGGCTGCTGAAGATATCTGCCGTGGGCTGCTGCTGCAACGTTGGGGTGCTGGAGGAGAGAGGTTTGACGGTGGGCCGCGTGGAGGAGGGTGCAGGCCAGCTTTGGAAGGTGAAGGTGGGTTGTGCGGGACTGGGCTGTGGGAAGGAGTGAGATGTGGGCCAGGGTTGAAAGGTGGAGATGGGCTGCGTATGTGTGGGCCGCAGGAAGGGTATTCTGGTGGGCCGTGGGAGAGGGCTGTTAGAGGTGGGTTGATAGGTGGGCTCTGGGATGGGTTTATGGAATCTGGTCTTGTTGGAAGTAGGCTGCTCAGATGTGGGCTGTGGGAAGGGGCTGGTGGTATGGGATTTGGGCTGCGCGGATGTGGGTTTTGGGTTGGTGTTTCTAGGTTGGGTTTATTTGCTAAGCTCCCCCTATCTTGCATAATATGTTGTTTTGACCCCAAAACTTGTTCTCCAAAATTGTAAAATTGGCCGAAGTCTATAGGAAATATGGAAGTGGTTGATGTTTCTTGGAATGGGAATTTTGTTTCATCAAAAATCACATCTCGGGACACAAGGAATTTTTCTGTTTGTAAGTTATAAAATCTCCATCCTTTCTTATGAAGAGGGTAGCCAAGAAAAACGCACGGTTTGCTGCGGGCACGAAATTTATCTTTGGGTGTATCATGGTCATTAACATAAGCTAAGCACCCAAAGCTTTTAATGTGAGAGTATGATAGCTTCTTCCTATATAACAACTCATAAGGAGTCTTACTATGTAACAAATTCGATGGAGTTCGATTTATGAGATACCCTGCCGTCAAAACACATTCTCCCCAAAATTTTATAGGCAAATTAGCTTGAAATCGCAAGGCCCGAGCTACATTTAAAATATGTCAATGTTTGCGTTCAACCCTTCCATTTTGTTGTGGTGTGCCAGCAATAGTAGTTTGGTGGATTATGCCATGTTTGGCAAGATAGGATTTGAGAGGTGCAAATTTTGTCCCATTATCACTACGGATTGTCTTCACAGTTTTGTGAAATTGTGTTTTTATCATGGCAAGATAATCTTGAAGAGTGGACGTAACTTCACTTTTCTCGGATAGGAGATGTATCCAAACTGCCCTAGAATAATCATCTAACATAGTGAGAAAATATGAAGCACCTATAGTTGATGTGGTTTTGTATGGGCTCCTCAGATCACAATGAATTAAGTCAAAAATAGTAGAGGCTTTATTGATGCTAATAGGAAAACAATCACGAGTTTGTTTGGCATGTAGACAAATGGTACAAAGAGATCTGCCAGTTGAAGAGTCTTTAGAAATACCCAAAAAATTTGTCACTACATACTCGGAAGGATGTCCAATCGTATATGCCATAATGTGCTTGAGTCAAGAACTGTGCTGGAAAAAGTGTATAATTCCTTCAATTCCATATGGTTTGTAGAAGAAGATCCCATTCCTCTGCTCACCCACTCCAATCGGCCTCATCGAGATATGGTCCTGTATAACACAAAAATTGTCAGAAAGAGTGACAAAACACTTCAAATCTCGTGCCAATTGATATAAAGAAATTAAATTGCATGTGAGTTTAGGAATGAACAACACTCGGTGGAGTGTTAATCGTGGATTTAAAGAGATCGTTCTTTCTTGTGTAGCAAAAGTCTTGGCACCGTTAGGTAATCCAATGATGTGTAGACGGATAGGATGTATATTTGTTAAAAAAAATTTCCTACCGGTCATATGGTGAGAACATTCTGAATCTAAAATCCATAAATTTTCCATAACAGATAATTTTTCGGATTGCGTGTTATTTGAATTTTTTAATGCAGTCAACAGTGTTGACCATTGGTCAACTGTCAAAGCTGGAAAGGCCCCCTGGGCCAGGCCCGTTACTGCCCGGCCCGCTACTGCTTGTACTTGGCCCGCCGTTTGGCCCGTTACTGTGGATCGGCCCGCCCGGCCCGCGGCTATCTTCTTCCCCAACGAGCAGGTCATCTCTGAACATGTCCGCTGCCGATCTTCCTTGCCGGACTGAAGCGGAGTTTGCCCACACCTCCAGCGGTCTCCCCCCGTCCGTTGCGCGAGTTCTCGGCGGCTGCGGTTGCTGTCTTCCTCCTCGTCCAGATCTGCCGCCATGACAAGCTTTATTGTTGTTCGTCGATGATAGGCCGCGGCCGGCGGCAAGATGTTGTGAGTTTTGCGGCCACCATTTCGGATATCCCACAAGCTGGAAGCATCCGGTGACATCGTGTCCAGCCCGTTTGCAATAGGTACAACAGAATTTTGAAGGAAAAGATCTGCGATTTTTTTCAGCGGTGAAAGCGGCACCGTCGCTAGAGTAGTCTCCTATTCGTGTTGAATTTTTGTGCTGTTCTTCTTTGCAAATCTGAGCAAGAACTGTTCGTAACTTGGGTATAGGTTCTTGTTGAATCATATGGGAACGAATAGTGCCATAAATTGCACTGTTTAATCCCATTAAAAATTGGAAAACTTTCTCATTTTCTCTTTCTCTTATGATAAAGGTCAACAGTTCTGTATCTGTGCTGGACAGGAGTTGAGTATAGTTTTCTAGTTCATCCCATAGCTTTTTTAGACGTGAAAAATACACGTGTACTGAATCACTGCCTTGTTTGCAATTTGCCAAAGTGGCTTTTAATTCGTATATTCGCGGGCCGGTGCCAACTAAAAATCGTTCCTTCAAATCTGTCCATAATTCATCAGCTCTCTCGAAATGAAATATGGTGGATCGGAGAGAGGGTTCGATAGTGTTGAGAATCCAAGAATTCACAAGATTATTGATTTCCCACCATTCTTCCTCTTTGTCTGGATCTCCTTCAGGAATTGGGATTATTCCGTCAATGAATCCCAACTTCTTCTTCGATCTTAAGGCCATGCGCATGGCTCTTGCCCATTCTGCATAATTATTATCCTTCTCAGTTCCTCTTAGCTGGACTGTTGTTAAAATCAGTCCAGGTCCGTCAGTGGATGCTACATAGTAAGCATCTTTCTTCATTCGGCGAACATGGCTTTCTTCCACCATGTCGTCATCAACGTTTCCAATATTGTCGTTACTCATTATGAGAGTTTTCCGACAATTGGCTCTGATACCATGAAAGTTTCCAGTGGGGAAAACAATCTATTGTTTTCTGTCTCATTAATATGAAAATATTGTACAATATATAGATTGTCCTTGTGACAACTCCTAAATAGAATATGATTAGGAGGCCTAACTAAATTACAACTAGGTAACATAATTATACATAGTTTAGGATTAATAGTAATCCTATTTCAATTATATGTCAATCCTTAACAATTATTTTTAACTTTTATAATATTGGAATTTGTAAAATTAATAATGAAGAGAGGTGTTATTATAAAGATTATTCTAATTCATGAAAGAAAAAAATATAAATATTCGCATTTTTTAATATGCGTTATAATTCGCCTACTTTTAATATATGTAATATTTAACGCATGATAATATTTATAAGAAAAAAAAAAACATCACGAATATCTCGTCTTACGATAATGCCTACACATATGGACAATATGAGGGCAAATTGGTCATTACAGAGTAGAAAAGACAGAACACCTAAATTGATGATCATCCCAATTCCATCGTTATCTCATTAGTGTTTACTTTTTAATTCTTTTTGGGTAAAATCTCATTAGCCATTACCAAAGAAATTGACTCGAATATTTTGCACCAATATATAGCACTTTCTTTATAAAAAAAATATACAAAAATAATACAGAAAGTGTTATATAAAGTGATACAAATAATTTTTCTATAGACAATCCTAGATGTGAAGAAATCATCCAAATAATAATCCTGTAATATCAAATTGTTCCTCCGAATTACCTGAACTTTAATATCGATTCCATGTATCTCTCACACTAGAGCTGCAAATAAACTGACTTAACCCGAGCTTTAGCTTATTGAGTTCGAACTTGTCCGAAATTTACTAAGACTCGAGCTCGTTCGAACGAAAAGTTTTGAACTCTAGGTCGGGTTAATAAATTTTTAGAATAGCTCAAACTTGGCTCGAAAAAGCTCGAGCTCGAACTTGAGTTTGATATTATAAAACTTGATTTTTAAAAATTTTTATTTTTATTTTTTTGTATTGTAATGTTCATTTAATTACATAAATATTTAATCTATATTCAAATATGGAGCTTTTATGTTGTTATTTAAAAAAAATTACATAAGTATATAAATAATATATCTTATTTTGTAGAAATATTATTTACGATCAGAATCATCTACTACATTTTCTAATTCAATTTCTACTACATTTATAAACGATAAACCCTAAATTCTAACGAAAAAATTACTATTGAAGGAAGTGTATTATACTGTGCATTAGAATATGTATTAAACAATTGTGAGTGATTTATTTATTCTACCAATAACATAAAAAATATTATCGATTTCGTTTGTGTGTGTCATATAATCATCTACCTTAAATATTTTAATTTAATATTAATAAGTTACTAAAACTAATTAAAATATTTTGAACATCACTTTTTAATTTTAATATTTATATAATTAATAATTATGTAATGATATACAATTACACAAATCTTCTAATACAAACAGTGGCGGAAGTAGTTAGGGGCTCGGGTAGGCTCGAGCCCCTCCGAGCAAATTTATTTTTTTTACTATTTTTGATATATTTACATTCAAGCCCCTCCAATTTTATTTTTTTCAATAGAACCCCACAACTTTTGGTCTGGGTTTAGGGTTTAAAAAAAAAAAAGGACGTTCTCTCGCACGGTGCCGCACCCCACACCAGAAAGGTGACTGCGCTGCGCGGACGCAGCTGCTCGGTGCTCCTCCAGTCCTCTGGACTTCTGCTGCTCTGTTTGATTGTTTCTGTTCCTCACTTGACATTTACTCTGCTCTGCGGCTCTGCTTCTCTGCTAACTGGTGCTGCTAGAGCAGCTGGAGTGCTGCAGCTGTGCTGTCAGCCACTGGATTGCTCCTGCCTGCTTTCTTCGAAGATCTCGAAATGATCTTCTAGTTCCGGGGAGAATTTGCAAAACTCCGTTTCCATGTCGGTACGACTGAATATGCGTTAGAAAGGTCAATCCCTCCCCTACGACACCAAAAAACCGGGCCAAAGATTGTCGGGAAAACTATGCTCAATAGGAAGATTTCAGTAACCAACTCGAAAAGGGGGACACTTATTGAGAGTATATGTTTTCCTAAAGGGGAACTTTTATAGTAGACTTCTCTTCTATTGAAGAAAAGGTAAGCACCACTGTACCAGCTTCTCTTCTATTGGATTGATTGTTTAGTTTCTAGGGTTTTTTTTTTTTTTTTTGGTGTAAAAATATGATTGCTCGTTTAATTTATGTTCTAACTGTTAGTATATGCCCTAAGACCAATTGACTCGCATTTATGATTTATGAAGCATGTATTTTTTAATTGTATTTTATGCTCTTAGTCATCAAGTATGTGACTTGATAGTAAACCCTTATAGGCAATAAAATATTATTCTTATTTGTCCCTAGTTTATTACATCTTGTGAACTAGTGTGAAGTTGATTGATGGTCAAGTTTTACTGATCATGAATATGAGATACAAAATCAATTCATAAATACATATTGAGAATATTGTATTGGACATGACCCAAAGTGAAGAAGAAATATTGCATGGGTTTAAGTTATAAGTATTTCTTCTCAGTTTTATATTTGGTGTCCTTTGACCTAATGTTTCTAATGTTTCTTGCATGGGGAGAAAATATGTTTTGACATAGTCAAACATCACTTTTAATTAGGTGATTATTATGACTATTGGTTGGCTTATTTTCTTGTCATGGCTTGAATATTGGAGATAGTGAAAGGGATTTATCACTCTCTTTTTAGAGAGATATCCATGGGCCCCTTGATAAGGAAGACTGGAAAATATGCATGACCATGCTCAAATAAGTATTAATAAGGTGTTATTAATATTATTTGTTGGAACAGTCTGTCTGGTGATCAAGTAAATAGTTAATTAAGTTTTATAAGGATGGCTTGATCCATGCCTTATACTTAATTAGGATATCGTGTGACAAAAGAACTAAATATTAAATCTGATGCTAGGTTATTATTGCATTTACTTAACTTGGGTAAGCATAATGTCTTGCTAGAGGCCGCTTATGTTTTGTGAATAAATGTCTAGGATATTTTTCATTCACTGCCAACGTTAAGTGAACCTACAGGGTCACACATAGACAATCTTGTGAGCATAATGTCCACGTTCAATGAATCTAGATTGTGTCCAGATTTATTGACAAAAGAGGAATCAGATTCCATATTGTATTTTCTGGTAAGTTAATAAGTAATTAATTTTATTTAATCAAATAAATGAAATTAATTACTTAATATTACTCATCCAACCGTTGGATGATTATAGGAATGGACGGACGAGATTAAACTGTCATTAGATGACAGTTAGGGTTTTGATTTTGACAGCTATAAAATGTTATGTTAACCTTTTTTTGGCAGCCATCCTTTATCTGATTAAAGAAAAACAAAACCCTAAACCCTAGAATGGCGATATAGTATCTAGCCTCCTCTCTCCAAAATACGACCTATTACCAGATAGTCAGGATCAGTTTTGAACAGTTTTCAGAACACAGAAGGAGCTAGCATCCCGATCGCTTGCTGAGGAGTTCGTCGCGTAGATACCAGTAGAGGGCGAAGTGTAAACAGCAGCGCCTCTACATCGAATAATCAAAACATTGAGGTAACTTCTATCCAATCGGTTTTTCTAGTATGTGCAGATCTTGTTGGTGGATTTCCGTAGTTTTATTTTATTATGTTTTTTTGCCTACGGTCTCCAACACAAACTTCTAATTAATTATTAATGTCAACAGTGAAATGTGTTGAATTTAATTTAAAATGTTTGAATATTTATTATATAGGGTTTTAATATGGACAACTATTTTGAAAAGTGGAAGAAGGGTTCTAAACCGGAACCGGTTGAAGAAACATTGTTTAAAAAAGTCTCGAGTACGGGTAAAGTTTTCGGATTGTGAGATTATTGGTGATCCAAGATTGCGTAAACGCATTGATAGTTATCTTTATGAAATTAGAGATGAATGTAAACGTATTTGTATGAATGTTATTTGTTTTTATATTAATCTTCTAATCGTTCTAAATTAATTGCAGTTCATATTGGATTTTGTCTTCTGATCATACTCATCAGTTATCTAAAGACTCTGATCAAGATTCTCAGCTTTGATAGATGTATTTATCCCGTTGATAGATGTATTTATCCCGTGAGTGATGGGTAATCATTCTTCGTGAGTGATGGGTAATCACTTTTCATTGGTAATGGGCGATTACCTATTTTTTGTTATCTTATTTGTAAATTTGGAATTGTTTGAATGTTTTTGTACTTGGAATGCATCTATTTTATAGACGAAATTCTGAAAATTTTTTTAATATAGTTTAGCCCTTTCAAGCTTTGTTTGCTGGTTCCGCCACTAAATATAAACAATAAAAGTGTGAACGTTTTGTATATTTTATTTAATAATTCGACATATTTAATATATCTATGACTATATATAATCTTGAACTCGAATTCGAGCTCAAAAACTAAACATTCAAATCGAATTTCTGTTAAATACTCGACTCATTTAGTAATATAATCTACTCGAATTTGGTCAACGTTAAATTCGACCGGAACTTTTCACAAATTGTTTGTTAAAAATTTGATTCGTTTGTAGTCCAATCCACCCACTTCTCCACCGTATTCAATTTAGCCGTTCATCTCACCCATCTAATCCAAATCATTTCATCCAACGTCCAATAGTTACTCGTGTAACTAAACGTACTATCCCTCGTAACACTTTAGCCCGACTTCAAACCCGATCTATTCGCGAAAAATAATCCCCAAAATTCCGTTAATTGTCGTTTCAATTTCCTCTCCCTCGCTTTATCTCTCTAGAACTTTCTCTCTCTACCTCTACCTACAAATTTCGAACGGGAATTCTACTAATACATGTGAATTTTTCTATTTAATATTTGATTCCGGTGGAAATCGTGGGTTGTTTTGGTGAAATTTCGTGTTTCTGTACGAAATTTCTCTTTCTGTTGAATTTTTTTGGGCTGTAGTTGAATAGAAATGGAGATGATTGCAAGGGAAGAATCGCACGTTCTTAGTATGGAAATTTCTATGGTTTATGGAGTTCAAGCGTCTGTATATCGAATAGGTGGCCGATGTGGAAAAAAAGATGCAATACAATTCACGCCGCGGAGTTGTAAGTTTAGGGTTTGTTAAATTACAGTACGGGTCTGTCTGTTCTTGTTGTTGCTATTAGACTTCATTTCTTTTCTGTGCTTTTTCTTTGTTTTTGTTCTCATTGAAGCTGAATTTTGAAGTGAAAATCCTCGAATCCCCAAGTCTTTCTTGATAGTAAATGCTTTTTCATGGGTGAAATGATGACAAACTTGTACGTGGAGTTTGGTCAAAGTAGTTGATAACAAAGGTCTGGGCGATCTGGACTGGCTGATTGTTAGTTAAATTATGAGGGGTAATTGTACACTTCTATCTTTTCTGGTTGAATTATGAGAGAACTGGGTCAAAATATTGAATTTAACTTGAGCTGGAACATATGGGATTTGAGGTTTCATCTTGCTGCTAATGTTCAGTAGGTATCCTTTGGTTTGTGCATATGTAATGTGGTTTGGAATTAGTGGAGCTTGAGATTGGTGTTTGGGTTGTCTGTGGATATTGAGAAATTTTGTTGTATCAGAAGCTTATGCTTTTGGAAAGAACTTGATTTCTACGCTTAAGAATTAACAAGTTTGAATGGCTGAAAGGAGGGAACTAGGTTTTCCAAAACACGGTGTTTGTAGTCTGAAAGAACAAGTGGCAAGGAAGACATTACGCAATGTGAGACTTCAAGGGCATACTTATGTTGATCTTAGGAAAGATGGAAAAAGGGAGGTGTTCTTCTGTACCTTGTGTTTAGCTCCATGCTACAGTGACTCAGTCTTGTTCAAACATTTGCATGGTAATCTGCACACAGAAAGGCTAGCTGTTGCTAGAGCTACTTTGCTAAAGCCAAATCCTTGGCCATTTAATGATGGTATGATTTTCTTCAATGATTTGCCTGATGAAGATAAGTCCTTACCTGTTACAAGTGCTGATCAGATTCCCATTCTAGACACTCAAAGCAATCTTGAAAACCCTCTTGCTATTGTTAGTTGGCAGAAGAATTTGGGTTCTGATGAGAATCATTCACAGATTTCTCTTAACAGGGGAGTTCTTCATGAAGTTCCTAATGTAAATGAGGATAGGGTTGGTTATCACTTGGTTATTCCCGGTGTACTATGGAAAAATGAAGTCTCTTCTTTAGAGGTGACATATGTGGGTGTTGCACAGATTGCTGCTCGGTTTGTTGAGAAGGATGGGTTTTTGGATGATTTTCATAGAATATGGTGTGAATGGTTTGGAAGAATGGATTCAGGTAATGAGGGTAGCCATGTGGTTTTGGAGCACGATTTTGCAGTGGTCACTTTTTCCTATAACTACAATTTAGGAAGAAAGGGACTAATTGATGACATAAAGTATTTGCTTCCATCTAGTCCTCATTCCGAATCTGAGGATAACAGTGGCTCTAGGAACAGAAAGAGGAAGTCTTTTTCTGATCCTGAGGATGTCAGTGAGTTTATGGGTAATCAGTATGACTCCTCTGGGGAAGAATCTCAGTCTTCAAACAGTTTGAATGCAAAAGTGCTCCTGGACGGGTATGATGATCAGCTACTACATGCAAGAGTCCTAAAAAGTAAAACAATGAGGAGAGAGTTGAGGAGACAACAGAGTGTGGCTGCTGAGAGAATGTGTGATATTTGCCAACAAAAGATGCTCCCTGGCAAAGATGTGGCTGCACTCTTGAATAGGAAAACTGGAAGGCTTGCTTGCAGCAGCAGAAATTTAACTGGGGTATGACAAACACTCTCTTGCATGTTTTGTTATTTACTGATGACATGATGTTGCATAGTTGAATATCTTGATAGTCACTTCCAGTTTCCGTTGGTCTGTGGATTGTGGACCTCTACTCTATACAAATATGTAATATTTTGTATGCAACCCCTGTTCTGTACTTGCAGGCATTTCATGTATTTCATGTTTCCTGTCTCATTCATTGGATACTCCTCTGTGAGTTAGAAATCTATGCGAAACAGTTGGATGCACCAAAAGTGAAACGGAGATCTAGGAAAAAGGCTGGAGGCAAGCGCAAAGGAAAGGGGAAGAATGAAGAAATAAAAGCAAATAGGCAAATCTGTTCTGCATTTTGCCCAGAGTGCCAGGGAACTGGTATAAACATTGAAAGCGATGAGCTGGAGAAACCAACTGTGCCTCTTTCAGAGGTCTGCAGTATATCAATGCCCAGCATTTTATTTTATGAATCTTTATTTTGATATATTTAAATTTGATTTTCTTTTCTGTGACCATCCTGCCACCTTTGCGGCGAAAACTTAAAATGGTTGAAAAAAACAGGGGAAGACTAGGACAGTAGATGCGGTACTTTTTGTTGTCCGTTTCCTTTTTCCTTAAGGAGAAATAGTGCAAGTCTAACAATCATTGTCATACTTGGTATCAATTACTTCAGTAAAATCAAATCCGTCCTTTTGCATCCTTTTTTGGTCTCAAAGGTTCATTTGTGGTTCAGATCTTCAACCATCCTTCTTTTGCGTTCCTTTTTTGGTCTCAAAGGTTTTATTTGTTGTTCAGATCTTCAAGTATAAGATAAAAGCAAATGATGCTTGTAAAGCATGGTTCAAGAGCCCTGAGCTGTTGCAGAATTGCTCGCTTGGATTTTATTTTCCTCCCCAGTCGGAAATTATTTCTCAGGTTAGGACATGTCCTATGACATGTTTTATTTAGTACAGAATAGGAAAAATATTCATGGTGAACACCTTCTTGATGACAGATCTCCTGTATTATCTGCTTGTTGACAGGAAAAGGTATCACCGCTGAAGTTGCTACCCTTTTATCGTGCCAATGAAAGCAGACTTTGCAGTCCCAACAATGGAAGCCTCTTCTGAAACTTGTAACAGCCATGACTTGTAAGTTGATATCTATAATTCTTGTGAATAAAAAGATTCTGATGAAGAAAGTTGGTCCTTAACAGAAGGTATATATAGCCGCTCGAATATAGCTTGTTGGATTAGTTTAACTTGTTGATCTCTTTCATTTCAAGTGCTGTACAGTCTTGTGGGGCTATGGACATGTTTGTAGATGAATTGCTTGGGAATGATTACGTGTAATGGATGAATCAATTGGGTCTTATGTGCAACCTTTTCTTGTAGAATAGCATATATATATATATATATGTAGTAAGCACAGGCCAATTGACTAGAAAAATTAAATCTTTATTTAAAATTCTATTTCCATTAAACAAGATTGAATGGGGGAGAACCTAGTTACAATGACAGAGAATGAAAAGGTATACAAGAGTAATTTCCCTCTTGGATTTGAGGAAGAAGTTTTTAGGCATGTCAAGAGTTGTCCCATTCCGAATCGAAAATATGTAACTTAATGCCTGTTTTTGAAAAGGTCTCCCAATCCGAAGTGCAAGGCTCCCACTTTACACCTGGTTGTGTAAAGGTCCTTAGTTTCACCTTCTTTAAATCCTTGTCCCAGAATTTGATTAGTTTTAAATCATCATGATTTTGCTGTATACTGTTGCCACTTGTTCTACCTATGAGCATGAAATGGAGGAACTAGGAATATTGTTTAATGGCTTTAGGTTGACAGATCCAAAGCAGTTTGAAATGAAGGTGGAAAACAAATGTGTATACCCGATTCTTGCACTTGAGGTTTAGGAAGCAGAAAACCACCCCGACTCTTCTCCTCTTCCTCTTCTTCTTCTTCTTCGCAGTTGCACATTAGCATCTCATCTAAACTGATATCTAGAGAGGACTTTTGATTCACTCAATGCAATCAAGAATTTCTTCAAAAGAAACCAGAGGGAAGCATCTGTCTTCCCAACTAGGTTTATCTTTATCTCAGAAACCCAACGAGTCGGAACACTTTTTAAAAGATACACTAGGAATCCAATGGCCATCATATTCAAAGCGAACAATACTTGGAGCATCAACATGTAATTCTTTTAAATTGTTCTTCATAAGTTAATGATTTGATATTTTGATTTTCTGAAAGTCCTCACAACTTCAATTGTCAGATCCTCTAGGCAGGGGAATTTGTACCCAGAATCGAAAAAACAAGTAGTATCTGTGAAGCAAATATGATACGACAATTTCAAAATCTTGAGGCTTTTAGATGCACCCAAATTGAGGCGCAATTTTCTAGTACCGCTGAAACTATAATTGGAACAGGTAAAGGATTCAAGTTAGAATTGGTGCTTCTTCAACTTGATTCCTTTTATCTTGAGATGCACAAATGTAAAGAGTTTTAAGCCTCGGAAGTTGAATGACCTTATAATTTTCAAGAATTCTCAAGAATTCAATATTCTGAGAAACCTGCAAGTTTATTACATAACTACTAAATTCTTCTCCTTTTAGACAGAAATCCAGCTTCGAAAATCGTTCCAGGACAAGTAGGAAAAAACACAGTACGGATTTCGAGTTTACTGACTCTGTTTTCTAAAACTGTTTCCAGCCATCTAAGGCGGGGAGTTCCGTTCATTTGAATCTTGAATGTTTGTATCCCTGCCTTTGATGCTTTGTGCCTTAACAGAGTTTGATTGACGTGTCTGTAGAATCCTTGTTTCGGTTCTATGCTGTATTTGTATTCCACCAAACTCATCAAATTTATTCCACCAAACTCATCAAATTTAATCCGAATCTTACAGAGATTAAAATCCAAATATGGTCGTGTCCTCCAGGCCTTGAGCCATGCCTTACCCTCCTTCTTCTAATGTTACAAGAGAGAATATTTCATGTATAATGGCTTCGGGTAATTCTGTTATGCTGCTGCCGCCGCCTTCCATGGCTACTGAATCTCTCAATTTTCTCGGTTCAAAATCCCCAGTCTCAAATCTCATGCACGCCTGTATTTAGGGTAGAGCAGTGATAGGCTCCTTGAATTGGAGGCGGCGATTAATTATCTTGGATGTGGTCATTTTGGTAAAATGACCTAAAATTACGTGTGAAGATTACTTAATTATCCTTTTATAAATTTGGTACGCGATTTTTGAATTTTGAACAAAAGTATTGAGTACGACGTCCATTCTTATTGTGTTAGATTTTTCATTGCAAATTACATTAAAATCGTCATTCGTCTACTCTAAGTGCATTAACTCACTCTTTCACATTGCCACACCATTCATTATCTTCTCTTTCATTTTCTCTCAGTAAAGTAAAGTTAGTTGAGAGTTTATTTCTACATCGAGCTAATGAGCTCACCAGCGTGAAGATTGGGCTTACTCCTCGTCTAGTGACCTTACGTTTGACTATTCTTCTCACATTTATTCTTCTTATAGTAAATTAAAAATTTTAGAGTCGCCAATTGTTTTCTAACTTCTTGCTCGCCATGCTCTTGTATGCTTAAAAATATTGGCCATGATGGTTGACTCCAATAATAGTCACAAATGACATTTTGTATCTGTTAACAAGATACGTTGAATCAACACAGACCACATCATTAAATTCTTCATAAACTACTTTACTTCAAGGGTGTACCAAAAAAGCACTATCTAGCCTACCTTAATCATCCATGCAAATCAAATTTATATTCTTTTGATGCATTCTAATGAACATTTTATTTATGCAATCAGCATCCCCAACTCTAATGTTTAACCTCCTCACCTTCTGGACATAGTTCTTGCAGTCTCTAGTAGACATTCTAATTTGTCCGGTCCTTTAGCTTGTACCTCCAAAATTCTCACATTCTTGCTGGGCTTTAGTCCAACCATGTCGTGCATTTCCAGTTTCCTCTATTAGAATTTAGACTTCTATAGCAAGCATAAACTTGGACACAAACAGGTGTAATTCGTGATTGTATTGTTCCATAACCTTTGAGACTTTCCACATTCTATTATCTTTCAAAATTGCACAAATATGAGCAGGACATTCTATCTTTGACCTCTTATAAGTGCTAGCTTTTCTACATCTATCACAACTAATAGTTTGATATTATTTGAAAGGACCAACTCCTTTTGAACTAGATTTTTTAGTAACACTAAAACCTTTACTTTTTGCATATGTCTGATATGAATAAAAAAACTCGTCAATGTTGTTGAAGTATTTACCTATGATTATAGGGAGTACTTGCTCTGTTTCTCGACCTTTGGTTCTTGGAGTTCTTCGGCATCTTTGCTTCCTTCCCTTAGCTCGGCTTCCTCGCCGCTACCATCATTCAACATCAGCTCGCCTCCTGATTTGGAAATGTGATTTCCCTCAATTATAATTCGTTTTCAAGCTGGAACTAAGTATTCGATGAGAGAATACCGGAATCCGATTTGTTTTTAGAAGTTATTATTTTAAAAAACAACACAAAATTAACCTTTAATATTAGATAGGCTACCCTTGTAGCTGTATTCAAAGAAAGATTTATTGGGTTTGCATTTACAACAGTAGTTGTGATGTGTTGCCTTCCTATCTTCTAACACATATATCCTGAGTTGACCTGGTGCATAGTAACCGTCATGAGCTCGCCACTTGTCTGTTGCGCGTTATTACAGCTCGCATTTTGATCGTTGCGTTTGAAGTATAGTTGGCATTTTTATGTTTGCATCTTTACTGAGCTAAGAAATGTGCAGATTTTGAATGGGTGACGTAGAGCTAGCTTGATAGCTTGCCAAGAATTTATTTTCATACTTGATAGCTTGAATGTTAATTATTTGTTTTCTTTAGAATAATTTTTATATTTTTTTGGAATGTTACTATATGAACTTTGTGATTTTTTCTTTTTTTTTTCCTTAAATGTTAACATATGAAATAATTTTTTTTTTGGGTTTTTTTTCTAATTGTTATTGTATGAAATTTTTGTTCGTTACAATGCTTTTAAATTTTTTTTCAATATATAATGTGTTCATATTTTAATTTTTCGTACTATATCGTAACAGAACGGTGTAGATCCAAGTACATTTGAAGAATTCTTGGAAGCGGAAGAATACGTGGATCACAGACATTTATTTGCAACCGATCGAATCTTTAATTCGAAACTAGAGTTGGTTAACTGGGCAAAAGAAACAGCTATAAAAGTGAACACGTATTTGATTGTCACTCAGTATTTAAGGTCAAGAACATCCTACCGCCGACCGTATGTTACACTGGGTTGCGAGCGTGGAGATGCAAATAAACCGAAAAAGAAGCCCGTAGTCGACGATAAAGAAGAAGAAGTTCAAGTAAAAAGGCGGGGTCTTTACGGGACTAAAAAGTGTAGTTGTCCCTTTAAATTAAAAGGCGAACAAATGGCAATTGTGTGAAAATTGGCAATTATTCGTACACAATGGGAGGTATAACCATGCAATAGGTGTATATAGTCACGGTCACGCTCATGCAGCAAAACTGACGGAGGAACAACTGATACAATTTGAGCAATGCAGGAAGAGTCATGTGTCACCTCGTAATATTTTACGATTTTTTCGAGTACAAAATGTGGGTTGTGCTGTCAGGTACGTTGCATCAACTCTAATGCACCTTGGTTTTATGTTTAGGGTTTAAATTGAGGTTCTAATAATATGATTTGCATGACTTTTTGTAGTTCCCAGAAAGTATATAACGTCGTTGCGAAAATTAAGAAAAATAGGATGCAGGGGCGAAACAGGGTTGAAGAAGTTCTCTGCTTAAGTGCTATACGAGATTACGCGGTCTTCTATAGAAACCGTGAGGACAGCAACATGCTCAGTGACATTGTCGTTGCACATCCGATATCAATTGAAATGTTGAGAACGTGGCCATACGTACTTATAATGGATACGACATATAAAACAAACAAGTAAGTTGCATTAAATTTGTTATATTAATTGTACATTTACGTGTTATTTGCAAATTGACTGTTTAGGAGTAACCCTTGAATGAATAGTAGAATGAAATATGTAATAATTAATCGATTTTGTGTTAAGTTTGCTGGGTTTTATGTTTATTTTATAAACAAGTTATCTGCTTTATGTGTTTTTTAAAAATAGGTACAACATGCCACTATTGGAAATGGTAGGGATGACCCCAACTGGTAAGAATTTCACTGTGGCCAGTGCTTTTATGCGAAATGAGCAGGCTACGACGTATAGATGAGTTCTTCAACAAATTAAGCATCTATATTTTTCGAATACAATGTCAACAGAGAATCAAGAAGATGTTTGTGAGACTATGCCGAAGGTAAATTACAGATAGAGAATGTGGTTTAATGCCCGTGATCGGCAAAGTGTTTAGTACAGCGTACCATATGCTATGTAGAAGGCACATCAATAAGAACGTGTTGGCTAAATTAACCGAGTTGATAAAAAATGAAGAGGTTGCATCACGGTTTGTAAATGGGTCATGGAAGAAATTGTTGGACGAAATCGATGAGCAGGAATACTTAAGGAAATTGGATGCTCTGAATACGAAGTGGAAGAGCAGACTGGACTTCCTACACTATTTGTTCAACAATTGGTTAAATCTCTTTGCTCATAAATTCGAGAGATGTTGGATTAAGAGTCATATGCATTTTGGGGTGGAGACCACCAATCGGGCTGAGTGTGAGCACTCAGTGCTGAAGCTATGACTTTCAACATGCCATGGTGATTTGGATACTGTGTTCCTTAATATTGACTCACTTATTGAAGGTCAAATAGCAGACATTAAGGCATCATTAGAGTTTTCCAGGACTAAAGAGAAGCATAATGTGAAGAGTAATCATATATTTTATATTGTAAGTAATAAAATCAGTCACTTGGCATTCAAAAAGATATGGTTGGAGATAACGAGAGCTGCCAGGATATATGATGCTCCAAAAAATAAGTGCGGCCACTATTTGAGGACGTCACATGGCCTCTCTTGTGCTTGCGAGCTGATTACACGGTTCGATCATGTTCTTCCTATACAGTTACATGATATTGATGCCTTTTGGCAGACACTAGAAATTAGCGGTCCTTATCCTTCAGCTCGGCAACAGGACATGGATTCTGAGATGCGTTCTCTCACTGACCTCTTGCATCAGATAAGTACAGGACCCATATCCAAAGTTAGAGAGATGCGTCATCTTGCGAAAGGGGTACTGAATCCTGTTTTGCCTGAAGATCCAGGTGTGACATTGACATCACCTCCCGAGGTAGCAGTCACTAAAGGGCGGAAGAAGACGGACTTAAAAAAAAGAGACAAGTCACATTGGGAGCATGTATCAATTGCTCATTGAAAGATACAGAAGTCAAGCGGATCTGTTTCTGGTTCTGGGTCGTTGCCCGGATCGGGTTCTGGTCTGGGATCCCGTGGAAGAGGGAGACCGCCACGAGCTCCTAGGGAAAAGGGCAGAGGACGCGACCTTGGCCGAAGTAATTTATCTGCTGTGAAACATGCATCCTCGTGTTCCACATTCCTTTACACAAACGCTTTCCCTGCTTTCATTTATCCTTTCATCAGCAATTGGGAGAACGTGATTGGTGATGGAAATTGTGGTTATCGGGTTGTGGCAAATTTTGTGTTTGGTGATGAACATCTGGCCAGAGGTTTGTAGAGGAATGCTTTATGAATTGGAGATTTCGAAAAATTTGTACGTTAATTTAATGGGTTCAGAGGAACGTGTTAATGAGCTTGTTCATAGGATAAATTGGCTAATGGATGGACCTGTGCCGTACGCGCATTAGTTCGAAACACCTGATTCGCTTTACATCATAGCAAATGCATTTAATCTGTGTGTGATACTAATTGCACAGCTTGGTTCTACGACTGTGTTACCTTTGTATTCATATTCGGATAATCCAGAAGGTATATTGGTTATTGGTTTCTTGATAGAAGAACAACACTTTATTCAGGTAAGTGTCGAATACGTGTATCTTTATGATTTTTTACGTTGTTATGTATTATATGATGTTTGGTTTTACAGTTTTTTTGACATTTACATATTTCTGTTTGTTTTACACAGCTACAGTTGAATGATATGTGTCCGATACCTCATTTACACGTTCAATGGATTCATCATTGCTCCGAATGGGTCAGCAATTGGGCAGATTCGTATCAACATAGGATTGCAGATTGGACCGCGAGGATTGCTCGAAATAAAAAGTAAATAGGACTTTATTTTTTGAGTAAGAAAATTATATGTATAAAATTTTTTAACTTAGTTTTAAAACATATACACGTTGAATTTTTTTGTTATATTTTTTATTTTTGATAAATGTAAACTCGTTTTATGGTTCAATATCTTTATATTTAATGTGTTTCGGGTTTATGGTGCTTTATATTTTTTCTATTACAATTGTAAAAAAACTGAATGCATAAAAAAATTCCCATCAACCAAGTAAGAAGAACACTACAAAAAAAGTCATACATTACAAAATAAGTCAGAAACAACAACCAGTCAAGTACATAAAACAATGCACTAACGCCGAGTGTGATGATACCTCTTGATTATGTCGGAAGCCCTACTAACCTTCGTAGCATCATCAATATCGTCACGGTCCAACTCACGAGCTACCATATCCAATAAAACATGCGGTGTAATAGGAGCAATGGTCGGCATTTGCACGCCGCGGGGGAGCTTGTCAGGATTCTGAATCCGTGGATGAGTGGGGTGGAGAAACCAAAGCATGTAATCATCTGTGCACCGAGATGGAGGTATAGCAGGGATACTGGTCCATGTAGACGTAAGCAGATGAGATGGTGCCTCCAGCCAAAGTGCCTCTATGAACACATTCTTCACCATGTACACCCTATTATTTGCTGGCCTGCGGTGCTCCTGAGGACGAATAGGATGAGCTGGAATGCATTGAACCCACCCGAACTGTCTGACAACCCTATCGGGCATATAGGGCTCTACATAATCAAAGTATGCAATTATCCCATGGTACGTAGAATCCCATACATCAGAAATCTCATCGAATCTGTACGGAGTCCACCTGACCTCGTCAGCAGTCATCGTGTCTAAACGAATGCATAAGTCGATTAATTTGTTCTCCGTTTTGTGACCCAACATCACAAACCTCTGGATGTAAGGTTTGCACAACCTCGCTCCCGCTCTCACCGGAGGTGCAAAATAGGAAAATACATGTATATCCAAGCCTTTACAAAAAAAATTAATAAAAAAAATCAGCAACCCCATCATTAGACAAAAATAAACCCTAAAACGTAAAACATAACTAAACAGGATGAAGATTATAATAATATTACCTTAAGCAGCGACTAGCAACCAGACAACTCCTTCGCATCAGTACGAGAAGCCTGTCCTAAACTCCTGTACAAGTAGGCTAGTGTAGCAGCACCCTGTGCAAAACTACCAACAGAACTAATATTCTTCACGAGGGGCCACAACTTCCCAAGGACATTATTTCCGCTCTTGTCAGTGAAGAGCGAACTACCAAGTAAATACAAGACGTAACAGGCGGCCCTCTGCTCCGTAGACAGTCCACTATGAGGTGAGTCAGCAACTCCCACCGAGTCCTGAGCATTTATGCCTATGCTGGAGTCGGAGATATCAAGATCGCTTTGGATAACTGCAATTATCTGCTCCCGTGAATAATAATGGTTGACGATGTTATCGTAAGAAGGTACGCCTAGAATCAACTCAACATCATGCAATGTAACAGTCATCTCCCCCCAAGGCATGTGAAAACTATTGGTTTCTGGCTGCCACCTCTTCACAAAAACAGATAGCAAGGAGCAGCTCGGATGCTAGAACATGCAGGACCTCAAATGTGATAGTCCTGTCTCCCCTGCCAACTGTACCACTGCAGGATCACTAGGGGTACA
This sequence comes from Catharanthus roseus, assembly GCA_028651295.1. Taxonomy (NCBI): domain Eukaryota; kingdom Viridiplantae; phylum Streptophyta; class Magnoliopsida; order Gentianales; family Apocynaceae; genus Catharanthus; species Catharanthus roseus. The sequence goes on from JAPQWS010000116.1 coordinate 2,835,322, forward strand.
ACTGGTCAGGGACATGTAACGGGACCTCGACTTCAGAATGCCTCTATCCTGCAAAAATAATGTAAACACCATAATAAAAAATAAACAAAATATTCAAATCTATAATCATAAATAAACAATATACAAAATATTCAAATTGCTTGACCACGCTATATACAACCAGCGACATGACCGCTATACGAAAGGGCAATGACTGGATCCTGTGGACCGCCATCAGCTGGACCTGTCTGCTCCCAACCGTCATTATTTGATTTCTTCCTCTGCGTAGGGTTGGTAGGAGGAGCGACTTCTCGGGTCTTTTTTGTCGTGACCCAGCAATCTTACTCATCACTGACATTAAACTGCCAGTGAATCTTTTCCCCTTACCCGGAGTAGGTCTATGGCCGGAAGATGAGGCCTCAACCACAGGAATAGGTTCGTGATCATCACCGTCATCGTCACTATCATTATCATCCTCACGCTCATCCTCATTGCCCTCACTCCTATGAATGCGGAGGAAACCAACTCGGGCAGCCTCCTTAGATCGGGATGTACCAGAATCCTTACCCAACCCAACATCAGATGAGGAAATGCCACGAGCAGTGGCTCCATTCTCAGCACCATTGTAAGATGAGTCTACCAGGACGGACCCAGAAAGCTGCTCGAAGAACTGTGCACCTAACTGCAACCCTGGACCACTAACATCATTTTATGGAATCTGAGTTCTAAAGAAATGCTGTGTCGGATCCAAGCCAGTCACACGAATAGGTAGAGAAGGAGCATGTGCATATGGATCATATGATGTCTGTGGTGGCTGAGAATATCCGTAAGGGTCATAGGGTACGGGGGTGTACGGATGGTATGATGTGGTAGGAGGAGGATGGGTCGTAAACGGTATAGGGGGGCTGGGTGGAAGACCTCAGTGCACCAGGGTCATAATACATACCCGGTGCAATAGGTGCAGAAGTGAACGATATGTCTGATGTACTGTGGCGTCCCCTCACACTACGGGTTGACGCAGTCACTGCACGACGTTCAACCAGACCGGTCCTATCTGTCACAACACCTAAATCATCATCACCACGTGCTCCGGGCCGAACCATCTAAACAAATTAGCAAACATTTTCCTCAATGACATTACGTAATATCTGTCTAATTCATCATATTTTTATACGATACAAGTAATGCATTTTTCTTCATCTTTATATGATTAAGTTCGTGCATTAAGCTAAATTTATTATTGTTATATTTATTACTCCATTTCCACACTTCACACTTTTTTATTACATTATGTTAGCCCTAAACACAAAATCTTTCAATATAACAAACCTAAATCCAAATTTCATAGAGGCTTATTTATTCAATTTGTTTAAGACATTGGTTTATAAAGCCATATTATTCATATAAACCCTACACCATAAACTCTAAATAAATAAAATTATACAATCAGTCAAGTCCACAGGCACCCTAATAAACATAAACAAATTATGCTGAACATAATATAACCTATAAATTAAACAAATAAACATAAACGTAATAATTATTTTTAAAAAATCACATAATCATTAATTTAACATAATCATAAGAAAATCCTAAAAACAAATTAAATAACATAACATAAACTACAAATTAAACAAATAAACATAAATGTAATCATACTTTAAAAATAATTAACATCATCATTAATTATAACAACGTAAGCATAAACAAATGTAATAAAAAATTACAAAATTAACAAATTAAATAACATAATATAAACTCTAAATTAAACAAATAGACAAACGAAATCATAACTTTAAAAAAATAACATAAGCATAGACAAATGAAATAAAAAAAACATTTAAAAAAAATTAATATATAAAAACTTAAAAAAATAATACAAAAAAAATAAAACGTACAAAAATTAAAAAATAATAAAACAAAAAAAAAAAAAATTAAAAAATAAAAAATAAATAAAAATAAAACATAACAAAAAAAGTAAAAAATAATACATTGATAAAAGAATTTAAAAAGATTTTAAAAATTTAAAAAAAAATTTACAAATATTTAAAAAAATTTTAAAAAAATAAAAAAAAAATTTACTAAAATTAAAAAAAATAAAAAAGTTAAAAATAAAATTAAAAAAATTTTAAAAATTAAAAAACTTAAAAAAATTTAAAAAATAAAAAATAAAAAATAAAAAAATTTTAAAAAATAAAAAAATTTAAAAAACTAGACGGCCGGTTGAACCGGATCGCTGGACCGAGCGACCAGTACCGCACAACGATCGCGCGGTTCAGCGGTCAGCAACAACTGCGGTCGCCGAACCGGGCGACCCGGCAATGTTTCGGTCGCCGGTCCAAGCGACCCAACGTGTTTTCCGTCGTCGGTACCCGCGATCCGGCGACTTTCTGGCCAAAATTTCAGTTTGAAAAAATGTATTTTTTTTTTCAATCCAACGGTTATTTTCAAATTTTGAAACGATAAAAATGTAAATAAATGAGTATATATCGAAGTACTAACCTTTTTTCGAGTTACAACGGTCGGATCTTCCTAAATCTGAAGTTGAAATTTTAAGTTTTAGAGAGAAGTGAGAGGATTTTCTGAAGAGAGAGAAAGTTTCTAATTAAAAATGAATTATTTTGATTTTTTTCGCGCTATACATATATATTTCCGAGTTAGGTTTATCTACCCCTAATATAATCATATTATTATATCAAATAATTGAAAACAATAAGTTCTTTAAAACTAAAGTAAGTTATTTGATAAAAATATAGAAATTATTCAAATCATTGAAATTATAATGCTAGGAGTGCCATATATAGAAAATAGTAGAAATTCTAGTTTCTAGATGAAAAATAATTTATTTTGTGAATAATATAATCCTATTATTATATCAAATAAAAAATAATAAATTATTTAAAACAAAAGTAAGTTATTTAATAAAATTTAGAAATTATTTAAGTCATTGAAATTATAGTGCTAGAAGTGCAATATGTAGAAAATAGTAAAATTCTAGTTTTTAGATGAAAAACAAGTTATTTTGAGAATAATATAATCATATTATTATATCAAATGTATATACTACTTTTACACTCTAAGTTTTGAAGCATACTTAGGAAACTCGTATCTTTCCAAGAATAACCCGTTCACCTTGGGAACAAGTTGTACCATCAAGGGAAGCACTCGTGTCATCACGGGAACAACCCATAGCATCATAGGAAACACTCATAATATCACTTCATGAGGCTCATACCCGTATCACCTCTCGTGCTTCATCACTTGCGAGTTTTACACTTAAATCTCTTGATTATATCGAAATTCAACATTTCAACCTTTGAATTGCATTCTAATGTGTAATTGTTCTTGGAGGAGACTTGCAGCATTTGATATAATTTCATATATGTCAATCTTTTTAGAGGGGATAATGATGGAATATGATATTTTGGTCCCTTAGGAAAGCCTTTTGGAGTCCCACATGGGAACTCTACAACTTTCCTTGGAGCCTCTATCACACTTTTCTACCCTCTACACACTCTCTTGCACTTTTGGGACTGAGCCTCTAGGTTTGGACCCTCCTCTAACTAGTTCTTGTCTTTTCTATTATTTTTTTAAATGTCGGTACAGACTTAAGCATTAGAGTAAGAACGGGGACTAGACCCTACTTGTTCTCACTTGCTGTTGTCTTGCAGGCCAAGACACCTCTTTTGACTTTAAGTTTAGAAATGAAATCTTTAGAAATGTCTGAAGCTATTTCCCAATGAGAATATCATTTGGAACAATTTTAAACAATAGACAAGAAATAGGAAGTGGATGATATATCTAGAAGGAATTTATTCAAAGATATTAGTTTACTTCAGACCTTTTGAGAAATTTTTGGGTTCCTGAGAAACTTTGGTTCTGAGATACAGAAAGAAGTATTTGTTTTGAGGAGTCGAAGGGAGTAAACAAACTTGTATGTGTAGTAGCGAAACAATGATTAAAATATTGGCCCCTTATAAAATTTCCTTAAATAATTTTTTTCATAAAATAATGAGACTAAATAGAGAGACAGATATAGACAAATATTTAAAAAAAACATTATAAAGTTTTTAAATGTTTGAAAAAACAAAAATAAGAAATACTTAAAAAATATTTTCAAATAGTTCAAAAAATTAAAAAGTCTCACGCACTCCCCCTCTCTCTCCAATATATATACACATATATAGATATATATAAATATATAAATATATAGGGAAAGAATTAATAGTGATAAGAATCACTCAAGGCAAGAATTAGAAGCCAAGAAATTCAAAGAACAAAGTAGGACTTCGTAGAGAACAAAAGAACAACCTAGATGAACAAAATTAAAAATTAAACCTCAACCAAGAACCCCAACATGGCTAGCTATTAGAACTTTTGAAATAGAAGCTAATTTCTACTCCAATTTTAGCCTAAGAACTAGAGAATATTTGAAAACTTGAACACCTAAACTAGAAACCAAAGGCACCCAAAAATGCTCCTAAAAGGAATCTAAGATAGCAAGAAATTAGAATCATTTTAGAGAATGGAATGGATTATCTAAGGATTTAGCGACTAAATTCAGGGGTGGACTAAACCCGTTGAAGAGTCTTGCAAGAAGAAAAGGAGAAACCTCTCCACTCTAAAGTTTTTCATTCAAAGTACCAAATCTCTCGTTACATTCTATAACAGGGTATTTATAGTGTTTCTACCATAAAATTTTTTGGAACTTAAGCTAGATGTTTAGAATATTAGCTCCCATCAAATACAACTAAAAACATCATAAAAAGAGTCTTAACATCAAAAGAAACGATTTAGGGATGTTTTGGGTTGAAAATGAAAGAAACATAAAATAGAAAAATGCAAAACAGAATATTTGTCGGGTGCCCAGTTTCCTTGTTTGCTGGGAGCCTGGAAGCTACTATTTTGAATTCTAGTATATGTTGCACGCCCTCGTTCCTTAGATGTTGGGCGCCCGATATGGTCTCTCCAATTGTATAATCTTGTAATTTGGCCTCTTGTATCCCATCTTCAACCATTTTGTCCAGATTAAACATCTTCTTATCTTCCCTCCAATCTCTCCAAGTTCGATTTCTTCTGCTCTTCTTAATCCCAAATATGATCATCCTCTTAGAGCATCTTGGATTTGTATCATTTCCCCATTCCTGTAGTTGATTCGTCCATGAATCATCGCCTTCAATTATAAGACAAGAAATGAGTTCAAAGGAAATATAAGCACGCCAAGTAACAAGAAATATAACACATTTACGGCAAGGAAGACATCTTATATTCAAGCAAGCATTTGGAAGGATTAAGCTAAGATAAAGTGGAGACTTTGATAGAACAAGCTCAAGAAAAAGCAAGGGTTTTGCACCCAAAGATTGGAAGTCAAAAGATAATGCTGTTTCCATGATTTTTATTGGATTCAAGCAATATCTGACTTTTATAGCCTAAAATCTCATGGACAAGTGAAAGTTTTCACAACAAATGCAAGTAGAAGCAAGTGCAACTCCATTAGAACCAAGAATAAGCCATTTTCAAACACATTCACAGAAAGGTAAGTGATATCCAAAACTTTTCTCGAGAAAATATGCATGATTTAACTCATGGAGTATGCAATTTGAATTAACTTTAAGAACCAATCATAGATAGCAAGAAAATTATTTTTGAAATATGAAGGAAATGAATAAAAGGTTTTGAAGTCATCTTGAGTTCCCTTCGAAACGACATTTTTCCATAATAAATCTCTATATGGTAAACCTAAATGCCAAAAAGCTTCCGTTTTCTTATTCAATGAGACTTCAAAAGAATTTCTCACTATGTTCTCCATATGCTCAAAACAAGAATTCTCAAAAGGAACACTTCCATTCAACAAACGGATTTCATAAAGTCATTGGAAGTGCTAATTCTCCTCTTTGTAAAGCCAGATTCCTACATATACTCTTTAAAAGGCCGATGGTAAGAAAAATCATTTTCAATCAAATCCTTCAAAAGTAAATCAAAGAGTTTGTTCAACAAAGAATGATAATAGTAGTTTCTTCCAAAGACCAACTTCCCCAAAAATTCTTTGGAAGGTAGTTGATAAAACAAAGTACCACAAAACTCATGTTTCAAAGATAATATCTAGACATCTCACAAGAGGGAGTTTTCATATTCAAAGCACCAACATGTGGAAGAGTTCAATTTTCATCGAAAAGTTGAGATATAGCAATTAAAATCCAACACAAAGGAATCATACCACCAAGACAAAGAATGAAAAACTCCAAGACTATTTTCCCTAGTCATCTCATGAATATCATCTACATTTAAGCTCAAATAATCATGATCCCTTTCCAAAGATTTGTCATTTAGCAACAAGTGATCCATAATTCTGGAAACATGGTCAAAAGAATCACGAGATAGAGAACTTTTTTTTTTCGGCTGAATAACGAGATAGAGAACTAATCACATTTAAATTCTTTTTACCAAACATGTTCTATAAGAAGTTACGGAAAACAATAAGATATTTGTCACAAATGATAGCATAAGAAAATAACTTAATCTCCTTAAAGAAAAGTTCAAAGTATAAGTGTTAAAGCAGTTATCTTAGTGGTAAAAAACACTCCTTACTAGGCAAAGGTTCAAACCAAACTCTCCACCCCAATGTATACCAAAAAAAATATTAATAAAAATTTCAAAGCATTAAAAAGAGGAAGAAGGGAAGGAGCTTATTGATTTTGTGAAGATCCAAATTTTCCTTTCTTTTCCCATGCTATTTGCTCCAAATTTTTGCACAAATGAGAAAACACTAGAAAGAAAGTGGTTAATTCGGTTAAGTAAAAGAAATACCTCTTTACTAGAAAGTGAGCTCATAGGTGGTTCTACAAAAACACTATCACACTCTTTCTCTTTTGCATTTTCGCTCTTGCTCCCATCATTTTCCCCCTCAAAATTTTCAAGGCACATTTCTTCTTTTATCCATTCATTTTCTCTCAAGTAACTTTCACTTTCTCTATGCTTGTTCTCTCATTCTTGCATATACCCTCTTGTTTTTTTGGTGGAGTTCTCATGGTTTTCACTTTCTTTGTTCACATGCTTAACTCCCTCTTTCTCCTTTGGTTGGTCAAGGATGGTTTCCCCTTGATCCATTTCTAAAACAACATTTTCTATAACCGGTTTCTTGTTGGTCTCACTTCTTTCAAATTCTTTCCTACTTTTCTAGCAAAGGCAATCATCTCTTCAAGATCATAGTACGAGTGTAGCTCAACCACTTGGGAAATTTCCTCGTTTAATCACTTCAAGAACCATCCTATTTTAGTGGGTTCATCATCTTTCACACCTTGGTGGCTAAGCAATCTCATCACATACTTCAATTCCTTATAAAATTATTCCAAAATCATGGTTCCTTGTTTAGGCCTTAGGAGGTATTGTAGGATTTGCTTCTTCTGTAGCTCCCTTTGGTCAAGAGATGGACGTTTTTCCAAGATTTTAGTAGCATGTGAAGACTGCTCGTCATTTCTTGGAGCAAAGTCTCTTCTCATTACTCTTTTCAACTCATCCCATGGCCTTACCAATTTTAATCCACATCTTCTCCTTGGAACAAAGTCTCTTCTCATTACTCTTTTCAACTCATCCCATGACCTTACCAGTTTTAGTCCATACCTTCTCCTTGTGGCAGTTAGCTTGCCTTACCAAACACTAGCATAATCCTTGAGTCCAAGCAATGCAAATAACACCTTTTCCTTCTCATGATAATCGCATTGTTCAAATATCCAATCCATGTCACTTTGCCAACCCAAGTACTCCTCCAGATCACTACTTTCATAGAACAAAGGAATGTCCTCATCATGACATATGAAATTGCCTTCTCAATCTTGACTTTCATACTTCCTTTTTTCCTCCTCTATACTTGTCTCCTTTCTCCTCTTCCTCACCTTGATACCTTCCCCATAGAACTTTTCACCATAGCCATTCCCTATAGGAGCACATCTTCTCCCTCTATGTTGCTCAACTTCACTATATTGTCTACTCCTACAGTAGACATGCTTTCTATCCTTCTCATATCTCCATTTTTCGCCATCTTCTATTCCATAGTAGTACTTGTCATATCATATGGATCTAAAAAACTTTAGAGGAGAGAGAAGGGGGATGAATAAGGGTTTTGGCTAATTTTAAAAAATCTTTTGTGTGATTAAAAGATAAACCTCCAATTTTGTTTGAGAAAGAATTCTAAAACTTTTTTTTTAATAAAAATTCAAACCAAACAAAATCTTATAGTTTTGACAATCAAGCTAAAAGCATAGAATAAAGATGCACAACAATTTATAGTGGTTCACTCTCTCAAAGAACTACATCCACTACCTTGAGTCAACACCTAAGGATTTTCCAAATCCACTATAATCAAAGTCTGCAACAATCACATATTTGAGGATCACCCACTAAGGATTTTGCAAGCAACCTCCCACAACACAATTACAATTAGGGCTGTAAACGGGTCCAGACCCTCAGGGTACCCCCAGATCCAGACCCGTACCGTTATAGTTAAACTTGGACCCAGACCAGGACCTATACCCTCCAGGGTATAAAATCTGGACCCAGACCCGACCCTCTAGGGTCCAGGATAGGGTCTGGGTATACCCGTACCTGTATGATATTTTTCTATTTTTTTCCCTGTTAAACAAAAATATATAAAACAATGTATAATCCTAAAATAAAATTTTAACATGATTAACATTTAACATATACATAAATGAATAGGGATATAGACCCCTTTAACTATATTAAATCAGTCTGTAATCCAAATTCCTGGACAACCTCTGAGCAAAGAGTATATGTAATAGTACGGTGTCGCCTAATAGATAAGTCAAATAGTAGCATATAAGATAGAGAACGGCAAAGAAAAAAAAAAGAAAAAGATTATCCTTTTTGTCATGATCCATATTTTCAGCAGTTTTATGAAATAAAAAAAAGACAAAAATATTACTATCATAAATTGCTTTTACACGAGATGAAAGAATATATTTTTATATTTAGTAAAAATAAATTATTTGTGAAATGGCATTTGAAATAAAGTTGAAAATAAATAAATAATTTGAAAGATGTTAGTTGGGCGAAATCCATCAACTAAAGAGACTCTATTTAGGACTTAAAAGGAGAAAAAAAAAAAGGACTGAAAAGGAGAAAAAGAAGAGAAAAGGACTGAAAAGAAAAAAAAGAGAAAAGGACTGAAAAAGAGGAAAAAAGAGAAAAGAAGAAAAAAAAAATAAAAGGTTGATAGGCCGGACAAGAATATATATTTGTCTCCTTAACCACTCGGACAGACCTCCCTAAGCACATTCACTACTCTCCATCTGAAATAATATATATAATATATATTATTATTTTATTAATACGGATTTACAGGTATATGGGTTTGGGTATTATCATACCCTGCCCAGACCCATATAACATAATAAATACGGGTAGTATATGGGTACGGGTCTGCGAGTATAAAATTTAAACCTTACCCGCTAAAAACGGGTATAAACTAGTGCCGGTACGGGTAAGACCCGCCCCGTTTACAACCCTAATTATAATCAAAGGACAACCCAAGGGATTTTTCAACACAAACCTTTGATATCAATAGAAAAAGAAATGAGTAAGGAATAATGTTACCAAGTGAGTTTGAGAAGGAAAGATACAACACAATTGAATACTTCTACAAGCTCTTCTTTACTTCTTCTTTGATGGATGATCAACAATGAGGCTCCAAGAAGATTTTTCCTTTTTGATTTTGTGAGATAAAGATGTTTGAAAGAATGTACTTAAAAGCTCTTTGAATGTTCTTAAAATGATCTCAATAATATTTTCAACAACCATCTTTTTTAGTATTGATCAAGAGATTTATATATATAGGAAAGAAAAATGTAACCGTTACTGTCTGTGTAACGGTAGTATTTTTAATAGTAAAAAGGAAACCGGACGACCGGTTTCTAAAAACTAACGTTTGATTTCCTTGTAGAAGGAAAATTATATGATCCCTTTTTAACATAGGAAGACCGGTTTTTGATACAGTAAGAATCAGACGACCCTCTATAAAAATCGAATGATCGATTTTTCTAAAGCTAGAAAAATCAGATGACCGGTTTTGAAATAGGACGTCGATTTTCTTTTCTTTTGGAAAAATTGGATGAACCTTTTTTGAGAAAGAATTTACTGCCAGTTTTTCTTAAAAGAGCTTTCCTTCATATTTCAAAAGCATTTATTCTTGATACTCTTTTAGAGATAAGAAAACTTTCAAAGGCATCAAAAACTCTATCAAGAATACTTGAGTTTTTCAAGAATAGTTTATAAAAACAAATTTATCCAAGGAGCTTCATACTTGATCAACAATCAAAGATGAGAGTAGGGAGTTTTACAAAATACCTTAGGAGTTTTACAAAATACCTTAGCATATCCCTAACTAAGACACAAGTCTTCAATTGCTTGATCTTTTCTCCTTCATTTTGCCTTGATCACCAAGATCTTTTGCTTCTAAGAGTGTAGCATTGAGACTTAAAAGATGCTTCTTTTGTTCTATAGAAACTAAGCTTAATAATCATCATAAAAATATATGTTAATCATAACCAAAATAATATGCAATAATGCTCTTAGGCTAACGGGATCCTTCTCATCTTTGTAACTTCCATAATAATTCCCTCCTCCATACATTTCTACCAATGTAAAACTTGTAAAAGGATCAAGTTAGGAAAGAAAACAAGGCCTTACCACACTCCCTTACGTGTTTACTCTCTTGTTGTATCACTCCCCCTTGTCTATATTCTCTATTTGATGTTCACTCTTCCCCTTGTGCATGCTCTTCTTTGTCTTTTTAACAAGATAAGCTCACCTTGTTACCTTTTGCTGCTCTATCTCCTTTTCAAACTTTCTCCCCTTCTATGAAGTTTGTCCAACTAAAATTACATCTCCATATCCAATGAGTTTAAAAGGAAGGGGTCCTTCAAGCAAGAAGAGTTGGCTTAAGAAGCAACACAACACAAAGGAAGATCACAACTAAGCAACGTCATGATCAACAACACAACGAGAAAATTCATGGGACCAAAGAGAAGACCAACTAGCATATATATATATACACACACAAATATATATATATATATGTATATATATAAACACATATATATACATATATATACATATATATGTATATATGTATATATAAATATATGTATGTATATGTATGTTTATATATATACATATATAAATATATATATATACACATTGTATATATATAAAGAAAAGGAGAAAATATTCTCAAGAAAAATTAGCTAAAAAAATTAAAAGAAAATCTGATAGATTAGAAAAAAGAAAAGATAAAAATAATATTGTTTGCTATAAGTGCAAAAGAATAGGACCTAGAAACATAGAAGTTAGAAATTTCTCCCTCTCCCTCATTGTAAAAATTTTTCATTAATAAGAAGTTTTGAAGATTTCTTCTCTTTTCCCTGGTAAGTCTTAAAGACTCTTTTCCTTTTACTTTTCTTGTTATACAATTTTATACTTTTTGTTTTTAGGTTTAGCCTAATGAAAGGCTAAATTTTTCCATGTTAAACTATGCAATCATATATATCATTGTAATTATGTTCTGAAGATCCTTATTTTGTCTGGTTGGATAGTAGTCTTATGTAAGGATTAAAGGTTTGGGTTATGAGATCTGGAACTGGCCATAATTATTGAAAGATGAGGGTTAGCCTGTTTAAAGCCATTGTGAAGGCGTGTTAAGGCGTTGATCCCGGTTTCATCTTTTGTAATTATGCTGACGGATCTGGATTTCATGTAAAATTAGTACCTTAAAACCTTGGTTCTTACATGGATGACTATATGTATATATATATGTATATATATAAGAATCAAAGACAAACAAAGCTAAGCTACCAACAAACAACTCAAGAAAATAGATGACAATTCTACCTATATAGTTACTCCTACTAAACAATTACACTAAGAAAAGAAAGATATCAACTAGGAATCAGGAGCACATTTCGTTGAGTTCAAAATAGAGCAAAAACACTGGTTGTGACATTTTATCAAATACTTGATGAGGTGCATTCTCGGGTTGAAGGGAATTTTGCAAACTAGAGGCATCAAATCTCAATATTTATGAAGAATTTCAATGTCAAACTTTCCCAAATGAATATAATAACACATAAGAACAATTTTCAACAAGAAAACAGCCATATGATTGAATTTTGTTACCTTTTTGTGAGCTGCAATTTTCCTCTGTTTTGGCACTTTTCTCTAAAGACTTTCTTGAATTTTGAAGCTCAATTCAACAACCACGCATGATTTTACCAGTAGCTTTGATACCAATTTCATAAGAATCTCTGAAGGCAAGAATAGAAGCCAAGAAATTCAAAGAACAAAGTAGGACTTTGTAGAGAATAAAAAAATAACCTAGATGAACAAAATAAAAATTAAACCTCACCCAAGAACCCTAACAGCTAGCTATTAGGACCCTTGAAATAGAAGTTAATTTCTACTCCAATTTCAGCCTAATAACCCAAGAACGTTTGAAGAACCTGAACCCGTAAACTAGAAGTCAAAGGCACCCAAAAACACTCCTAGAAGGAACCATAAGATAGCAAGAAATTAGAACTCCTTTAGAGAATGGAAGGAATTATCCAAGAATTTAGAGACTAAATTCAAGGGTGGAGTAAACCCATTGAAGAGTCTTGCAAGAAGAAAAGGAGAAACCTCTCCACTCTAAGTTTTTCATTCAAAATGCCAAATCTCCCCATTACATTCTATTATAGGGTATTTATGGTGTTTCTACCCAAAAATCATTAAGGAACTTAAGCTAGAAGTTTAGGACATTAGTTCCCATTAAATACAACTAAAAATATCATAGAAAGAGTCTTAAAATCAAAGGAAACGAGTTAGAGAAGTTTTGGGGTCAAAATGAAAGAAACAGAAAATAAAGAAATGCAAATTAGAACATTTTCCGGGCAGGAGCCCGATTTCCTTGTATGATGGGTGACCGGTAGCTATTGTTTTGAATTTCAATATATGTTGGGCGTCCGGGTTACTTGGATGTTGAGCTCCTGGTATGGTCTCTCCAATTGTATAATCTTGTAATTTCGCCCCTTTTTTTCCCTTGAATATTTTAAACTCTTGTATCCCATTTTCAACCATTTTGCCAAGATTAAACATCTCCTTATCTTGCCCCAATCTCTCCCAAATTTGATTTCTTCGCTTCTTCTTAATTCTAAACTTGATCATTCTCTTAGAGCATCTTGGATTCCTCTCAGTACAAAAAAATTACTTTTAGGGACGAAATTTTTTGTCACCAAAGCTTCAAAATTCATCACTAAAAATTCTGGTGATGAAATTCCTTTGTCATGAAACTCATCCCATATGAGCTGCCGCTAGAACTTTTTGTAACGAAAATAGGACTTCGTCACTAAATGTTCTAGTGACAAAGCCTCTTATCGTCACCTCAAGTCTTTTTTATGACAAAAATTTCGTCACTAAACCCTATTTTCTGTCACGAAAAGTTCCTTCCACCAAGAAAATTATTCTAAATGTTCGATTATTTACACTTTTGTGAAACATCCATTCGTCACTAAAGGTGCATTTTTTGAATTTTTTATATATAATGAAATTATGAGCTTGCTAAAACAAGAATTGCTTCTTAAATTATGATTAAACTCCTGATATCAATTTACAAATACAATTATAGAAAAATTAAATTAAATATAAATACATAGAGCATACTGACTTAAATGAGAAAGCCAGACATATTGTATTAGAGAAATATTGTCATATACGAAATAAGATAGTTTAAAGCTAAACCACACTTGAGCAACAAAAGACATGATTAATAACTTGCCAATAATTCCTAAACAAAAGTATTTACTTTGCTTTGAATAGTGAGTATATGTTGGAAAAAAGGACATACTATCCGACCTACCTAAACAAAAATTGTTAGCCATCTTTTGCAAAAAAATACATGGCCAAATTTAATTTGCTCATCATGCAAAATACCATCCAAATATAAAGCTTTATGGTCACAAAATTAAATGTCTGTCACAAAAATTTCTTAAGCACAAAATTAGAAGGATGTCCCAGTCTATTATGCCATAAATACCCAAATGAGATTGTTGAGCAGAGTAGGCAACATGTTGCTGTTTAGGAATTTGTCTAAAATAGTATATCTCATCCCTCTCTTCACCTGCTCCAATCGGCATCCTCGAGATACGGTCCCGTAACATCAACACATTATCGTTAATTATAATAACACAATTATTTGCCTTGGAAAGTTGGGAAAGAGATAAAAGATTACATCGAAGTTTAGGGATAGACAACACATTGTCAATTTTCAGGTTAGAATGTAAACAAATTGACCCTAATTATTTACCAATAGTTTTAGACCAATTTGGAAGAGTGATAATATAAGGGACAGAGGGTTTGACATCTGACAAAAAATCCCTTCTGCCTGTCATGTGATGTGAGCAACCACTATCTAAAATTCATTTATTTTCAATCTTACTCGAGAGGGTTTCATTATTTGAAGGGGAGGTCTTCGGTTGATTATTCAACAAATTAATAAAGGACCCTACTGCTCTGCCGTTAACCCAGGGAACCTGACAGAGCCGTCTGAAACAACAGCTCCGGCGATCCGATAGAGGGATCATCCACCACAGCAACTCTGTCCATACCCTTCTGATCTTCTCCTGATGAGTCGCATCGTGCATTGTCGCCTGTGAAGCCCGACGCCGTTTCTGCTATTCAATGTACCTTCCCGCTGCAGCCATGCCTGGATTTGTTAGAGGAGAGTCAGGTTGTCCGCGACCAAGGATACTCTTGGCGCGTCCTCTGCCTCTGCTCTGTCTTCCTTTCCACGGTGACCTCTTGTGCGAAAATCTGCACCCCTCTTAGTCTATCTACCTGCAGTGCGTTCTTGATATCCCACCAAAAGGTAACAATTTTTCGCTTCATGTCCTTGCTTGAAGCAATAAGTACAATGAATTAAATTGTGTGAAGTTCTTGAAGCTGCAAATGCCATTGCCTCATTTCCAACCTCTGTATTTCTAATCAATTTTTTGTGAGACTTTTCCTTAATGATCAAATCATATGTCTTTTTAATATTCGGAATTGGTTCCATTTGTAAAATATTTGACCGAACAGTTCCAAACATAGAATCATCTAACCCTATCAGAAATTAGTGTACTTTATCCTCCTCTCTTTGTTTAATCAGTTTATCAAGCATTCCACAATTACAATCAGGTAGCTGTTGATAGTTAATTAGTTCATCCCATATTAGTTAATCAAGTGCGGACTGTCTAAGGATGCCAGATGATAGGCATCTCTTTGAATATGTTCATTAATCTAATCCTCCACTTCCATTGCAGTATTAGAATGTCTTGGATTAATAAGATCAAGATTATCAACTTAAATGAACGCAACAAAATTAGGAGTACTGAAGAAAAACTCCTTACACAACTAAGGAACTTGGCTCTGATACCATGAAGTTTTCAGTAGGAAAGCATTCCTTCTTGTTTTTCTGTATTTTTCATTCTCTTTTTTTCCCTTTAATATGTACAGAAAAAATGGATTCCTATAAAACAGGAAGCAATTACAAAGTATCTGTTTCAAATCCTAAAATATCTCCATTCCATATCCTAACTACTTTGCTAGAATCTACAACAACATCTCAACACAATGACATTTCTAATATCCCGGATTCTTTCTCCCTTAATGAGGAAGAGGAATCTCACTATGTTCGCCTCTCTCAATCTGAGATTGATGGTGGTTTAGACTCTGCAAAATCAGCATTTTTATGGTTGTATATGGAGTTCAAAACATCCACCGGGTTTCCGATCAGCTACGTTAAAGGGCTGGAAGTGCGAGTCAGATTCCTTTAAAATCCATGTTTTGAAGGATAATATTTTTCATCTCATCTTTTCTTATCCTTAGACGAGAGATTATGTGCTTAACGAGGGCTCATAAAATTTGGTTAATCGGTTGCTCCTATTTCATCCTTGGAACCTTGTCACACAAGAGCCACCGGCTATTTTCGACTCTATTCATTTTAATTTTTGCATAATTGGTCTCCCTTCGTTGTGTTACATGCTTGATATCGGCCTCTGTTCTAGAAGATTGCCGGTTTCTTGAGATCTGTAGTAGCAGGCGCAGAGGCATTGGACAATTTTTTAGGATTCAGGCTCTACTCCAGGTTCAGAAATCTCTCTGTCGGTGCATTCTTGTCCCAATTCTTGGATCAGGGAAAATAAAAGTCTCTGTTCAATACCAGAGGCTCCCAACATTTTTTTTCTTTTGTGAGCAAATTGGCCATACGTTTACTCATTGTGATGTGCTCAAGAATATATGTCCCCCTCCCAGAGTATCACGGGACAACATGACATATTCAGAATCACTGGGAATCTTGGATAAAATGCAACTGGATCTCTTTCAATCAAAACTTATCCTTCAATCTGCCGTTGGCCTCGACTCTATCAACAACTTAACATCCTATCACCCTTCCCTCTCCTATATCAAGGGATCTTCAGTCTGGCTTCCCCTACTGCTACTGCCCCATCTCGGCAGTCTCAAAGCAGCACCTGGCCCAAACTCACTATCACTAAAAGCAAAGGATACCGAGATGGAAAGGAAAATGGTTTGGATAGCAAGCTCAAGCATGTCCAAGTTTTCCCTAAAACAGATAATTTGTAGAGATTCGGGAGTACAATGAGTAGAACACACCCAACTCCATCTCCGGATGCATCGAAAAAATGGGGAGAGCACAATCCTCACCATTAATGCCCAGGGGAGGCCTCCTTGCATTGCTACAACCTGTTCCACCACCAGCACCACAATCGCCCAAGTACGTTACTCTTCCATTCCCCCTATAAGTTCTTTTGATGCATGCAACTCTCCTAATGCTCTCCCTCATTATTTTTCTACTCCCTTATGTGATGTCTCTGGTATGGAATTATTCCCCCTTGCATGTTTATGTTAATCCGATATTTGCCCCACAACCCCCCAATAGTCATGATGCTAATACCACTAATTCCCCGCTATGCACACCCCAATCCCCTTCCCCTTTCCCCTTTCATGTTGTTGTGTGCTTTTTGGTGACGATAACTGCTCTTTTGCCATGCATGATAATGCTATTTTTCCACAGTCTATTTCCTCTTCATCAACCTCCAATTTAAGTATAGCAGATCCACCTCCTACTGCTATCCACACCCCCATGATGTGAACTGGTTAGACATCCAAGAACATCAAGGAGTTGTGACAAGAGCCAAGACAAAACAACTAAAGACTCACAAGGATCAAATTGAGCAAGAGAAGTTTCAAGGCTTAAATTTTGATGTCCAAGACTTTATGGGGCAGTATCCTAAATTTTTGAATAAGTTAGAAATTGAAAATTCACCTTGGTAGATGGTTGGAAGCCCTTTTGCCCAAGCTGAAAAATTGCCTCATATTTTTGGCAATATGTTGACTAGTGCTCTAGAATAGTTCAAATGCAATTAAAACACCTCTATTGTCTTATCAAGTATATGTATATGTTATATCTATCCTTTGGGTTGAAAATATGAGAGGGAAAAATTCCTATTTTCTCCCTCAAGTCTCTATAAATATGTAGTCTTCCATTTTAAAGAAGCTAATCAAGAAATTTTTGAAGACAAAGGTTTTTCTCTCAGTATTCTTAGTTCTTAGCTTAGTTTTTCTATCTTCTTCAAGGGTGAACTTCTTTGAAAGAAAAAAATCACTTTGAAAACCTATTGAAAGTTCCAAGAGCTTCAAGGTTGATTATAAAAAAATTCTTTCATACTAGTTACTACACTCTTGTAGAAAACTAGTCTTGAGGTCTTACTTCTTGTTTCATTGAGGTCTAAGGTTCAAAATACCTTAGGTTGCTTGAACTTTGAAGAAAGGATTTTGTTTAAACCTTCTTGAGGTCTTGGATTTAATATATCCAAGGTTGCTAGAAGTTTAACATTTTCAAGTCCTTTCAAAGGGACTTTCTCTCTTCTACTTGTTATACTTGTTTTGTTTGTTCTCTTCCTGACTTCTTGGACGAAATTTTATGCTCTTGAAGATCATTCCACATCACCCCCTGCCCCCTTATTTTCTAAGCCTCTTACCCAGCTCAGCGTCCTAAATACCTGCATAATTAGACTCTCTCACCTCTCCTCAATCGGTCCTGCAACCCATACAGCCTGTCCACTCCAATCCTCAATCAGAAATCCCAGTATCTTGTCCAGCTTGCCGAAGCCCCACAGCCATTTCGAATTGCTATACCTAGGAACCATTCCCCCACTGTCGCGACCTGTAATTCCTGCTCTTTTTTTCCCTCCTGATAAGCTCAGTTCCTCCCTTAACCGTCGTTCCCCTGCCTATTTAGACCCCAATCCTCATCCCCATTTGTCTAATTCTGTCCCTAAACTAACAGCCGCGACAGAGCCCTCGGTTCAGCCCTCATCCCCTGCATAAAAAAATCCCAAAACCCCATCCGTTCCGATATCGACACAGTCGCCGCGCATTGCCCCTATGCCGACAATATCCCAACCACCCTCAGCAAGCAATACGCCTCTGCCTTTTTTTCTTCCGTCAGTCCATACCTCTCCTCCAAACCCAGTTTGGATTTTGCCCATCAATACAAATTTTTCAAGCTTCTTAACTCTAATTTTGAAACAAAATACTCACTTAATAAAGAGATCTTGTCGAAGATTTCTTTCCCGTACCTGTTAACCGCCCTTCCCCTCTGGCCGATGATTCCTCT
Organism: Catharanthus roseus; assembly: GCA_028651295.1. Classification (NCBI taxonomy): domain Eukaryota; kingdom Viridiplantae; phylum Streptophyta; class Magnoliopsida; order Gentianales; family Apocynaceae; genus Catharanthus; species Catharanthus roseus. The sequence goes on from JAPQWS010000116.1 coordinate 2,854,022, forward strand.
TCCCTCTCTTCGCCGACAGCTAATCTCTCCATATGCCCCCTCTAACCTTTGTGTTGAGCCCGGATCCCCCAGACCCACCGCCCCGGTCTATCCTGGTCGGTAGTGCTTCACTGGAGACCAGTCGCACATCCGTTGCTCTTGGAATTTGTTTTGGACAGTGCTCTTATAGAGCAACTTGTTAGGTAATAATACTTGTAAGGGCTTGATTTCATCCAATTTTAATAAAATGGTCCCCAATTTTGCTTCTTTCCTTCCCTAAAATGGGCTGCTGTTTAGTGGAATTGATACTATGGTTCACATCCGGAAATATTGGGCCTTCATGAGCCCAATTTTTGCTCTCCTTACGTTTTGACTCCCACTGGTGGACTTACAGATGACTAGGACAACAATTTAGGGTCTTTTCCTATTCAGGTGATTTTTTCTTGTTCTCTAATATCTCCATTTATGATGTTTGCTTTGGTTGGATATGAATATTTGATATTTTATTGTTATTAAAAATAATAATTCTTATGATTCTGTTTTTGACTTCTCTCTGTTATGTCGAAATTTGCTTTTTCTGACCTTGTGGAGAACGGTCTCCTTGTTTTTTTGTAGGTATGCCATGTAGCAACGAGAGTAAGAGCTCTACCTCCCTAGGCTACATGGTAAATTGTGAGATCAAAGAAGACAGAGTAAGAAAGCCTTCCAGTTTTAAGTGCCAGGCTCAGAAAGTGAAAGTGGATCCCATTTTGCCTACTCGACTACCCCTAATCCTTTTGGATAATGTTATTGGTGGTCCTGGTCCACTCTCCTTGAAACGGAGTATTCCGTACCATTCAAAGCCTTGTGAGGATCTAGATCAAACTTTGAAGTGCACCAAGCTCATTGCTTCTTCTACCAACACTGCACCAGCGGGGGAAGCTGTTCAGACCCGCCGAGATCAATGAGTCTCCTGGTTTGGAATCGCTAGGGTCTCGATAGCCCCCGAGCACTAGTCTTATACAATTTGACAATCCTTCTATTGTTTTTTGATTGAAACCAAATGTTAGAAAAACAAAATGGACAATGTTTGTGTTTCTTTGGGATTTGAGTGTGGTTTTTCTTTTTGTTGATTGAACTGGCCTATCTGGCAGTCTTGGTAGGCTTTGGATTAGTAGCACCAGTGTTTCTTTGCCTGGCTACTCTCCTAGTCACATAGATGTTTCAGTTTCCTTTCTAAATTCTATTCCTTTTAGATTTATGAGTTTCTATAGAAACTTTAAAATGGAGCTCCGCCATTTATCTTGGGACCTTTTGCGTCGTTTACATGCTATGTTTGACCTTCCTTGGATAGTTGCAGGTAATTTTAATGAGATTTTATTTTTAGACAAAAAAAACAGGAAGAGCAAGGAATGCTTGGAAAATTGAGAATTTTTGAAATGCCCTCACGGTCACGGGCCTTTTTGACCTTGGATATGAGGGGCCTAAATTTACATGGAAGGGGCCTAAACAGAGGTCTAGTGTCTACTTCCTTTTCTCAGCTTTTTCCTTCCTGTACTATACATAACACCTCTGTAAGTCATTCTGATCACCTTGCTCTCATTATTTCCCTTTACCGTGGTCCTAACTTTAATAATACGAAAAGGACCAAGAAAAAGCACTTTGAGCCATATTGGTTGAAAGATGATGAATGCTCTATTTATTTTAATAGGCTCTGGTTATCTGACCCTTCTCCTACTACAGATTCTGTGATATCCAACCTCGGTTTCCATTATGGATCACCTGCTCGAGTGGAACATGAAAAAATATGGTAATCTCGCTCACAACATTAAACGTACTCGTCTGCAACTTGATGATCTTTGATCGTAACCATCCTGGTCGTTTATAGAGGAAGAGAAATTAGAAACATAATTGGAGAATGTTCTCTCCCTTGGGGAGGATTACTGAAAAACGAGATCCTGAGCAGATTGGCTTTTGGAGAGGGATTGCAACACCTCTTTCTTTTATTGGAAAGTGTCGTAACAACACAAGCGGAATACAATTACCAAGATAATGGATGCAAATAGAGTTAATCATGAGGATTCAGCTGGCATAGAGTCAACTGTTCTAAATTACTTTCATTCTATTTATACCTCTAATAATTCTGATCTTGTATTATAGGTAGATGTGATTGACAAAAAGTTTGGGATGGTTGAAATAAGTTCCCTTGAGAAACATTTCACTACTGATGAGGTTATTCATGCACTTAAAAAGATGAAGGATAGGAAGACACCAGGTCCTGATGGCTTGCAGGCATGTTTTCTACACGAGTATTGGCATATCTTAGGGGACAAGATAACAAACATGATCCTAGGTATTTTAAACACTGGGGCCGATGTTAGTGCTTTAAATAATACTAATATTACCTTAATACCTAAAGTGAATTGTCCCTCTATAGTAAAAGACTATAGGCCTATTGGGCTTTATAACACTTTGTATAAACTTGTTTCTAAGACCATTGTCAACAGGCTTAAACCTTTTATTTCTTATGTTATTCACGACAGCTAGAGTGCTTTTGTTAAGAAGAGACTTACAATTGATAATTTCATTGTTGCTTTCGAAGCTTTTCACTCTATGGCCCAAGGCAGACTCAACAGTTCTAATCACTTTGTCTTGAAACTTGACCTTAGTAAGTCTTTTGATAGGGTTGAGTGGAACTATTTGGGATTTGTCAGGCTTAGTATGAAATTACCTCCTACTTTTGTCTCTTTTATTATGAGATGCATTCGCTCTGTGAGGTTTTTTGTTCTTGTAAATGGATCCTCTTCTACTAGTTTCTCCCTTACTCGTGGCATCTGCTAGGGCGATCCTCTATCCCCATATTCATTCATCATTTGTGCAGAAGGCCTTTCCTCTGTGATACACTACTCTGAAAGGCAAGGTCTATTTTCTAGTCTGCGTTTTAACACCTCGTGCCCTTCTATTTCTCACATCTTCTTTGCAGACGACAGCATTATTTTCTACAAAGCTTCTCTTCAGCATGCAGCAGCAATTCAGATTGTTTTGCATGATTATGCCTAAGTTTCTGGTCAGGAGGTAAATTACCAAAAATCTTCTTTATTTTTTAATAAGAAGGTTCCTTTTCCTCTACAGGACTCTATCACTTCCAGGACATTCCAAATAGGGACGGTCATGGATCTTACCATTGTCTCATCGGGAGGTCTAAAAAAGAAATATTCCAGTTTGTGAAGGATCGGACATAGAAAAAGCTTAATGGACAGAAGGAGAAAGTCTTGTCACAAGCTGGTAAAGAAGTCCTCATTAAGAGTGTAGTTCAGGCTATACCTAGTTATGCTATGTTCTGCTTCTTTTACTTACTGTAAATATTATACGTTCTTTAAACTCTATGGTTCTTCAATTTTTTTGGGGAGGCTCTGAGGGGAACAAAAAATTATGCTGGAAATCTTGGGGGATCTTTGCAAACAAAAAAAAGGGGGTATGGGGTTTACAGATTTTGAGGGATTATTTGGCTCTTCTCGCCAAGCAATGTTGGCATATCATTACTACTCCATCTTCTATGGTGGCTGAATGCCTTTGGGCCAAATATTTCTCCTCAGGACAATTCCTGCATGCTTCGTTACGGTTGAGGCCTTCCTTTCTCTGGCGAAGCCTCCTTGAAGGGAAAAATCTCCTGTCTTTAGGATTGCTCTGTGGTATTGGCAATGGTATCTTTATCCATATTCTGGACAAGTGGATCCCCTCCCTGAACTTTTTCCTCCCCTATGAAGCTGATGCAGTTTGGCAGATCCCTTTTGACCCTGCTTGGCCTGAGGAAAGACTTATTTGGAACTTCACTCCCAATGGTATCTACACTGTTAAATCAAGCTATAAGGCGGGCATGGTTGTTATGAGCTCCGCTGGACGAGGTGAGGGACCATCAATAGTTGACGAAGAAACTAAAGCTTGGAATGCTATTCACAGTCTTCTAGTTCAACCTAAGATCATAATCTTTCTTTAGAGGGCTGATCAAAACATTCTTCCTACAAATAGTAATCTTTTGAGGAGGGGTATGTCTAAAAATCTGACTTGCGTGCATTGTGGATTACCAATTAGAGGATTACAGACATGCTCTATTTGACTGCATTTTTCAAAAAAAGTTTGGACCTATCTACCATTTAGGGAATAAATGGTGCCGTATTTCTACTCTTGGCTTTTGGATTTGGTGCATTCAATTTTATTACTCTATGATCCTGAAACTACTGCTCTGCTTGCTACTTGTGTTTGGTTGATTTATTTACCCAAAATAAACTGAAGCATGATGGAGCCTGCTCTTCTGAAATGTTGATTGCTAACCAGGCTTTGCAGCAATCTGATGAATATTTTAGACTTCATCACCGATTACCCCCTTCTGGGGAATTGGGTATTAGTCCGCCCCGACGGCACTGGTATCCTTTGAGTTTAGGCTCCCTAAAAGTCAATACTGATGTTGTCTTCTCGGAGGGCATTGGTATTGTGGTCCGTAATCATCTGGGCATCCCTTTGTTTGCTAAAACTATAGAGCGGCAAGGCACTGATTATGTGGAGTATAGTGAACTTTTGGGAATTATTGAGGGATATGTGTTTGGGTCCCCGTTATCAGCACGACTTATTATTGAAAGCGACTCTCTTCTGGCTATTAGTTGTCTCTCCCTAGACCAAGACGACTATCTGAACTTAGAGCCTTAGCATCCCATTTCTTCGATTGTATTGATCCCTCTATCACTACTTTCTCGCACGTTCATCGGACGGGCAATTTTCCAGCCCATCATCTAGCTAAACTTGCCTTACAATCCCCTACACCCTAGGAATGGACCCAAGACATTCCTACTAATGTAGCAAATGCCATTTTGATGGATATTAATAAGATATAATCTTATTCTGTTTTAAAAAGAAAGAACTTATCTTAATAAGATTCACTCTCTTTCCTATATATCTACAAAATTATCATTATGTCCCAAACACTCTATCTTACTAAGACAGACACCAGAGTCTACGTTCTTGACTTCCGCACCTATAGTTTATGTGTGAGGTGATTACAGGGTAAGGCGTTTCATTATTTCATTGCGGAAAAGACTGGATATAGCCACGAAATTTTAGAGTCGGAACCCTTTTATTTCTAACTAGAGACGACATTGAGTCAAATTCGAGTCTAAATAAGGAAAATGTTATAAAATAGGAAACTAAAGATGGATTGGAGACCAAATTACTTCGACTCTAAAATGTTTCGTCGCTACTTGGATTCTAACTGTGATAGAGACCAATATTTAGAGACCAATTAGCAATCACTTATGATTAGTCTCTATATTTAGAGACGAAATATCCATGACTACATCTAGTCTTTAATACGAAAGACGAAACAGAGAACTAGATTACACCGTCTCTATTTTTCTCTTTCATTGAGCCAAGGTGGAGACGAAGTGTTCAATATATCCATTCTCTTATATGTAAAAATTAGCCTTCTCTGAAATTAAAGGCGAGATGTTTTGCCTCTATTGTGTCTCTATACAGAGATAAAATAGAGTTCAAGTTTCGTCTTCTTGAGGCATAGTAGAGACGAAAGCTTCATCTTATGTGCTTGAGATCATTTAGAGTTGATAATACTGTGGTCTCAAGTTTTTAAATAAATTCATATATATATATATATATATATTTTTCATCCTATCTAATTTGTCACAGATTTATTTCAATTTTGGAGTCAAAGAAATTTTGTCTCTTTTCGTATTTTAGATTTATTAGAATCACTACAAGAAAACTGCCTTTAGAGGTGTTTAGAAATGTCCTAATAAACGGTTTTTAGCACATTTACAAGTTAATGGAATTTATTTTAAACATCCCATGTGTCGATGCCTTAATAGCCCTTTGGCATATATAAACGCCTCAAATATATATTTAAAGTGTACCTTTTAGGGCGTTTACTAATACCTTTAAAGTATACCTTTTAGGACATTTAGTAAATGTCTTAGAAGAAATATGTTAAGGTAAATGATTACGAATTTAAATAATTTTTAGATATTTATAAATGCCTTTAAAAGTAAATTATAAAGTATTAATATTAGCATGCTTTCTTAGAATGCCATTATTTCTACATACTAATTAATTAGATTTCTCATGCCTTTTCCACTACTATGTAACTAAAGTTTAAACACAAATATTTATTATAAAATTACTATTATAAAAATATTTAAAGTTCAAACACAAAGATATTATACTTCAAAAAATACAAAATATTAATAATTCCATTAAAAATTCAAAGTCAAGTGTAATAATGCAAAACTTAATAAGAGTGTAGTATAATCAATCCTTCAAATTGATTATTTTGTACAAAAAGTAATTATATAGAATCCTAAAGTCTATCTAACTACATATAAAAATTTTCTTGAGTTGCACCTGAATCTATATCTTGAAACACTTAAGTCAAAAACATCCATTGCCATCTAACACTCATTGTAGATACAAATTTTTTAAATGATTAGAAGAAAATAGAATATTAAGTATATCAATAAGTGCAATCAATTGGAAGATATTATATGAAGAATGGGAAGATATAAGCTTAGTATAAAGCCCATGCGAAAGTGAGGAATAAAACAATATATAAATAATATATATATATATATATATATAAAGAGTATATCAATAATGGCTTTCAGCAGGGACGGATCTAGTCAAGCCCCGGGTGGGCTCGAGCCCCCGGGAATTTTTTTTTTTAAAAAAATTTTATGTTTTTTATATTTAAGTCCAATTTTTTTTTTCAATTTAGCCCCCACAAAATGTAAGAACTGATTTATAAAAAAATTAAAAAAAAAAACCTCGGCTGCGCCAGCAGAAACAATAGAAAAAATTTCAATTTTTTTCTTCTCTCTCCCCGATATTATATGTAAATTTAGAATTTGTAATGTTTATCCCGTGAGTGATGGGTGATCATTCCTCATTGGTAATGGACGATTACCTATTCTTTTGCTATATTATATGTAAATTTGGAATTGTTTGAGTGTCTTTTGTACATGGAATACATCATTTTATAGACGAAATTCTGGTAAATCTTTTTTTCCTCCAGCCTCCCAATCATATTGTTCTGGTTCCGTCCCTGGCTTTCAGTGACTTTACCCCACTTCATTAGCATTAGGGAATGCATTTGAGAAAATTCCATTTACTATTCCTGTTAAAACCGTAATTGCACATTAACAGAGATAAGAAAGGAATAAATTTGAAGAGCTCATCAATGTGGTGGCTAACTTCCAAAATGTTGTTCCTACTCAAGAGGACAAGATCAATATTCCACTTCATGTAGAAACTAATTGTTAAATGAAATGTTACTTCATTTATCCAACTTGCAATTACTGATTCAGGGAATAGCTAATCACAGTAATGGTATGCACCAACAACTAAAAATAAATTTGACACTCATCCGTCAAATTTTTTTTATTATTTATTTATTTATTATTTTTTTAATGCTAGGCGAACGCTAATGAAGATTCCGACAGTAATTCTATTCAAGATTCTTTTCAACTCTAAGCCCTCATAACAGCAATATGAGGAAGACTATAGCATTTATATCTTTCACATATTGCTGGAAGGAAAGGTGCTCTTTTTCTTACTTCAGAAATTCTTTTTAGCATGCAATGCTCACCAGAGCTTTACAGAGGATGTAGAAGAAAAAAAATTAAAATAACAACAAACTTCATATGAAACAAATAAAAATACGTAAATCATCACATATAAACAAAGGGGGGAAATATAGAAACTGAAAACTTTGAAGAAAAACCTTAAATTGAAGCAAAATTGGGCACCTTAAGCATATCAGTGTTTCTCTCAATCAACCTTCTGAGCCCATATGAAACATAGAAAAGCTTAACTCCTGGTTTTCTTCTGTTAGGAAGAAGAAACTTGAAGGAGCTAAAAGTAATTTCATTCTATGAAATTAGTACAATCTAGGTCTGAATTTTGAAAGATGAGCAAGAAGAGCTAGTATGGGTTCTCTGTAAAAGAAAAGGAAAAAATGAATGCATGATAGGGTTTGCCGAGCTCTGCTGATGATTATAACTGAGAAAACATACGTACGCATATCTTACTGTTCCAAAATTCTAGCTTTATGAAAGAACAAGTACAAAAATGAACGTATTTCGTTTGTATTGTTTTTTTTTCCAAAAAGAAGCAAAGCTAAATACATGGTTCTTATTCGTTAATTTAAAACCGAAAAAATAGTTTGTAGCTAAATTACCAAGAAACAAGCTACTTTGTATATGTAGTTAGAAGATAAACAAGTAAAGAACATAATCATCCTAAGAACTCTAAATAATAACAGGTCAACGGTTAAATGTTCCATATATTTTCTTCATTTGCAATGTGGATGTCGAGGGTCACTCTATGGACTGAATTCAAAGTTATGATCGTGAGGAGTAAGCAATATGTATCAAGTAGTATGAGATAGTATAGATAACAGTTAAGAGAAGAAGAGTTTACAGAAGCTGAGCTTCAAGAGCTTTATCTTCCAAATTGCTTATTAGAAGCACCGTAAATAAAAAAGTTGAGGAAACGCTTACTCATTAATGAGGAATCTAAAGAAGAAGGAATGTAATACAAGATATAAGTTTCCAAGTAATGAAACACTTACAGTGAGATATAAGTTTCCAAGTAATTTTTCCAAGCCACTTGATTAAGGCGGAAACAGACAAGAGAAGCAGAATCAAGAAAGAAACTGGCCCCTAATTTATGAATACTGCTTGGCAAGAATTTTCTTGAACATAATTTCTGTGATTCCACTTTGTTACTATGACTATCTTGGACATACTTTCTGTATTCCACTTTGATATTATGACTATCTTGAAACATACTTTTGTTAATTTCATGTTTATGACTTTCTGCATACATGGATTTAAAAATTGACCTTTTGACTTCTATTTTGTGGAAAGAATTTAAGAAAGATTTCTTTTTATACCCTTTTGGCCTTTTGTTTGTTGATAACATGGAGAAAGGGTTGAGAAAAGGTGGTCTTTGTTTCCTATAACAGGTTTGCTTTGTTGAGAAGTCCTGTATAAGATAAAGGGTAAAGTTATTAACACTAAGCATTAGCAGAAAGCAAAACTTCTTTGACCGAGAGATAATTTATATTGATTATTGGAATCTCTCAAGTCCACAAGGTTAGTACCATTAATCTACAATAGGTTTTTGTAGACAAAAAGATGCACCATTGAGACTCGGAAGCATGTTTTTCTTTTATGCAATTCAAATAGAAGTTATGATTTTAGATAAAAAAATCAAACCTTGTAAAGAATTCATGAAGCTTCCAAAACATAGACAATCAATTTGTTAAAGAGAGAAAAAGGAAGATTCTGTGTATTTGTGGAAGTAAGCAGGTTAGAGAGTTTCAGCTGTTGGAATCCGTAGGCAAAAACAAAGTAAAATAAAAGTACGGAAATCCACCAACAGGATCTGCACATACTAGAAAAACCGATTGGATAGAAATTACCTCAATGTTTTGATTGTTCGTTGTGGAGGCACTGCTTTGTACGCTTCGCCCTCTACTGGTATCCACGCGACGAACTCCTCTGCAAGCGATCGGGATGCTAGCCCCTTCTGTGTTCTGAAAACTGTTTAGAACTGATCTTGACTATCTGGTAATCGGTCGTATTTCGGAGGAGACGAGATACTATATCGCCGTTCTAGGGTTTAGGGTTTTGTTTTTCTTTATTCAGATAAAGGACGGCCACCAAGAAAAGGTTAACATAACCTTTTATAGCTGTCAATATCAAAACCCTAACTGTCATCTAATGACAGTTTAATCTCGTCTGTCTATTCCTATAATCATCCAACGGTTGGATGAGTAATATTAAGTAATTAATTTCATTTATTCTATTAAATAAAATTAATTACTTATTAACCTACCAGAAAATACAATATGGAATATGATTCCCCTTTTGCATACGTTCAACGAATCTGGACACAATCTAGATACATTGAACGTGGACATTATGCTCACAAGATCGTCTATGCGTGTGACCCTGTAGGTTCACTTGACGTTGGCAGTGAATGAAAAATGTCCTAGACATTTATTCACAAAACATAAGCGGCCTCTAGCAAGACATTATGCTTACCCAAGTTAAGTAAATGTAATAATAACCTAGCATCAGATTTAATATTTAGTCCTTTTGTCACACGATATCTTAATTAAGTATAAGGCATGGATCAAGTCATCCTTATAAAACTTAACTAACCTTTTATTTGATCACCAGACAGACTGTTCCAATAAATAATATTAATAACACCTTATTAATACTTATTTGAGCATGGCCATGCATATTTTCCAATCTTCCTTATCAAGGGGCCCATGGATATCTCTCTCTAAAAAGAGAGGGACAAATCCCTTTCACTATCTCCAATATTCAAGCCATGACGAAAAAATAAGCCAACCAATAATTATAATGATCACCTAATTAAAAATGATGTTTGACTATGTCAAAACATATTTTTCTTCCAATGCAAGAAACATTAGAAACATTAGGTCGAAGGACACCAAATATAAAACTGAGAAGAAATACTTATAACTTAAACCCATGCAATATTTCTTCTTCACTTTGGGTCATGTCCAATATAATATTCTCAATATGTATTTATGAATTGATTTTATATCTCATATTCATGATCAGTAAAACTTGACCATCAATCAACTTCACACTAGTTTACAAGATGTAATATACTAGGGACAAATAAGAATAGTATTTTATTAGCCATAAGGGTTTTACTATCAAGTCACATACTTGATGACCAAGAGCATAAAATACAATTCAAAAATACATGCTTCCTGAATCATAAATGTGAGTCAATTGGTCTTAGGGCATATACTAACATCAGCTTCTCAAGAATGATGAGTGAAGATGCATATATTTTGAAAAAAATAGTAGATTTGTAGCAAATGTTTTAACATGACCTATTATACTCCTATTATAAACAAGATTTGAGTTTACTTTGTCTTTTTAGAAAGTATTCTAAGAACAGGTAATGGAAGGATCTTCCTTTATCTTTGTAGATAAAAAAAAAAAAAAAAATTCATTTACAAAATGTCAAACCTCATTTCACTGCCTAAAAGAATTTTACCTTCAAAAGTTTTATTATTTACTTTGTCATGAAATTCAAATTGACTTTTCGATTTAGCAACTTAAATTCTGGTTTCCGTTTTATTCAGTTTATGTACCAATTAAATAAGGACCTCTATTAAGGGGAGTAATGAATTCTTGATCACTTATTTTCTGTTGCATTAGCAAGCATGAAAAAAATTTTAAGAAAAAATATTCTTTATCATCTATACTTTGATTAGATGTATTTGGAATTCTTTTAACAAAATTATTGTTTCAGACTTTGTCGATATAGGCACGAATAGGTCTGATGATTATCATGTTCTCTGAAAGCAAATAGTTAGCCTATTACTATCTAAGAGATTTCATGTTTGTTTGATTTTGCTGAAGTCTTTTGCCTTGTTTTCCCTTTAATTATTTATGCATATCTTATCTTTGTTCACAAGAAATGCTTGATGATTTATTACGTACGTTTTATCTTATTTGGTTTCCAATTTTGTCGTAACATGAGGTGGCAGTTTACTTGGCTTCTTTACATTGTTTTCACCATATCTGTAATTGATTGAATCATGATTTTGAAGCTGGTCTCTTATATTGTCCTATCGATGTTCTGTTTTACAATAATGAGAATTAATCTCTTGCTCTACTTATTTTCTTGACTTTCATAATTTGTAACTTGGTAAGAGTTTCTTTTCCCTATATATTTCATGTGTTTGATCATGAATTCGTGTGTAGTGTTCAAGATGTACTATTTACTTTAGTATTCAACAATAACATATAACTGAAGTGTTTTATATTTGATATTTTTAGAATTATGCTATATGTTTTTTAGCTATGACTTTAGAATACTAATACCAAATGCATTGCAGAAGAAGTTTACATAGGATTCTATAATAACCTCTTTATTGAGAGATTCTTTTGAGGAAGTTGGAACTATAAGCCTGAAAAATAATCATTACAAAGCCAAGATAGGAAAGGACCAACCAACATATAAAAATGATAGAGTGTATGAAAAAGCTAAAGAGCATTGGTCTTCTGAAGATTTAAAAAATAAATCAGATGTCTTAAGAAGAATAGAATGAACGATTGAAATGGGCTGGGTCCATCAACTCATGCTGGTGGCTCAAGATCAATAACAAAGCGCATAATGTCTCTTGTATGAATTTTATTCACTTTTAGCTTGTTTTTCTACTATTTTATTGATCTTTACGTTTTGCTGTCTATTTTTTTGTTTTTCTTTTTCTCAAAAAGAATTAATGAGGAAGCCTAATCGAGCAGAATCTACTATGATGGCAAATACTCAAAGAAAAAGGGAAAATTCGTAGGCAAGAAGTCTGAGAATTACTAGGTACCGTTAATTAACTTTCTCTTAAAGCATTTATTCTCTAGATATTGTAAATTGATTTCAATTTATTAAATATGTTTTAGTATTCTTTTATTGATTGGTAGAAAACATTTCAGAGCAAAGTAGAAGCTAAAATGAGGGAATCATAAGACACCCAAGAAGAAAACACAACTAGTTCCCGATATGCATTAGACAATCTCTCGAATTTTGGTGACTATGATGATTTGTGGCATGCTATGGTAGATGGGACACAAGGTAAGCGAGTTTATGGATTTGGACATTGTGGTAGAAGTTTGCTCCAAATTGACAGTTCAAATAACCATAGTTCTACACATACTCCTAGTAGTGTAAACTCTGAGGCCATCTTCCAGTGTAAGTCTTTCTAAAATGCATTTTGTTCGTAAATGCAAAAAATTCAGGAAGAGCATGCCCAACAACTTAGGCAGTTTCAAGAGAAACATCAAAAGGCCTTAGAGGATAATGAGTGACTTTAAATTGACAGTTCAAATAATCGTAGATCCATACATACTCCTAGTAGTGTAAACTCTGAGGCCATCTTCTAGTGTGAGTCTTTCTAAAATGCATTTTGTTCGCAAATGCAAAAAATTCAGGAAGAGCATGCCCAACATCTTAGACAGTTTCAAGAGCAACATCAAAAGGCCTTGGAGGATAATGAGTGACTTTAAACTAAAATAGAAGAGTTAGCAAGCCATCAATAATCTCTCATAGATGAGATGCAAAAGATTCAATACGCACAATATCATGAGTTGTGCACTCGATTAGGAGTTAGTACTAGCGACGCTTATGAGAAAGAAAGTGGCGATGACATTGGAAATTCAGAGGACGATGACACCGAGACTAATGAAGATGATGATGGTGAAACTTCTGAGGACGATGATGAATAGAAGATACAACCCTTTTTCATTTATTTATTTATTTTTGCATCTTTTGAGTATACTCACATGCAAAACATTTAACAGATTATTGATAGTCTTTCTTATTAGGTATATGTTACCATTAATTTTGGACATGACTATATATTTTTCAGTAATTTGGGATAATTTTGTTAAGAAACAGGTTTGGGTTTTGTGTTATTGAAATTAGCAGATAACTATTCTACATTCACATGCTATAAATATATATATATATATATATTTATAAGGCATATCTAATTTACATTTCTATTTGGTGTCTACACGAAGACAATATATTTTAAATCATGTTTGTACATCGTGTCTATTTGAAGACAAACTAGAGATGGAATAATTGTCTCAATTTGGACAGAAGTAGAGACGAATTTTAAATATAAATTTATCTCCCAATAATGCCCTTTTAGAGACCACACATTTGTCTCCATTTTGAGACAGGATAAAGGTAAATGTCTAATGAAAAATTTAACTAAAAAATAAATGTCTAATGAAAAATTCAACTCTTAGTAGAGTTCATTTAGAGACGAAATGCATGTCACCATAACGGATACGAAATGTTTCGTCTCTAAAATAGAGACGACGTTGACACTGAATATTCTGCCTCTAACAAATATATTAATCTTATTGGTCTTTATTCTAGAGATGGAATGATTTACATTGGAGACCATAGTTATCGGTCTCTATAATTTTGGAGACGACAAATGTTTCCCATCTTTATTTAGAGACGAATGATCTGTCGTCTCAGGTTCGTCTCTAAAGCTGTTTAGGACGAAATTCCATTGGTTAGAGGCGAAATTGGGTTGACTCTATATCCAGTCTCTCTCGTAGTGTTTATATATAATCAAAATACTTTATTTTTTTTAATGCATATTATTAATATGTAAAAAATAAATAATATAAATAAATTTAAATTTAATTAAATCATAATATGTTATAAAATACCAAATTTTTTTATTAAATATTACTAATTGAAAATATTAAAACGTAAAAAAAAAATTAAAAGATAATTTTAATTTATGTGTCATTTTGTATTTTATTTTCTTGTAATTTGTTATTGTGTTTACGTTGAAATTATTAGTATGAGTGTGTATTATTTAATGTGCTTTGATTATTTAAATTGTTTAGATCAATTTATTTTTTAAAAATTTGTAATTACAATTATTAAAAAATAAAAATATTTGTAGCAACCAATTGAGCATATCTAATTTTATTATATTGTAAAAATATAATTTTTTAATAATTTTATAGGGATAAAAAAATTAATTTACTTCAATTAAGGATAAACATTTAATATATATGTAAAATCATTAAAAAATAGAAAAAGAGGATTTGGAAATGTCGTGTGTGAATAGTATCACAACAAATTTGGTGTGATACTATTCATCACACCACTTTGCCGTCAAGAATGCACACGCGTTGGAGGAACATTCACACCATTTCCGACAATTTTGTCGCTGTATTGGAGATGGCCTAACAATTTGTTAGATGGGCTAGGTCTTTTCACTTCTACCTCGCTACACAAAATACACATTTCTTTTTCTTTTTGATGTATCAAATAAATACGCAAAGAAAATTTTTTAAAAATGCGATCGAAGAAATGTCATATTTTTCCTTTTGTTATTACATTTATTTTTTACTTTTTGTATCACTGAATAATTTTTGCACCCTTCTTCATGCTATTCTGTCATCTCATATGGTTGAATGCCTTAAGAATTGAACATTTTAAATACTTATTAAAAGTAAAACAGGTTTTGTTAGGTGTATTAGGCCTATTAAATCTAAGCATATCATAGCATGAGAAGTGATAAAGTGTTATGAGAGAAGTACACAAATTATTCAAAGATAAAAAGAGTGAAAAATAAAATTTAGTAACAGAAAGCTAATTTCCTAATATACAATTTTTGTATTTTGGTAAGCAATTCTATTAACAAATTGTACCCGGTAAATTCATGATGATTTCCCTTTCCCCTCCTCTCCCAAGGAAAAAAAAAAAAAAAAATGAGACTGAGATACTCCGTGTTTCATAATATCAAATATTCTTATTATTTTTGGAGTTTATTAATACAATATATTTTACATTTTTTCAACCCTATTTATTAAATTTCTAATTATGCCCTTTTTCTTTTTTTATTTCTTTCTCTGTCTCTCTCTGTCTGTAATAGTTAAAGGGTATAGCATAAATTTATAATTTAAATATTATTATTTTTAGAATAATTAATATATGTAAAACCTTTAAAATATCATATAACCAAACGGAGGACTATAACATTCGTGAGTTGTTCATAACATTGTATTTAGGAATGGTGACAAGATGGTAGGTCAATAAGTTAGAAGTACCCCTTACCATGCGATAGGTCATGAGTTCGATTCACACTCCCTTTTCAATGTTTAAAAAAAAAATTGTATTTAGGAATACAAAGATGCCATTTGGCATTCTTGCTTGCTCAATTTCTTTAGGTTTTTAAAGATATTTTGATTGGTTCGAATTTGAAGTTAAAGTAAATTTTCATTTTGAATTTCATCTCTCTTCTTATAGAATTTAGAAATAGAAATCTTAAATTCAAATCATTAAATCTTCAGTTTATAAGGATAAGGGAAAATTTTGTGTTCAATTTTAGACAAAAGGATTAAGGTAAAAGTCTTACAATATTTTTTAATGAAATAGTTGAAAATAAATCTCATAAATCCTCTCATATAAATAATTTAATCACAGTTTTAAACAATTGAAAACAAGCACTCCTTAATTTTACCCCCAAAAAAAAACAAACAGTTTTTTTTTCAAATTTTAAAATTCAAGTAAAAACTTCACTTTTTTCTAACTAAAATCCAATCCAAATGGATCCAAATTATAAAAAATTAATAAAAGTGATTGTAGGACAAAAGAAGGACTTGTCTAGTCAAAGTCTCCCGACTAATTTCTCTTTAGGTTGTGTTTAGTTCCTAGAATTAGATTGTAATTAGAATTAGAGAATTTTATAAAATTCTAAAAATTGTAATTTCAATTCTTTTTTTGGTAAAATAATACAATTGTCATGAAATTCATTTTCTAATTCTAATTTCTTTGTTTGGAAGTTAAAATAAATTTATAGAATTAGAATTCAAAATGTAAATATATGTTTACTCAAAATATGTATATATGTGTAAGAGTGAGGGAGAAAAATGAGTGTGTGAGTGTGTATGATTTTTAGATAGAAAAAGTGAGCTTGAATTTTAGAAAGAGAAAGTATGCGTATATTCTAGAGAGAGAAAATACTGTGAATTTTAGAGTGAAAAAGTGAGTGTAAATAATATAGAGATAAAGTATCTGGAATTTTAGAGAGAAAAAGTGTCGTGAATCTTAGTGAGAGAAAGTGTCGAGAAGTCTAGAGAGAAAAAGTGTTGTAAATTCTAGAGAGAGAAAGTATTTTGAATTCTAGAGAGAGAAAGTATAATGAATTTTAGTGGGAGAAAATGTCATAAGTTTTAGAGAGAAAGTGAATGTGAATTTTAGAGAGAGAAAGTATCGTGAATTATAGAGAGAGAAAGTGTCTTGAATTTTGGTGAGAGGAAGTGTCGTAAGTTTTGAATAGAGAAAGTGTCGTAAGTTTTGGAGATAAAATGCGAATTCTAAAGAGAGAAAGTGCATGTGATGGGTATGTGAGAAAATATGAATATAAAATTATACAATTAATAATTAACGAGATTTCCTTTAAGAAAAAATAATTGACAAGATGAATATGAAAATTTTGTAAAATCAGAATTGTAACTTTTAGGTTTTGATTTGGAATTGGTGAATTTTGTAAAATTGGAATTGGAATTTGAATTCAATCCTTGTTCCATAATTAATTATTCAACCAAGCAAAATAATTAAGCCCCCCAATTCTATGGCACCAAACACAACCTTACTTGAATTTATTTGTCATATTAGGGCATAACACTTAATTAAAAGGGTTAATATCAAACAAGTAACTTTAAATTTGAGAAATTATCAATTAATGGACTTTTCTTTTCTAATTATCAATTGATGGTCAATTTAGAGTAAATGTATAATTATTAAAACTCATGACTTAATTTTCATATCAAGTTCACTCCTATGTTTTCTAAATATTTTTAAATGTTTCAAACTAACTCAACCCATATATACTTTATTATCATTTTATTGCTATGGATATATTAAACTTGTAAGAAAAAATAGTGATCGAACTGCCTCGTATTCATCATTGTTCATCGCAATTGCATTCTCTCCTTTTTGTTGTCTATATCCTACTCTCAAATCTTGATCTTCTCGCTCCATTGGAGTACAGAAGAAAAGATAAAATAGTGGCAAATTGAGAATAGTTAATAAGTAGTGACGACAAAAAATAAAAATAAATATAAAAAGAAAATAAAGTTTCTTTTAAGAAAAAATAAATAAAGAGTTAAAAGAGTGATTATTGAGCAATAACATTAAATAGTGGATCATAGAAAAATATATGGATCGATTGGTGTAAAATATAATGAATAAAGATAAGAAAGTTGAAAGATAAAATATATTAAAATTCTTTAAATAATTGGAAGTAAACTCAATATGAAAATTAAATAATTTCGTGCTAAGTTTTTCCTTACTTGCCTATGAAATGTACTTTGGACGTGCTAGAACCTCAATTGATAATTATAAAAGAAGGGTCCCTCAAACTTAAAGTTAATTATTTTGGTATTTACCCTTTTTAAAATAGTCATTATTTTGAAATGCAAGATAACATATGGGGAAAGATGCATGCATATGTGTATATATATTTCTTATATTTCTTACTAGTGACTTGTTTTTACCGTCGTACATATCATTAGTAGATCAGAAGTACTAGAACTCAAACAATTCAATAAGAATCTAAAGACTAGAAGAGAACAAGAAGAGATGTTAGCAACCTGATATGACTTCTCAGTATATTTGTATCATTTTGCAAAAGAACTCCTGCTCTCATTAAAACGGTACATTTTTGGCTTCCTATGTCTCAGGTTATTGCTCCATCAAATTGTGTGGCAATTTCACTTCATTTTCTCCTATAATTTTCTAAACTGTGCAAGAGTCCTTACTTTGTTTTTCAAGTAGTCCTTCAATTTCTTTAGCTCCATCGTCGTCTCCCTTTTCTTTCAAGTTTTCCAAACAGCGAGTCAAAGTGGTCACATCTGGTCCCCAACCTAAGGTGCTTACTGCGAGTGCCCAATTCTGGTCATGTCCGCAGCCTTCTCTGTCTGGTTCATTTGACAGTATCCCTAAGCCATGCGACACCAATTACTTGCGTTTAGCTTGTTTCCTCTCTCAATGAGTATGGGTTGCTTACTAGTGACTCGGCCTTTTCCTTGTGGCCCTTTTTAGAAGTAGCAGTAAGAAGCTGGTTAGGAATCCCATTGTTAAAATATGAAGTTCTTGCTAGCCATTCCTCTAGTATCTTCTCTTCACCATCAAGATCATCCAAATTCACTAGTGTACTTATCATAACAAAGTAACTCACGTTAAAGAACTTCCCAGATTTTTTCTGCAGATTCCAAAGGCGATACACTTCATCTTTTCTTCCCAGCCTGCCATACACTGAGACTAAAACATCATAAGTTTTATTATTTCTTCCCTGCCTGCCTGTAATTAGCTTCTTAAATTTCTTTAGCACCGTTTCGGCCTTCTCAAAAGAACCAACTTTAAGATATCCATTGGTTGCTATACTGTAAGAAATTGCGTCCACAGTGATTGTGTTGGAGAAACAACTCCTAATTACTATTACATAACACTATTACTATTAAAAATTATCAAAAAGAAAATCATAGCGGAAGAAATCAGAAAGATACAATCTTTCTATGAACAGAAAAACCAACAAGAATAAATGATAAGGCAATCTGCAAAATAACACCCGATTAGTATAAAATAACCCCAAATCAACAATAACGGCTTTACTTATCACCGCTGCCGTGAAGCGGCCAACAGAAAATAAAAAAGATGACTGAGTAGCTGAAACCGTAAGGTTACCAAACCAGAAAACAGATGCCGAGCAGCGGTGCTGCCGCGTCGTGGCGTCGACGGTAAAGAAAATAATGATCGGGAGTTATAACCCTCAGAAACGGGCCTCAGTCGGGAAGGAATCACCGGCAATCTTCTTCCTCAATCTCTCTCTCTCTCTCTCTCTCTCTCTCTCTCTCTCTCTCTCTCTCCTCACGGCTAACTCTCTAACCTCACTAACAGACAAACAATGTGACACAGAAGGCCGGTGAACAACAGAGAAGCATAGAACACCAGAACCGAGAGAAGAGAAGCAGCGGCAGAGCCGAAGGATCAGGAGGAAAACCAAGAGTCTCGAAGACTCTAAAAGACTGAGAGTGGAGAGACGGTTCAGAAGAGGAGAGCAAGAGACTGCACAGAAAATGTAGCAGCAGCAGCAATAAAAGAGAAGGCGGGCGGATCTTTTGCGGGTTGCCAACGGACGGCCTGGGCGGCCAACCCGAACCGCCCGGGCATCCCTAAGACCCGGACAAGTAGACAGCCAAGAAGCCTATTCCCAAAAAAGATTGAGGCCCAATCATCATGGGGTTGGGAAGGTGTAAATTGGGCTGGAAAAATTAGACAAAAATATTGGGAGAATGGGCTTAATAAAGCCTACAATCTCCACCTCGAACAATATTTTTCCATCCCTGAAGCATGACTCACTTTGAGTCAAACTGCTTGCACATGAAGAAAGTCCCTGCAAAACATAAATTTGTCAGTGTTTACAATTTTATTACCAAAATCAGTAGGATTATTATCAGTACTAATATTATCTATATCAATAATACCACTAGAGTCCTTTTCTCTAATAAAGTGGTACTTGACATCAATATGTTTTGTCCGTTCGTGATAGACAAGATTTTTACATAAATGTAAACAACTTTGACTATCAGTGTAAATAATAACTTTGGAATTTAAAATATTTAATTCACTTAATAACCCTTGAAGCCAAATGGCTTCTTTGATTGCTTCTGTTGCTGCGATATACTCAGCCTCAGTAGTTGACAAGGCAACTACAGGCTGTAGTTAGGATTTCCATGAAATGCAATTACCCACAAGGGTAAAGAAATAGGAAGTGGTCGATTTTCTACCATCCTTGTCACCTGCAAAATCAGAGTCAACAAATCCAATCAATTCAAAATCAGACCAATTATAGTCGTGTAAACCCCGATCCACAGTTCCGTTTAGGTAACGAAATAGCCACTTGAGAGCAGCCCAATGATCTCTTCCAGGATTCGACATAAATCTGCTAAGAAGGCTTATAGAAAAAGCAATGTCAGAACGGGTAGATATCATTGAGTATATGACTGAGCCTACGGCCATTCTGTATGGGATATTAGCCATATCTCTCTTTTCACTTTCAGTTTTAGGACAGGTTTTGTCGGAAAGTTTAAAATGGCTAGCAAGAGGAGTTGTAACGGATTTACAAAGTTGCATTGAAATTTGGATACGATTTTCTAAAGGAAAGGCTTTTGGGATAAGAAAAGAGAATGATCAGGTCCGTCTCTTGAAATATTCATCCCAAGAATTTTGGATGCAACTCCTAAGTCCTTTATATCGAACTCAGATTTCAACAGCGATTTCAGGTTATCAATCTTAGCATTGTGACGACAAGCTATCAACATATCATCCACATACAGCAACAGATAAATAGCAGAATCCACATCATTACCAGAAAAAATAAAGACAACTATATGAAAGAATCAAACCTCTTGTACCATTGCCTTGGTGACTGTTTAAGTCTATATAAAGACTTTTTCAAAAGACACGCCATATGTTCCTTACCCTTTACTTCAAAACCAGGTGGTTGACGCATATAAATGGTTTCTTCAAGATCACTATGTAAAAAGGCAGTTTTCACATCAAGTTGTTCAAGGTTAAGATCATAGAAAGCAACAAGAGCAAGAACAATCCTAATTGTTTTGTATTTAACAACAAGAGAAAAAATTTCATTGAAATTAATGCCCTCAACTTGTGAAAAACCTTTTGCAACAAGTCTAGCCTTGAACCTAGGATGTTCATGAGAAGACTCAAATTATTTTATTTTGAAAATCCATTTACAATCAACAAGTTTTTGTTTTGAAGGTTTTGGAACAAAGATCCAGGTTTTGTTTTTGTTCAAAGAAAACATTTCCACTTCCATTGAACGTAACCATAAAACGCGATTGGGACTTTTCAAAACCTCAGAAAAACATAAATGTTCTTTTTCTTCAACATAAGAAGCAACAACAAAAGCATATGATACAATGTAGGAGTAACCATACCGAGGATGATCCTTAGGTACTCTACGGACTCGATCTCTAGCGAGTTGATAATCTCTAAGAGCTTGGGTTTGAGCCTCAGGATGTTCTTTTTCCTCATCAGAACCATCTAGAATAGGGTCAGAAGTTTCAGGAACAGGAGTACTACTAGAAGGAGCAGAAGACTTAGAATTTGTATCAGGTTCCTGAGGTGGCTCTAGAGGGGGTTCGAAGATAGTCTCCACCTCTACCGGAATGCTACTAGGAGAAGGAACACTCGAAGGATTATCGGTGATGGTATTATCCTTAAGACAGGGCATTTTTAACTCGTTGAAGATGACATTCCTACTGATGATAACCCTCACCCCTGGTTCACCCTTCAACCATACTCTATAACCTTTTACCCCACTAGGATATCCTATGAACACCTCCTTTCTAGACCTTGGATCTAGTTTTCCCTCTTTCTGATGAGCGAAGGCTGCACAACTGAAAACCCACAAATTGGAAAGATTAGGAGGTTTTCCACACCAGAGTTCTATAGGAGTCCTAAAGTTTATAGATGTGGATGGAGATCTATGGATGAGGTATACAACT
Source organism: Catharanthus roseus (assembly GCA_028651295.1). Classification (NCBI taxonomy): domain Eukaryota; kingdom Viridiplantae; phylum Streptophyta; class Magnoliopsida; order Gentianales; family Apocynaceae; genus Catharanthus; species Catharanthus roseus. The sequence continues at coordinate 2,876,164 of JAPQWS010000116.1, forward strand.
GTACTAACAGCTTCACCCCAGAACGGTTTTGGAATACCAGAAGACACTAACAGACACCGGACCTTATCTATAATAGTACAGTTCATCCTTTCGGCAACTCCGTTTTTTTGTGAGTTATGTCTAACCGTTCTATGGTGTAAAATTCCATGTGATGTACATAAGTCAGAAAACTTTCGGTTACAAAATTTAAGACCGTTATCGGTCCTGATAGTTTTTAGTTTATTTCGAGAATGATTTTCAGCAAAACGTTTCCATTCACAAAATTTTTCAAACGTTTGATCTTTGGTTTTTAAAAGAAAAACCCATACATGCCTAGAAAAATCATCAACAATAGAAAGGAAATAAACGTTACCACTGTAAGTTGGAACCTTTTCAGGCCCGCACACATCATAATGCACATAATCAAGAGGTGAAGATAAGTTATGTGTGCTGGTTGAAAACTAATTTTATGTTGTTTTCCCAAAACACAGTGATCACAAAAATCCAAAGAATCGATTTTATCACCACATAAAAGTTTTTGTTTTTGTAAATGATAAAGCCCTTTTTCACTAATGTGGTCAATCCTTCGATGCCACAACATAGTTTTCTCAGGGACGGTTTTTGAAACCAAAACAGTAGAGTTGCAAACTGTTTTACCAAGAAGGATGTATAAAGTTTCCTTTTTAAAACCTTTTAGCATGACTAGGTTTCCTTTGTAAACACGCAAAATTCCGTTTTTGGATTTAAAAGAGAGACCCAGAGAGTCTAAATAACTGAGGAAGATAAGATTCCGACGTAAGTCAGGTACGTATCTCACCTCAGTGAGTTTTCTAGTCACGCCATCATGTATTTTTATAAAAATACTGTCAATGCCTTTTATATCACAAACCTGATTATTACCCATAAAAACTTTTCCTTGGTTTAAAGGTTTGAAATCAGAAAACCAGTATTTATTAGGTGTCATGTGGAATGAGCAACTAGAATCAAGCACCCAATGATTAACAACATCAGTACATGAAGGAGAAAGAGAAACACACAAAACTTCAGAAAACATAGAGTTACCATTTGATTCAAAACCGTGGGTTTTATCGACTGTATTTCCTCCTTTACCATGTTTACGTTGTTTCTCATCTTTGATTCGTTTAAAACACTTATTTTTCATATGCCCTTCTTTCCCACAATAAAAACATTTTACCTTGCTTTTCTTTCGTGATTTGGAACGGCTTTTAAAACGACGACTGGGAGGTTCTCTCCGGTCAATCCTTCCTCTTACAAAAAGATTTTCACCATGGGATTTATTCTCTTTTTGCAAATCCAAATCTTTTGATTTTAAAGCATTTTTGACATCAGAAAGGGAAAGGTCATCTCTGCCATATTTAATAGCAGATTTGACATCATTGAAAGAATCAGGTAAGGCATTTAGTAAAATGACTGCAACATTTTCATTAGAGATTTTCTCTCCGACGTTTTGAAGTTCAAAATAATTTTATTTAAATCATCTATATTTTCAGAAAGTGATTTTGTCCCACTCATTTTGAAACCAAAAAGCTGTTCTTTTAAATAGATTTTATTAGAAAGGGATTTTCCCAAATACAATTTTTCCAGTTTTGTCCAGATTTCAAAAGTATTGTCTTTTTCGTCAATTTCCTGTAAAACATTATCAGTCAAATGTAAGGTGAGACAGCTATGAGCGTCACCTAGTTTTTCTTTAAGAATTTCGCCCTTCCAAGGTTCCAGATACTCTTCAGGGCTGCAAATAGCGGGAGCAATTTTATTTTGTACCAAAACTGCTTTTATTTTCCTCCGCCACATTACAAAATCAAATTTGCTATCAAATCTATCAGTTTCAATTTTTGGAACTGACATGTTTTAAGGGCAAATAGGTGTAATTCGGTGGCTTCAGAAAGATAAAAGATTTGAAAAAAAAAATTTTGAATAAAAAAAATTGTCCGGATTTTCCTTGAAATAGAGGAGATTTCCAAAGAAAAACGGTGTTGTTTGTTGTAGGTTCGTTTGATTAGGTTTAGTTTTGATTACAAAACAGTGTAACACAATGGCACAGAAAAACCTAACCAGCAAACAGGAAATAAACAGAATAGCAAACAAGAAAGCTGAAACAGACGGATTCAGCAGTCAAAGAAAAAGACAGAAACAATAAAATAAAAAAAACTTTTGAAATCAGAAAGAAACCCGCCAAGTCACAGATACTTGAAATCTCTTGGACTCAAGCCAGGCCTGGGTTTTGGTTTTTGAAAAAAAAAACACAAAACAAAAACTGGAATAATAAACCAAAGGGAAAAAAGTAATAGTAAACGCAGTAATAACAACAGAATCGGTAGCAAGCCGGCACAACCAACAACCAACAAAAAATAGAACTAGCGGCAAGCCGAAAGAAGAAATCCAAAAACAAGAAACAGTAACCGGCTACGAGCCGAAACACATAAACATAATGAAACCGGCGGCAAGCCGATAAGCAGTAAACAGAAACCCAGCGGCAAGCCGAATAAACTGAGAATAATAATAAAATAAAATAAAATTGTAAAACAGAGAGAGTAGTAGGAACTTCACTGGCAGGATCTGAGAAACTTCTCAGATCCGAAAGGTTCCTGTCGAACGGCGAAGCCGATGAGCCAGAACCTCGGCTTTGATACCACTTTGTTGGAGAAACAACTCCTAATTACTATTACATAACACTATTACTATTACAAATTATCAAAAAGAAAATCACAGTGGAAGAAAACAGAATGATACAATCTTTCTATGAACAGAAAAACTAACAAGAATAAATGATAAGGCAATCTGCAAACTAACACCCGATTGGTATAAAAAGTTTTGCTTATCACCGCCGCCGTGAAGCAGCCAACAGAAAATCAAGGAGATGATTGAGTAGCTGAAACCATAAGGATACCAAACCAGAAAACAAATGCTGAGCAGCGGCACTGCCGCGTCGAGGCATCGACGGTAAAGAAAATGATGATTGGGAGTTATAACCCTCAGAAACGGGCCTCAGCCGGGAAGGAATCACGGGCAATTTTCTTCCTCTATCTCCCTCTCTCTCTCTCCTCACGGCTAACTCTCTAACCTCACCAACAAACAAACAATGTGACATAGAAGGCCGGTGAACAACAGAGAAGCATAGAACACCAGAACCGAGAGAAGAGAAGCAGCGGCAGAGCCGAAGGATCAGGAGGAAAACCAAAAGTCTCGAAAACTCTAAAAGACTGAGAGTGGAGAGACGGTTCAGAGGAGGAGAGCAAGAGACTGCACAGAAAATGAAGCAGCGCAACAATAAAAAGAGAAGGCGGGCGGATCTTCCGCATGTCGCCAAAGGACAGCCCGGGAATCCCTAAGACCCGGTCAAGGAGATAGCCAAGAAGCCTATTCCCAAAAAGGGTTGAGGCCCAATCATCATGGGGTTGGGAAGGTGTAAATTGGGCTGGAAAAATTAGACAAAAATATTGGGAGAATGGGCTTAATAAAGCCTACAGACTGCAAGATCTGCTTCTCATCTGCATCAAAAGTTTTTCCATTCGTATTATGTCGGGAGCAGCAACATATGCATTTAACCTGATGCTGTAAATACACATGTCTAAAGGAATGCCCTTCACTTCCATTTCTTGGACCAAGGAATTTAATTTTGTATGCTTTTCCATCTGGAAATATAATATCAGCATAACACTGTAAGCTAATCTTTCAGCATGACACAACTTCCGCATCTTCTCCATGGAAAACTGGGGGATAAACCCAGTCTATTGGACCTGCCCCATTTTTTAATATAAAAAATTTCAATACTACTATAACAACTCTTTCTTCTTTTTTCTCGATCTCTTATTTATATCTCTCTATTTATCTCTTTCTCTTTCAACTCTATCTCCAAGCAATTTTATACTCTTTCCTTCTCCCTCATTCAAAATCAAGAATTATCCAGTTCTTTAGCTTTTCTGTTCCAAGTCTAGGTTGCAGAGCAACAACACAAGAACCATAAGAGTCAGGAAATCTTGATTGCCAAAAACGAGAAAGAAGCATAAGAACAAAACAATTTCGAAAAAATCAGAGAAATCAAGATTTTGTAAACCCAAATAAAAGATAAAGCATAAATTTATATTCATAATTATACTCAATTGAACAATTTTGCTACCCAAAATAGAGCTTTTTATGAGAAACACAGACACAATTTACTGATTAAAAACTTGAATATACATCTTAGGGCTTCTAAATCCTATCTTTATTACACTAGAAAAATATCATAAAACACCAAAAATTAAAAAAAAGCAAGAAACTTGGAACTAATTTCACCAATTTATTTTAACCTAAAGGAAAAAAGCTCTAAAGATCAAGAAAAGGTAGAGAGTCTAAAGACCAATAAAAAGCCTGAGCCAATTTCACATTAGAAACCATCTCATTCCTTAATTATTTTCTTCAATATTGGAAAGGGACATTAAGCCCCTTCCAATGTACCATTGGACGCGATTCCAGGCAAAATATTCAGCGGTTATTCCTTAAGCGGAAGGTGAAGCCTCTTCGCCGCCATGAAGGTTAACCTATCTTGCACCATCCGACGACCACTGCGGAATTGGACAACAGAGAGGTGGCCATTGGACATTTCTGTAATTTTCTTTGGGGAGCCTGTGATGAGTGAACTTTTCTCCGTTTATTCTTTTCCTTTTCCTTCTTTTCTTTTTCTGCAATTCTTGTTTAAACTCTCTTGGAGATGAAGAAGAAAGTAGAAGGAAAGAGTATAAACTTATTGGGAGATAAAGTTGAAAGAGAAAGAGATAATTGGAGATATAGATAAGAAATTGAAAGAAGGAGAAATAAGAGTTATTGGGAGTGTTGAATTTTTTATATTAAAAAATGGGGCCAGGTCTAATAGGCATGGTCTATGCCCCAATTTTCCCTCCCAATAACTCTTATTTCTCGTTCTTTCAATTTCTCATCTATATCTCCAATTATCTCTTTCTCTTTCAACTTTATCTCCCAATAACTTTTCACTCTTTCCTTCTCCTTCCTTGTTCATCTCAAAGAGACTTTAAACAAGAATTGCAGAAAAAGAAAAGAAGGAAAAGAATAAACGAGAAAATTGCACTCATCACGCTCCCCAAAGTAAAAATAAAAATGTCTGATGGCCACCTCTCTGTTGTCCAATTCGCAAACAGGTCAACTTTTGCGACAGCGAAGAGGCAGCACCGCCCGATTAGAGAATAAGCGCATAATATTTTGCCTGGAATCGCGTCCAGTAGTACGTTAGAAGGGGTTTAATGTCCCTTTCTAATGTTGAAGAAAATAATAGTGGAGATGAGATGGCTGTTAATGTGAAATTTGCTGAGGCTTATTATTGGTCTTTAGACTCTCTACCTTTTCTTGGTCCTCAGAGTTTTTTCATTTGTATTAAAATAAATTGGTGAAATTACTTCCAATTTTTCTTTTTTTTTTTAATTTTTAATTTTTGGTGTTTTATGATATTTTTCTTGTGTAATGGAGATAGAATTTAGAAGCCCCAAGGTATGCATTCAAGTTTTTAATCAGTAAATTGTATTTCTCATAAAAAGCTCTATTTTGGGCAACAAGATTGTTCAATTGAGTATAATTATGAATATATATGTATGCTTAATCATTTATTTGGGTTTACAACTTAATCGTTTTGTTCCTATGGTTCTTACTCGTTCTTGGCAATCAAGATTTCCTAACTCTTATGGTTCTTATGTTGCTACTCTACAACCTAGACTTGGAACAGCAAAGCTAAAGAACCGGATAATTCTTGATTTTAAATGAGGGAGAAGGAAAGAGTGTAAAGTTACTTGGAGATAGAGTTGAAAGAGAAAAGGATAAATAGAGAGATATAAATAAGAGATTGAGAAAAGAGACGTAAGAGTTGTTATAGTAATATTGGAATTTTTTATATTAAAAATGGGGCAGGTCCAATAGATTGGGTCTATCCCCATGTTTTCCAGAAGTGTTGAAATCTCTTATATTAAAAAATGGGGCCAGGTCTAATAGATATGGTCTATCCCCTAGTTTTCCCTTCTCCAGAATGGCCTCTGCTTTATCCAGTTTTCCCTTCTATAGATTGCGTAACACATCGCTAAAGCACAATAAACTTGAATTGCTTTATAATCATTTGGAAGGCTATCAAAGTACTTCTCTACTTGCTCTAGACCACGGACTTTCGATATCAAACTTAATCGAATTGCAGCATCTCTAGCAGTGAAATCGACATATTTGGGAACTTCATGCCATTGAGAAACCTGCTTCAACAAATCAGAACATATTTTAAGGACAATGGAACTAAGTGTTAGATGCAATGAGCAAATGCACAAATGTATATAAGTAGTTCATCAAGTTGTGGGAAAAAGATTGTAGTTTTTGGTGTTAGGATATAGATAAAATAGTTCTTTAGAGCCTTTTATTCCAAACGTATAATAAAATATATCAAAATCTTCAGTTCAACAGAACTTTCTACAATAAATCCAAGATAGTGACATAGTTTTTGAGGATGTGATTAGATGTCCGAAATCGTATGAATAAAGCTCATAGAGGACTAGTGAGACCTACGTATCTTCAACAGTAAACATAGCAAAACGGTTGTTACACTTGATGCGTTGAGCAATTATGTAACGAGAATTAGAAAGGTAATTATCAACCACAAATTGCTTCTGCAGCAATAAATACATTTTTCTGTAAGATATATTTTCCCTCCAACAAAAATAAGAATCAAATACTTCAACCATGAAATAAAAGACACATGAACAACTAAAGACTACATCAGAAAACTAATCATACAATTCAATAGTCACAAATGCCTCCCCACCCCCACTCTTCCCCCATTTTGTTTTTGATATGCCAAGTGGGCTCTCTGTTTTTAGTTGCTCTCACTGTCATAATATTTTCTTTTTACCTTAGTTGTTAACTGTTTTCTGCTATTTTTAGATTAGTAAATAAAGCTGGTATTATAAGAATAAATGGCACTATCTTGTAAGATAGGCCAACGAGGTATCATTTTCTTGAAACTGCAAACTGACAATCTTTAGAGTTACATAATCAGGAATCTTCACTGGTAGTGCTTTCCAAGTTTTTCTTCTCTCAAACTTTCAAACTTCATAACTAATGTCACCCCTGGAGGCAACCATGGATAGAATTATCAATTTTGTGTGCAATTGTAAAACACAAATAACAACAACAATCACATCCAAATCGGCTAGAAATGCGTCGGCAAATTTACATAAAACATCAAATGCATATCTCCATAAACTTCAGTTTTCAGTTCCAGAAAAACACTTGAAGCAAAGGAAAACTAGAGCTGGCTATAGACTGGGGCTAGTACCTAGAAATTAGAATAAGATTATTTCTTGTTCCTTACGCCACATGTTATGCACTAATCATTTCTTTTTATTAACATCAAATGCTGGATATTTGTTTTTTAAAAAATACAATTCACTCATTCCCTCTTTTTCATTGTTAAAGATGGAAATAAATATAGCAATAAAAGACTTTTGCCTTTAGCAAACCAACCACAACCATAACAAAGATTACACATCTCCAAGGGAGCTCCCAACAAAATATGGAAAAAACTATAATTCTTTTTACTAAATGACTCTAGATGTACATATGAATGAAGAGAAAGTTGAGTTCCTTTTCTTATTGGTTGTTCTTGTGTTTTTTAGTGAATTTGGGACATAACACAAACCAACCACAATGTGACCACCATAACAAAGATTACACATCTCTAGGGGAGCTCCAAATGTAGAAAAAATGAACTATAATTATTTTTACTAAATGAGTCTCTAGTTTGGATCGGAAGATTTAGAGAGAAGAGAAGAGAAGGGAAAGGGAGCGAGAGGAGGTGTAGGAGTTTTGTTTGGGAGTTTTTTAAGCAGAGAAAGGGAAAGAAGGGAAGGGAAGTGGAACGAAAAAATGGAGGTCTTTTTCTCTGTCTTCTTTCCTTTCTAAAGTGGGACGAAAGGGAAAGAAATGAAGAAAAAGTTTTTAAAAGAGTGTGAAATACCTACTTTATCCCTATTGATAATAACAAATTACATCATCATTAAATATTTTATTCTATCATCTTTAAGGTTACTTTTGTCAAAAGATATCTTTCTTTTCACTTCCCTCCAAACTCCCAAATAAGAAAATTGTACTTCTTTCCTATTCCACCCAAAACTCTCAAACAACATTTGAACAAATCACTTCGCTTTCATTTCTCTTCTCTTCTTTTCCCTTCTTTTCTCTCCCTCCCAAACTCCCAAACTAGGCCTAATATACACATATCCAAGGAAAATCATGATCAAACGAAACATGAACTAACCATGACTATGCAGGTTGATATTCCTTAATAAATTAAGAGTGAACCCGTTAAAATCTTGGCTCAAACATACGTGTTTTTCATACCGTGAGACTTAAATATGCACAGAGGCAGTGAAATAAAGAGAATAAAGTTACAAAACCTGAAGGGCACGGGAGAAATGCCTGTAGTGTTGAAACTATTTGACAAGTTTTCTAATATCAAAATGATCAATGTGTCTGCCCTCAGAAACCCATGGATCAAGTACTTTAAAGATGGAATCTTTAGATCTTGAAACTTGCATTAGTATATCGTAAAGTGTATTTTTTTTAGTGATTCTAGTAATGGAGATGATTCAGTAGAGAAATACTGAAGAGCAGCTCCAAGATTTCTATGCAATGAGAAATAGTTACGCTTTCTGTATTTGGAAAATGGATTTAAGAAAGAAGAAATCAAGGAAAAATGAAAATTTTATTTCATCCTAATTTACTACAATTTAGCTTGGAACTTATCTATCAGATGCATTTGGGGTGGGGAGATGCAATTTATACCATGTATTCGGTTATGCCTAGTATGGTGTAATTACTTACTAAAACTATTTTGTTTTAGTATAGGTTTTAATATTTAATTATAAGCAAAATTATACTTGATTTTACAAATTCATGCACCTCATTATCCGGAAGAAATCGATTTTTTCTCTCCTTACTTTCCGCAGTCTCTTCTACTCTCATGAACCTCTACTATGCACCCTCATTGATTCACTAGATTTTTTGTTTTTCTGGGATTTTTCTTCAATTGATCATCGTTAATCATCTGTAATTTTCGTTTTTTAACGGAGAATTGTGAAGAAACCAATATTTTATCGTTTGCTTGTGTGGAGGATTTTAATTGTGATGTTTTCAATCCTTCTATTTGTGAAGATAGCATTTTGGTGCTGCCGAAATCATTGGAGGAAGGAATTTCACGTAAGATATATAAATAAATATATATATTTTTTCAATTTGGTTGTTATTTTGGAGAAGTTATGCTATTGTACATATATATGCGTAGTTTTATATCTATGTGTGCCTAGTTTAATAACTAGGTGTGCCTAATTTCTCAACTAAGTGTGCTTATATTTTATAATCAGTAGATTTTTTGAATTTTTGCTTTGTTTCTATTTTTAGAATTTTTTGTTGGTTTTAATGTAATGTTTGTTGTACTTTCAAGCTTATTTTAATTTTAATATGTTTGGGGGGTCAATTCACTTTATTTATATTATGTATTTGAACTTCAATAGTTAGTGTGCCTAGTTTTGAAACAGAGCATGCCTACTTTTATATATAAGTGGAATATTAAAATTCTAGTATGTTTCTATGTTTTATATGTTTTTTTTATATTAATATAAAGTAATGTTGTGTATTTAAACTTACATTGATTTTATTACGTATTTGAGGTTCAGTGGTTAAATACAGAGTGTGCCTACTTTTATAACTATATGTGTCTATTTTTATAACAGAATGTGCCTACTTTATTAATTATGTGTGCCTATCTTTATTAACATGAAAATGGCAACCAACATGAAAATGGTGTACTGAAGGTAGGTGTACCTACTTTTGTACACTTGTGTGCCTAATTCTACAGTTGATTGTGCCTTACTTTTTAAACTATTTATGTCTACATTATATTAGAGTCAGATTAAATTATTTTATGCATTTGTGACTTTTTTGACAACTGTTTGTGCCTAATTTTATAGTTTTGTGTGTCTATTTTGTAATTATTTGTGCCTACATTAAAACAGACTCATGTTGAATTAATTTATGCATTTGTGCAATTTTCAACAACTGTTTGTGCTCATTTTTATGTGTAGGGGTTACAATTGTTGCATATTCAAGGGTAAATATGGCATTAAACATGCAAAATAGTCCACTAAAAATAACGTGCCTACTTTTGTAACATGTGTGCCTAATTCTATAGTTGATTGTGTATATTTTTTAAACTATTTTTGCGTTTATTATATCAGACTCCGGTTGAATTATTTTATGCATTTGTGTCCTTTTTTACAACAGTTAATTTTATAGTTGTGTGTGTGTGTGTGCCTATTTTTATAACTATAGGTACTCATTCTGTTTTTTTTTCATAACCAAGTGTGATTATGATATAAAACATGCAAAATGGTTGACGATAAGTAAGTGTGCCTATTTTATAACTTGGCGTGCCTACTTTTATAATTATGGGTGCCTTAACTGAAATCACATTTTCCTGCTATTATTATATAAACAACAACATATTTTCCCAAAATTTTAAGCTTCCTTAAATAAACATTTAACAACAAGACATCTCTTTCCTTCCGTCTTCAAACTTCTACAACAACATAATCACATATTCCTTCCCATTTTTTTGCTCCTCCGAGGATGCTTCCCAAGTTTAACATTCTCCAATTTTGCTTATTCTTCTTTTTTTTTTTCTTTTTCTTAGCCGCCACCTTCAATCTCACAATATCTCATCATCCACCTAATCATGAAGCTATAGTTTGAAATGTTCAAAGGTAAGCCTTTTCATTTCCAATTTGGCATCTGAGGTTTTCATTTCTCCTATCTCTGCATCTCTAGAGGCCTAATTCTAACACAAAAAATTACCAGAATTCCTCTTATCTTACAACTACAACATCAAAAAGACATTTCTAACACAATTCCTCCAGAATTCCTATTAAAAGAAATAGAACTACTACAGGTTCAAAAATTGCTTTCCCGTAATTATCAACACTCTCTGAATATACAAATTTCCTAATATCAGGTAAAATCACATAATAAAACAAATAAGTAGCCACGATTGTCCTCATAATTGCTACCATTATCATAATTGGAAGATGGCTCAGGAATTACCTTGCATCCTTCAATTAGAGACTTGGATTATCCATCGTTAATTAAAGAATTAGAGCTACTATAATTAATCAGAGATCGAAAACAGAGAGATTAAGAGTCGGGGAGCCTCGAGACGGGGATAAACATTGAGAAATTTATAGAGTTGACTGAAAACGACGATGTCAGCGATATTGGTAAGCGTTGATAGCGAAGAGAATAGGTGATGAGAGAGGAATGGGTTTTCAGTGTGTTGCGTGAGTACAATCTCTTATGGGTCAAATGAGTGAGAGTAGTTTTGTTTTTTACCTTGTTCTAATATTAAATTAAACTACACAGTTTTGCACTAGGTATACCATGCATGGTAGGTAAATGGTGAACAACTGCGGAGAAGACAATTATACCATGTATCCAAGTACACTATGCAACATGTACTCACTTATCAAACCAACGTCGTTTTGATAAGTGATTTAATTATTTTATTATTAACAAAATCAACCAAATCTTCCAAATTTACACGCCATCTTCCCCGAGCTTCTTTTATTTTTAAATATATTTTCCTTTCTTTTTGCAATTTTCTTCTTCTCTCACGATTCTACGCTGCTTAAACTGGTCAATTTCACTGGATTTCGTATGATTTCATTCAATTGGTCATCGTTAATCGTCTGCACATTTTGTAATGCATGGAGAATTATGAAGAAACTAATATTCAATCGCATTCATGTATTTCTTTAGAAAAACGTTCAAAACTGTGTAGATGCCTCAACTATGAAAAACTAAGCCTTGAAGCATGCAAAGCCTTGAAAAAGAATCCTAGAATACCTCCAAGAATAGTTGTTGAAGCATTGGCTTCTCAAACCTCTTCAATTAATATTCCTTCTTCTTCCTCTTCTTACTCTTCATCAATAATTCAAAATTCAATTAGTAAAAGAAATAAATTGTATAATAATACTAATAATAGTGATGATCATCATCAAGTTGATTTTGAAGGAGAAGAAGACGTAAGATATTGTCTTTCTTTTTTTTTTTTTTTTTTCAATTTGGTGATTGTTTTTGAGAAGTTGTGCTACTGTACATATGTGTGCCTAGTTTGATTACAAAGTGTGATGAATTTGATAAATGAGTGTGCCTAGTTTTGCAATTAAGTGTGCATTTGTTTTATGATCAGTATAAATTTTGAATTTTTGTTATGTTTCTCTTTTCTAGACTTTTTTAGTGGTTTTAATGTAATGTTTGTTTTTCTTTCAATAGTATTTCAATTTTAATGTTGTTGGGTATTATTTTGTTTTAGTTATATTACGTATTTGAAATGCAGTAGTTAGTGTGCCTAATTTTGTAAGCAATTTGTGCCTAATTTTTAAACTGTGTGTGCCTTATTTTGAAACAGAGTGTACCTACTTTTTATGCATATGTGTAATATTGAATATTATTTTTTTCTATTTTTAGACATTTTTGTTGGTTGCAATGTTTGTTGTACTTTCAATTCAATGTTTATTTATTTTAGTTGTGAATTATTTTATTTTATTTGTATTATGTATTTATACTGCAGTAGTTAGTGTTGCCTACTTTTATAAGCCATTGTGCCTAATTATTAAATTGTGTGTGCCTGAAACAAAGTGTGGATACTTTTATGCATAAACGTAATATTGATTTTTTTTTATTTTATATGTTTTGTTTTTGTTTTAATGTAAAGTAATGTTTTGTTTTTTAAACTTATGTATGATTTTATTTATGTATTTTTGTAGTTTAGTTGTTAAAATTTAGAGTATGCCTACTCTTATAGGTAGTGTACCTACTTTTGTAACTGTTTGTGTCCAATTTTATAACAAAGTATGCCTCTTTATTAACTATGTATGTCTACCTTATTTGAACTTGAGATGTATGCTTGATTTTTGTAAAGTGTGTGCCTACTTTTATAACTATATGTGACCAATTTAATAATAGAATGTGCCTTCCATTTTTACAAGTATGTGTTCTCAATTTGTTGACATGTGTGCCTAATTTTATAAGCTCATATATCTAACTTTATAACTATTTGCATCCAGTTTATAAACAGAGTGTGCCTAGGTCATATAAATCTTTACAAGTATGAGTGGGCCGTCATTTTTTTTATTTGTATGCCTACTTTTATGACTATGTGTGCCTAATTTTGTAAAGAAGTGTGCCTCGTTATAGGTATGTATGGTTTAAGTTTATTGATCTGTGTGACAAATTTTTATAAGTTTGTGTGCCTAACTTTATAATCATTTGTGCCACTTTATAAACAAAGTGTGCCTAGGTTATATTCATTTTTCCATGCATATGTGCTTGCATTTTTCTGACCTGTGTGCCCACTTTTATTGCAGTTTGTGTCCAATTTTATGATTAGGTGTACCTAATTTTATAAAGGAGTGTGCCTAGATTACAAGTATGTGCCAAAATCTTGTCGTCTTGTGGCACATCAGTAGGTACATCATGGAGTTGTTTCATTGGGGTTTCTTCCATATTAGGAGTCATTACAGTTGTTTAGTTGTCATTAGAAGGCGTACATATTTTATATAATAGTGTGCCCATTTTTATTACTCTTGTGTGCCCAAGTTTACATTTGACAGTGCATACTTTTCAAACTATTAGTTTGACCAAGAGCGGGGAGGGCTCTTTCACTCCTAAATTCAGGCAGTGCCCCGATCGTACGGAACGTAATGTGAGATAGTTGTTCTTTCTTTGTTTTGTCACGAGCTGGACTGGAATTAGTGTTCTCTAGCAAAGGCTAACAAGTTCTTTGGATCCAATTTCAATCCTCTATGGGGAGTTAGAGTTGGAGCAGAAGCCCGGAAAGACCGGATCAACCTACAATATACAACACACAGTTTGTATTACTTTATGCATTTTGTGTTCTTTTTACAAATCTTTGTGCCTTATTTATATGTGCAAGTGTACAATGGTGGTGATAACCAAGGGTTAATATGACAATAAACATGAAAAATGATACATAGAAAGTGATGTGCCTACTTTACTACAATTATGTGTTCAATTTTATTGTTGAGTGGGCCTATTTTTTAAACTATTTATGCCTACATTATACGATACACAGTTTGTATTCATTATGAATTTTGTGCCTAATTTTATGTGCAAGGGATACAATGGATTGATAGCAAGATTGCCTATGGCAATAAACATATAAAATTGTCACAAGAAGTTAGTGTCTTCTTTTGTGCAACTGTGTACCCACTTTGTCTGTTGAGTGTGCCTGCTTTATTAACCATTTGTACCAACATTATATAACACACAGTTTGTGTCATTTATGCATTTTGTGCCTCTTTTACAATTTTTTGTACCCAATTTTATGTACAAGGGTACAATGAGTTGATAAGTAAGGTTGAGTATGACAATAAACATGTAAAATTGTTACAAAAAATTAGTATGCCTACTTTTGTACAACTGTGTGCCCACTTTGTCTATTAAGGGAACCGATCGTCTGTTTGTGTTAGTGGGATCGTGCATTTTACGCGCGTGAGGTGAAAGTGGGATACGCACAATGGTTTTTTTTTTTTTTTAAGACAAAGTACACCTTGCATGGTTTACTTGGATGCATGGTATAACAACATGGGGAGAGGGGCTTTAATTGCTCATAAACCTGCCCGCTTGAGATGAGTTGTTATATCCTATACCTAGTCATACTACGCATGGTATGCCTAGTTAGTAAAATTACTTAGTTTTAATAAAGAGTGGTGATAGTCTCCTTGAATACGAGGGATGGGGTCATTTTGGTAAAATGACCCAAATTTGCGTGTGAAGATTACTTAATTTCCCTTGCCATGTGTCTTTTGAATTTTGAACAAAAGTATTGAGTATAGCGCTAATTCTTCAGAATTGTGTTAGCTTTTTCATTGCAAATCACGTAAAAATCGTCATCCGTCTACTCCAAGTGCATTAACTACTCACCCTCCTTCACATTGCCACACCATTCATTATCTTCTCCTTAAAGAGTTTATCAATGACGCATCAGCAAAGAGGTCTTCTGGATTTGTGAACGCCAAAAGGCCTTGGAATAATGACAATAGAAACACCAGATCTGATGCTTCATCTTCTGCACATTTGAAGGCGATAAACATTATACAAGATGTTGGCTTACCATCATCAAGAAAACGAACTAGGGAAAACTATGGCAATGATCCCATGGTTGTCACCATGACCATCAAGCAATGCTTGGTTAAGAGAATCTGGATCGACACTGGGAGTTCAGTAAATGTTCTTTTCAAGGACACTTTTAAGCAAATAGGAATACCCTGGGACAAAGTCATCCCATACGCAGCCTCTTTGGTCGGGTTTACCGAATAAACAGTTAAATTAGAAGAAAAAATCACACTCCCCGTTTCTGTCAAATATACGGGACATATGGTAGAATTTCTCATCATTTTCGCACCATCACCATACAATTGTATAATGGGCAGGTCCGCCCTAAATCAATTTTAAGCAAAGATTTTTACATGCGAGCTTTCCATGGATATCCCGATAGGAAAAATATTTTACATGATTTATGGTGATCAAAAGGCAGCTCAAGAATATTACTTCTCCACAGTGCAAGAAGTCGAAATGGAGGAAGAGTCTATGGAAGATAACAAAATGCCCAAGCTTGAACCGGATGGAGAGTATGAATCATTTGTCTTGGATCAATTAAAACCAGAGAAAATGGTACAGATCAGAAGAACTTTTCCCATGGACCTTTTATTGCAATTAGATGAGCTACTTATTTAGTACAAGGATATTTTTACATGCTCCTCCAACGATCTCGGGTTCATTCACTGAGAATTTGCAAAGCACAAATTGGGAATCCCGGAAGGGTCAAAATTAGTCTTCCGAAACAATAGAGCATTTGTAAAGCAGATGCAAGACATTATCAGAAAAGTACAAGAATTATTGAGCGCCGATATCATTAAGACAATCGATTTCCCCGATTGCTTGTCTAACCTAGTAGTTGTGGCAAAGCTAGGAGGTGCATGGAGAGTTTGCATAAATTTTACTGACTTGAACAAGGCCATTCCCAAAAAGCCTTTCCCCCTTCCACGAATAGACCAATTAGTCGACTCCGTCGCAGGATATGCATTACTATCTTTTTTAGATGCATACAAGGGATATCACCGAATCTCGATGACAGAGGCATACATGGAAAAAACTGCTTTTGTCACTGATATCGGTATCTACGCATATGCCTTTCAGGTTGAAAAATATAGGAGTTGAATTCCAGGAGTCCATGAACAAAGCTTTTGAAGGCATTATCAGGAAAATGGTACAAGTATATGTAGATGACATAATCGTTAAATCGAAAGATAAAAGTATTGCAACAGCTAATTTAAAAGAAGTTTTTGACAGACTTTGCAAGATTAACATGAAGCTAAAATCCCAAGAAATGTAGTTTTGTAGTTTCCTCAAAAAAGTGTCTTGGATGTATGGTTTTGCAAAGGGGAATAGAGGCAAATCCGGCAAAGATCAAATGTAACACCCCACTCGGTAGGCATTTCAGACGACCTCGAGAGGGCGTTTATCATGAACATAGAAGTCGGGATCTAACGTAGAAAAATCTAAGAATTTTTTGTGCGCACTTTTTAGCAATTCAAAATACTCGCTAGTCTTCTATAGGATTAAAGTGGTATTTTCTTTTTATGCAAGAATATTAACTTTTATTAATTTTAATATTATTATTATCTTTTATTATTAGATTTTATGGTGGATTTATTTAAAAAGAAAAAAGAAATTGCCACTTGCCATGAGAAGGGTGCCACTTGGCATGTCGCATGGTCACCAAGGGAGTAGTATATATATATATATATATATATGAAATAAGGAGGGGAAAATTGCTGAAGTTTTTTTTCCCTCCCCTCCTCTCGGCTTCCAGCTCAGGTAAGGTGCCTTTTATTATTTTTTTCCTTTTTCCATTTTCTTTCTGTTTTTTTTGTTTGTTAGTTTTGTCTTGCTTTTTCTTTTCTTCCTTTAGTCTTTTTAGTATCTGTGTAATATTGGTATGCTGAAGTATTATGAAGGCTTTAATGTTACTAGTTAGTATATATATATACCTATTTATATATAAGTTTTATTTTTTTTTTTACGCTAGAACTTGGAGTTAGCTTTATTTATCTACTTATTTGGTTAGTTATGTTTTAATTTATTTTTCTCCTCTTTTATGATGGGTTGTAGAGCTTGATTTTAGAGTCTTGAGATGAGGTATTTAGGGTATAATTTAGTTAATTTTTATTTTCGATTTCTTTTATTTAATTCTGTATAAATTTATTTATATAATTCCCTTAGTATGATTCTCTTATCTAAAATAATTTTAGTATACATAATTTTTGGTAAATGATTTTAGTGCATAATTTTTTTATATATATTTCTAGCAACAATAACTTTTGTATATATATAGTTATATATATATATATATATGTTTGTGGTATACATAATTGGTGTGAATAATTTTAGTATAGCTGGTATATATATTTTTAGTATATATGGGAATTTTTTTTATATAAATAATTTTAGTAAATAAAGTCTTGTATATATATTTTAGTACATAACTTTGTATATATTTTTATATACATAACTTTTGTAAATAATTTTAGTATTCATAATTTTATACGTGTTTTTAGTATAAATAATTTTTTAAAATGATTTTAACATTTATGGTTTCATATTTATATATATAATTTTGGTATACTTAACTTTTGTAACTAATATTGATATGTATACGTAGTGTTTGTATAGGGCGATAGCATTACTTTTAGTATCACTGGTGGGTTTGTGTTATTTTTGGTGTAGATGAGTTAAGAAGTTTAAGCTCTTAGGATTAGTATATGTATGTACTTAACTTTTGTAACTAATCTTGATATGTATACATAGTGTTTGTATTGGGCGATATCATTAATTTTAGTATCATTGGTGGGTTTGTGTTATTTTTAGTATAGATAAGTTAAGAAGTTTAGGCTCTTAGGATTAGTATATGTATATAAATATCCTAGGTTCGTAGGGAGATTGTTTCTTTTATTTATTTCAGAAGAAAATAGAAATAGTGGGTTCTATAATTAAGTGTTTTATTTGTATTCTGTTTGTAGGATTAGAGTACCAGATCTGCATCCAGGTGAGTCTACAAACCCGATTTTCTAATATTATTTTCAAATATTACGAACCTTGTAAAATTTGTTTCCTAAATCTGTTACAAATATTTACTACATTCAGCATGACATAACTCTGGCATAATTGTGTGAAATTTGCATAAGCATGTGGTGAACTGGCGGATGGGAATTTTTGCTTAAAATATTTATGACCTGATTCTGTCCTGATGGTCGGGCAAGCGGCCTTTCTGTTTATAAACACATATGAAAACCCCATTTTGACCAGGGTTACAGTTCTGGTTATAATCATGTGTTTGGAAGCGTCAGAGCATTGCACTGTACGTGCCTAGTCCCCCGTACGAAGGCCTCTTCCAATGGCGTGGACATTTTAAACTCGGGAGAGTGGATCCAATTGAAGAGGGGCGTAGACCGCGGAGGGTGTGTCCCAATCATTCTACGTGGACACCGCATCATGCTCTGCAGTGGGGTTCGACTGCCTAGTGGAGAGCCAGCTCAAAACCGAAGTTGGTCACAGGGCAGACCTGGTAGGTGCCCCAAGAGTCTGTAGCCTGTTTTGACCAGTGATATGGGAGTGCGGTTGTTTGGTAATGGAGCGTTCGTATAGTGTTTAGCTGGTTTTAACTACGAGATGCCGGAACTTAGTTCTGATGACCTCGTTTGGGATCCGGACTTTCTCCGTGGAGCCTATCTGTGGCATTGCATGTTTCTTTGAATTCGAGTGTAGAATTTGCGCTGATGTGTCTTGATTTGCTCAGACTTCCCAACTGCGCTCGAAACCCTCATGTCGGTTCAAGCATCAGTATTCTTAAAATAATAAAGGAAAGTGTTTTCTCATAACTTGCATGAACTGTTTTTGTGAAACTACATCATCATTGTTTCAAAGAAATCACTGAGACACATACACACGTGGACTCACTGAGCATTCGCACTCACGTTTTCCATATCATGTTTTCTCCTCAGATTAACTCGGGACATACAGAGAGGTATGGTTTGCCACTAAAGTTTTGGGCTTGGAGTTTTGGATCTATTTTTTCCCGGAAGGATATGTATTTGTATGCTGTTTTTTCTTAGACTCGAGCCGGTTGTAAGGTTCCTCTTTTATTTTGTCGTAAGGTTTTGATGATGTAAGATAATTTTAGTTTTGAATTAAAGTAACTTCATGAAGTTTCTCTTAAACCTTGTATTTGAGCGCACTAGTAATATCCAGTTTACTGAACTTTTTCGCTGCGTACTTTGTGTATATACCTATAAGTACTATTCTAGGATAGTGTTTGTATTTTGGGAACTTATAGTTTAGTGCCGAGAGGCACGTAGATATCCTACTCACAGTTGACCTAGTGGCAGGGTTGGGGGGTATCTCATCAAAGCTATCTAAGAAATTTCTGAACCAAAAACGGTGAAGGAAGTACAAAACCTGGCGGGAAGAATGGCATCCTTAGGTAGATTCCTTGCACGGGCTGGAGAAACAGGCCTTCCATTCTATCAAATTTTAAGGCATCCATCCAAATTTGAATGGACTGAAGTGACTTCTTCCCGTTTTTCAGAAATTAAAGTAATATTTATCTTCCCTTCTCTTCTTGTTACCCCGATAATAGGATAAAGACTTTACTTGTATCTAATGGTCACTCCCAAAGTGATTAGCTCTGTTTTATGTTCACTACGCAATAATAATGTGAAACCTATTTATTATGTGAGCCATGTACTGCATGGTCCAGAGGAACATTACAGCTATCTGGAAAAACACTTACTTTGTCTAATCATAATCGCAAGAAAACTAAAACCTTATTTCCAAGCACACGCTATCATGGTATTAACAAATACACCGTTGATACATGTTTTGCATAAACCTGATATATCAGAAAGAACCTCAAAATGGGCATTGGAGTTAAGTGAATACCAAATTGACTTCTCCCCAAAAAAGACAATATAGAGACAGGTATTAGCAGACTTTCTTGTCGAATGTTCATTTCCTGATAACACAAAAACAAAGGAGAACCCACGCTCGACTAAAGGTCCAGACACTTGGACACTCAACACTGATGGCTCCAATGGGGAACACACCAAAGGCGTAGAATTCACACTAGAAGATCCAGAGGGACATCAGTACGCCTACAATATGAAATTCTTGTTTCTTGTTAGCAGTAATAAAGCAGAATAAGAAGGTCTCTTGGCAGGATTAAGCATTGTCAAAAGTTTGAAACTTACGCATATCCTAGTTCACAGCGACTCACAAGTAGTTATCGGGCAACTAACAGGAATATTTGAAGCTAAAGAAGAAAACATGAAGCAATATCTTGCTTATGCGCAACAACTAATATTTGAATTGGTATGCGTCGACTTTGAGAAGGTGACAAGGGAGCAAAACATAAAAGCAGATATGCTACTGAAGCTAAGTGCTGAAGAGCTCATTGAAGGAACTTGGATAGAATCCTTGTAAAAAAAAAGCATCAGCAGAGATATTTGCATGGCCGATGTGGTCAAAGATTGGACATCACCTATCTAGGAATTCATTTTACATGAAAAACTGCCCGATGACCAAATATAAGCTAGAAAGGTACGAACAACTTTTGCCGACATATACTTATTGATGATCAATTATACAAGATAGTGGAAAACTGGCCTCTGCTTGAATGCGTAAGTGAGGAAGACGACATATACATACTGTGAGAGATACATAAGGGCATTTGTGGTTCTCATATTGGATCGAGAGCATTGGTCACAAAAACATTTCGTTACGGGTATTATTAGCCAACCATGAAAGAGGACTCGGTAAACTTGGTAAAGGCATGCACTAAATGCCGAATCCATGCCAATGAACACCACATCCCGATGTAAGAATACCATACTTTTAGCAAACCGATACCTTTCCCACAATGGGGGATAGATCTCTTAGGATTATTCCACAAGGCAATAGGAGGAAAGAATCACCTAGTAGTCGTAATAGGCCATTTAACCAGATGGATTGAAGTGACAGTCTTGGCAACAATCACAGTAAGAAAAATCAAGGACTTTTTCTGTGAAGAACTGATCTGTACATTCGGAATCCCGAAAATCTTAATCTCAGACAACATGAAATAGTTTGACTCTAGAGAATTCCGGGACTTCATTGATGAACTTGATATAGAACAAAGATTTAGTTTTGTAAGATACCCTCAAGCAAACAACGCAACAGAAGTCGTGAATCACATAATTTTACAAAGACTAAAGAAAAGAATAGACGAGCTAAAACTAAAAATGGTTAGATGAATTACCAAACGCCTTATGGTCTTACAGAACAACACCAAGGAGGTCTACAGAGGAGACCCCTTTTAATCTTTGTTTCGGGATAGGCACAATGATTCTAGCTAAGATTGGTAGCAGGTCCCTCTGATATGTCACATTCAATGAGGACAAAAATGATCAACTCATGCATGAACATTTAGCCCTAATTGAAGAAACCCAATAGCTTTCATCAGCTCCTCGCCCTAATTTCCTTCTCTAAGGAGCATCCCAAAATTGTATCCTTGAATAGTTTTCACACAATCTTCTATAAACGGGTACTTAGAATCGATAGGCAAATTTGATATCTTTTTCATTCTATTCAAAGGTCTATCAGGACCATCCCAAGAAACATAAAACTATTGTTTCTTCCATCTATGGATAGACCGTGGAACTTTTTCATGAGCTCCATCACGCCGCTCTTCCTTTGAAACGTGTGCTACCTGGACCCATCTCTAACCTATTTTATGTTAAAAACCTTGAGAACAGTTCCAGAATAGTAGGCACCCCGAAAGATTTACACATCAAAATGAAGGCCGCGATAACTCTTATCCCATTAGGGGCTATTTGACCTGTATCAATTCCCAAGTAACAGGTCACATCTAGAAACATATTATGCAAGGGAAATCTTAAACCCGCTTTCAACTGATCCCTATAGACTACTATCCATCCTTTTGGAGGTATATGTGCCCTCTCCTTGGCACTTGGTGCCCTAACTCAGAAGTCATCAGGGATCAAGAATTCCTTCCTTATGGCTCCAAGCTGGCCATAGCGAATCTTGAAAGGATGGTTGACTGCAGTTGGCTCACAAATATGCTCTTCATCCTTAGGGTTGTAAGAATGAAGCATTCCTAAAGCTCGATAATGTTTTCTCATACGGTTCACAGAGTCTGCCTCATTCACGTAAAGAAACAAAATAGAACAATCTCAATAGTGTGCAACCAACTGCCCAAATCAAGATGATGTTGAGGGTGAATAATTTTAACATCAAAGCGAGAGGAACTATCTTGCTCAGAAGCGCTCGCTTTTGAACCTTTCTTCGAAAATGACTTAGAACTAGCAGCTTTAAAGGTCGACATCGTGGTGAATAATAGATTTACTGGAGGCGGAAATAGATCTAGAAAGAGGAAATGAAAACTGTAAGTTAAAATTAGAAATTAGGAGTTCTTATACATCGACTGAAATGATAGTACTTAAATTGGTGTTAGTTAAGTCTCTCCTTGGAAAGCTTTACACAACATTTCGCCCAAACGATAGTGATGATTTAAAATCAAAGAACTATAAACCTATTTATGAATTCTTTTCAGGGGGTATATGATAGGAGCAGCCCGTTGACCATTTCATCTGGGCTCAACTCATCTAGCCCAATACCCTTTTACGCTGGAAATATATTTTGGCCCACCTGCTAGAATATGTATCCATCCAGCCTATTTAGGAGTAATTTCACAATTTCCCTTAGGACATTGCTACAAGGTCTCCAAGTGAAATTAGGAGACCTTTCCAAAAGCTAGGGGAGATGGATCTTATATATAAAAGGTATCAACCCAAGACGAAGAGAGGTCAGATTCTCTTACTACTTCATTACTCTCTATTCTTTAATAATAGCCTATCTGAGATTTTGTATGACTTAAGAATTGGTGTGGGGGGTAAAGCCCCTCTTCAGTCATCTTTTCCCTTCTAAGTGCAGGTCTGCTGGTTAAGGGAATTCTCCTAAGATCCATCACATTTCTGTTATATTATAATAAAGAGCAACCTCATTTCTCTTTGTTTCTACATGTTATTCTAACAATCTTAAGACTATAATTACTTAGGGGTGGCTGACTCTTTGAAAGATTTGGCTTCCAATATTATGAAAATTGGAGTGTTTTGATGGCAGAAACCTTATCCGTTAACAAAAGAAGGTTCATTTCCTCTTTGTGGCACTCAAGGTCTCCTATGTTCTTACCACCTCAAGCCAACTACAAATGGAGACGATGAGACGTTGCAGAATATACGCAACTACTAGAAATGGGAGACAGATGATGAGATTTGTAGGGGTCACATAGTCAATGCCATGAGTGATGGCTTGTTTGATGCTTTCTACTCGATCAACATGACAAAAGAATTGTGGGAACGCATTGAAGCAAGGTACATGCAAGAAGATGCAACTAGTAATTGAAGTTCCTTATTTCTAATTTCCTAAATTACAAAATGGCAGATAAAGGCCTATAATGGAATAGTTATTGAAATTGAGAAAATATTAAACCATTTACTCAACATAATATGGTTATGGATGAAACTATTGTTGTGAGTTCCATTATTGATAAACTTCCTCCTTCTAAGAAAGATTTCAAGAGAGATCTTAAGCATAAGAAATAAGAAATTAATATTGAAAATTTAGCTAATTCTTTCCATGTTGAGAAAGAGTTTAGATTGTAGAAAAGTAAAAAAACTCAACCAAAAGAAATTGATCCGGCCATGAAAGTAAATCTGGTTGATGTTGGACAATCTAACAAGTCCAAAGGCATAAAAAGGTCAAACAACTCCAAGGACAAGTCCAACCAAAAGAAGAAGAAGAAAAGGAAAGTTTTCCATTGCCAAAAGGAAGGACATTAGAAGTACGGGTATCGATTTATTAAGAAAAAGAGAGACAATGCCTCTGCTTCTTCCAACAATGAAGGCAAGAGTCTTATGGCAATAATTTCAAAAATAAAAAATGTTGAGGAAGACCCTACCTGGTGGATTGATTCTGGTGCTACCATTGTGTTTGCATCTACAAGAACTGCTTCAAAACCTTGAAGGATGTGGACTTCGTAATTTGCATAGATAATTCCACCACTGTTGCTATTAAGGGGATAGGTGAAGTAGATTTGAAATTTACTTCTGGACATGTTGTAACTTTAACTAATGTACTGTTTCTTCTTGAAGATAGGAAAAAAATTTAGTACTTGCAGAGATGTTGGATAAGTTTAGTTTTAAGACTATCACCGAATCTGACAAGTTTGTATTATTAAAGGGAGGAATGTTTGTAAGGAAGGGATACTACTGTAATGGCCTGTTCAAGTTAAATGTCATGCCTATCAATAAGAATAATAATAAAAGTACGACTGCTTTTGCTTATTTGCTTGAGTTGTCTTCTACGTTATGGCATAACCGTCTTGGACATGTTAACTATAAAAAATTACAGAACATGATGAAACATTATTTATTGCCTAAATGCAGCCAAATGAGAATGAGAAATGTAGGACTTGCATGTTAACAAAAATAACAAGACGTCCATTTCCAAAAATTAAAAAGAATTCAAGTAAGTTGGAATTAATACATAGTGATGTACGTGATTTTTACATGCAACTCCATCTTTAGGATGGAATAAATATTTTATAATTTATTGATGATTTTACTAGATATTGCCATGTTTATTTATTGCATTTTAACGATCGAGTAATGGATATGTTTAAAAATTTACAAAGCTGAAGTAGAGTTGGCATGTAATTTATCTGTAAAAAGTCTAAGAACTGATCGAGGCAATGAATACTATCAAAAGGAATATTTTATATCTAGTAGTATTAAACATGAAGTAACTGCTCCACACGTACCACAACAAAATGGTGTGGCTAAAAGGAAAAATTGAGTATTAACCAAATTGGTTAATGTTATGTTGTCTAATTTCAGCTTAAACCAGGTTTTTAGGGTGAAGCTATATTAACAGCTTGTTATATTTTAAACAAAGTACCTAATAAAAGGAGCTCTAAAATTCCATATGAACTTTGGAATACAAGAAAACCAAGCCTCAAACACTTGAGAGATTAGAGTTGCCTGGCAGTTGTCAAGGTCCGAGAACCTAAGAAAAGAAAATTGGGAGAAAGAGGTGTTGAATGCATTTTCACTGGATATGTATAAAACAGCAAGGCCTATCAATTTATGGTCATAGAGCCTAATAATTGAATATAAATCAATAACATTATTGAATCAAGAGATGCTATCTTTGATGAAGGTAGGTTAACCTCAATACCTAAAACTCTTGACAGTGGTCAAAATCAAATAAGAACAACACAAGATTAGGTAAGTGACAATAATGAAAACATTGAGCTAACAAGGAGCAAACGAGTTAGAAGGGCTAAGTCCTTTGGTTTGGATTTTTTGTTACTTATCTTGTTGAAGGAACAAGAGGAGAAGAAAATAACCAAATTCCTTACTGTTTTAATACTGAGGCTGATCCAAAAAATTTGAAGAAGCAACGAGAGATCTTTGGATGCTTCATTTTGGAAAGAAGCCATAAACGATGAAATGGATTCAATTATGGCCAATGGAACTTGGGAGTTGGTGGATCTTCCACAGGAGTCCAAACCTATTTCTTGTAAGTGAATCTTCAAGAAAAAACTACCGGTTGATGGATCTATTGACAAGTTCAAAGCAAGGTAGGTTGCTAAAGGTTTCCCACTAAAACATGGCATCGACTACTTTGATGCTTATTCACCAGTAGCTAGAATAGTTACAATAAAAATGCTACTTTCCCTAGCTTCAATTCAAAAAATGGGTAATCCATCAAATGGATATCAAGACAACATTCTTGAATAATTATTTGAATGAAGAAGTTTATATAAAAACCCGAGGGATTTGTGGTTGAGGGGCAAAAACACAAAGTATGCAAGCTTTTCAAGTAACTTTATGGACTAAAACGACCTCCAAAGCAATGGCACAAGCAATTTGATCAAGTGATACTCACTTGTGAATTCAAAATATATGAATCAGGTAAATGTGTATAGTAAGTATTAAAGTGGAAAAAGGGTCATAATATGCTTGTATGTAGATGACATGTTAATCTTTGGTACAAACTTAGAACAAGTTACATAAACCAAAAGATTATTATCAAGCAAATTTGATATGAAAGACATGGGAAAAGCTGATGTCATATTAGGAATAAGAATTAAAAGGAGGCGCAAGATAAAATAATGCTCACACATTCTCACTATGTTGAGAAAATTCTTAAGAGATTTAATCATATGGATTCTAATACGGTTTCAACTCCCATAGACCTTAAAATTAACTATGTCAAGAATAAAGGAGACCATGTATCTCAAGGAGAATATGCACAAGGTATCGAATGCTTAAAACATGCTATGACATGTACTCGCCCAGACATTACATATGCCATGGGAATAATGAGTAGATATATGAGCAATCCTACTAAAGAACACTGAGAAGGTGTTACAAAATTCCGAAGTATCTAAAGGGAACCAAAGATTATGAAATTTGTTATAGTAGAATCCAGCAGTCTTGGAAGGATATTCGGATGAAAGTTGGATAACCAATAAAAATGATCACTCATCTACAAGTGGTTGGATCTTTTTGTTCAGAGGAGGAGCAGTTTCAAACAAACATGTATAGCAGATTCCACTATGACAATTAAGTTTATAACGCTAGCTTTAACTAGTAAAGAAGCTGAATGGCTATATGGCCTAAACCAGTGTTGCCAATGTCAATTCATTGCGATAGTATAGCAATACTAGAGAAAGCTTATAGCCATGTGTACAGTAGAAAATCCAGATATATTGGATTAAGCCATAGCTTGGTAAGAGATATAATCACGAGTGGGATAATCACTATTGACCATGTAAAGTCAAATGAAAATTTGGTAGATCCTTAGACAAAAGGATTGTCAAAAAAGATGGTGTTAAAGACATCATTAGGGATGGGGTTAAAGTCCATAATATAATTACTTAAATTGGAACCTCAATTCAATGATGGAACATTTTCTGCTCTTGAATTCAAAGAGTGACAATACAATGTTACGTAATAGGAACACTATAAAAAATCATTATAAGGTCGTAATATATTTTCCCGTTAGAAGAAGTAGGGTCAATGTTGAACTAACAAACTCTTGTTAAATGTTATAAATAGTGGAGGCGTTAAGAGATTGCCTATATGAATATAAGATTTGGGCATCCACATAAAGCTTGGGACTTAGCTTTGGAAACATTCATGAAAGGATATGGATACAAGACCTTATGTGTCAATTATATGGTAAATTGAAGAAAAATGAATTCTTGTGTGTCGATGTTAGTGGTTTGTTACATATATGCTTGGTTCAAAGCTTGTCTACCAGGTTGTATTACAAATTATGAAAACGATACTAAGGTAGTGATTCAAGTCGAAAGACACCATAACTAAAGCATGAATTGTCAGAGATAATTCTGGATCCATTTGATTTTCAAAACATTGAAAATAGCATGGGATTGTTGGAGAGTTTTTCAATAATTGAAAATATGCAACATAATATTGAAACTTCATAGTTCCTGGTTGTGTCTTTTCATATTTAGAAACATTTTCATTGTTATAAAATTTTACAATTAGATAAATATCATGAAAGTATGTAACCTTATGTAATGACTAAAGGATGTAACTTTAACCCCTAATGCTTATAAATATGGATCATATGGTGTTTTTTACTACAGGAAAAAATTTCATATAGTTAGAAAAGCTTATGCTCTTTTTATCTTTGTCAAGGATGTTGAGTTTCATAGTACTTCGTTATTCAACTAGATCTTCATCTTATATTTGTTCTATTAATTGCACTTAGTAAAGATAAATACAGTCTTAAAGAAAGTAATTTTATTCACGATTTGAAGACTTCTGTCGTTTAAATTTTTGTAAGATTTTTGTTATATTATCAATAAAGAGCATCCTCATTTCTCTTTGTTTCTACATATTATTCTAACACTGTTGCCCCCTAAATTCATAGTAATGTCTCATTTACACAACTTTAATTTTTTCCTCAATATTTGGGTCAGAAAATGTTGCTACTGTAAAGCTAAAAACAATATTTTTAAAATTTTAATAAAGAGTTAAAAAGAAATTTATCTTTTAAAATACAATAATTTTCAGCTATACCCTTACTTTTGAGAAATAGACATTTACACACTTTTGAACTTTTTAAAATTTTATATTATAACCTTCGGTTCGAGAAGTAAGGGAGAGTTAGATGTAGATTGTTTAATAAGGACTTAGAAGCAATAAAATGAAGAAAAATTGGTACAAATTGATCCCTAAACTATTTAATTTATCTCAATTTATTTATAAAATTATATCTTTTATAGTACTAAAAATATTGTGTGCACCATTATTCCTAGAAAAATGAACTAGAATTTCAACTATGTTTTTTAGGATTTCTATTATGGGAAATATGGCTTTTCTTCTCCATATTAAACTTCACATTAATTTTCAGTTTGAGTTTTTGTAATCTTAAAAATTATTCAAAACTAATAATTAATTGTAGTTAAAAGTTAATAAGTTAAGACTATTTTCAAATGTAAATACTTGATTATATATATATATATATATATTTCATAAACTTGATTTAAAAGATAGTAAATCTAAGTTGGAACATAACGAGAACCATTCTGAAATTTTAAATTATAGTTTTTTTGTTTATTTTGAGATTTGTTATAGCAAATATATAAATTATATTTGAGAAAAATAGATCTTAGATTAAGTTGGTATAGTTTATTAAAAAAAATTTAAAAACTAATGCACATAAATATATAGGAAGCATCAATTAATAAGAAAATAATATTAAACTATTAAAATAAAAATAATCACAAACATTAGAATACTTAAATGATACTAACTCATTATTTTAAATGATTTTTGAATATTTAATTATTGATAGAAGAAAAAATGACTTTTTGCATAAAAAAATTAACACCATTGCAATTGACCATTAGTCAAGGAGGTATTAAATTAAAAAAAATCAAACATGAGCATACATTAATGTAACTAACCTTTGTTTAAAAATGCATCATTTTTCTTTTTTTTTTTTTTAATGGGTATGCATCCTCTTTCTTATTTTGAAAAGTAATACAATTTATGTTTTAATTTTATATTTTTTCCTTATATTTTTTCTCCTTCCTCCCCGTTATGCCAACAATCAAACACTACTATCAACGGTGATTGTGGCTGCACCACCCTTAAATGTTGATTCACGGCAAAAAGAAGTGCGCAAAAATGCTCCAAATAATTAAATGAGTTAAAATTGTTGGCCAATAAAAAGGCCCATTTGACCACATTTTAAAACCAGCCCCTTTATCCCAATGATGAAATGAATTGGGTCTCACAACTTATTTTTAATGGGCTTACTATGTTGTCTTAAGTTGCTCGAAGGGGGAAGGGGGGAGGGGTCATTGACTTGTTGAACCGAACCCTCCGATGACTTGTTAGACATATATACTCTTTTTCTCATTTTGCTTGCCGTAATCTTGAGTAGCATTCGACTTCCTCTCTTCTTGGCCTCATCGCACTCTAGGATTGCCGTCTCTGTTTTTCTCTCTGTGATCTCCGAACTCTTCTCTTGTGCCACTGCCATTTGCTTTCCATTACCTTGTCGGCTCTATGCTTGACCGGTAATGTGAGGACTTTAGAGATAAAGAGATTGAGAGAAGTCATTGTAGTTATGAGGTTCTCTTATCCTGAGAGAATTTCTTCCCTAAAAATCTTGTCCAGTTTACTTCTAAAATCTTGCAGTTGTTTTTCTTTATTCGTGTAATAGATTAGAGGTTATTGATTTGCAGCTTCAATTTTGTTGTAATAGATAAGTTGGTTAGGGTTCAAAATGTTGTAATAGTGGTATCAGAGCTCGTGTTACTGTTTCCAGTGATAGTTTTAGTATATGTTCGTGCTGTTGCGCCGGTGGAGCCCGACGGTCTGTCCTCTCGAAAGTTCTTGATTTGAATCTCCTTTCAGATTTTGCGTGAACCCTTTTGAGTTCTGCACTCAGGGAAGCCTGTTTGTGAATCATTTGTATTGTTTACAAAAAAATACTTCTGAAAAATCCACGTTATGGCATAGGAGGATATGCCACATCAATGAAAAAGGTTTGCAGCATTTGAACGAACAAAATCTTTTAAATGGCGACAAAATCTATGCCTTAGATTTTTGTGACATTGTGTTCTTGGCAAACAGCATAAACTCAAATTTTCCACTGGCACACATAAGTCCAATGTTGTACTTGATTATGTGCATTGTGATTTATGGGGTCCTAAAAAGGAACTCACTTATGGTGGCAATGTCTATTTTCTTTCTGTTGTGGTTGATTTTTCTAGATGTGTTTAGGTTTTTCTTTTAGAAACCAAGGACCAAACTTTTGAAAATTTTAATGAATGGAAACTCTTTGCTGAAAGTCAAATCGGTAACAAACTAAAATTTATAAGAACGGACAATGGTTTGGAATTTGCAACAAAAAAGTTTAATGATTTATGTGCATCTCATGGCATTATGCATCATAAAATTGTGAGGCATAATGCCCAGCAGAATGGTGCTGCTGAGAGGATTAATAGAACCATCATGGATAAGGTTAGGTATCTCATGAAATCTTATAGCATTCCTAAACCTTTTTGGGGTGAAGCTGTAAGTACAACTATTTATCTGATTAATAGGTCTCCTTCCATTGCTATTAATTTTAAAACACCCATAGAATTGTGGTTCAGTGCACCATCAAACCTGTCAAAACTTAAAGTTTTTTTATGTGCTGCTTTTGCACATCAAAAGGAAGGGAAGCTTGACCATAGGTCAAAGAAGGGTGTGTTTATAGGTTACTCAAGTAGGGTCAAGGGTTATAAGGTATGGCTTAGAGGTAAACCAGGGGTGAAGGTAGTCATTAGTAGGGATGAAATTTTCAACGAGCTTGACATGCCATGTCTTAAAGCTAAAACTCATCTCATTAATACTACTAATTTTCCATCAGTTGGGAATGTTCCTATTGAGGTGGAGGACACCCCTGTTCATACTTCCGAGCACACAATAACACCTAAAACAAGTAATGAAACGAATAACCCAGATTCTATACCTAAAAATGATGCGCCCGAGTAAGAAATTCTGACGATGATGAGGAACATCCTGAGGGACAGATACATGCTCTTGATGATTATGAATTAACTGGGGATAGGGAAAGAAGGATATCCAAGCGAACCGTTGGATATGGATCTTCACACATTGTGTCTTATGCATTTGCTACTGCTTCATTTGTTGAAGAAAAATAACCTATGTGTTTTTCTGATGTTGTTAAGAATCCTAATTACTCTTTATGGATGCATGTTATGAGGGAAAAAATTTCTTCCTTGCATAAGAATGAAACTTGGGTACTTGTTCCTGAACCTACTAAGCAAAAGTTAATTGATTGTAAATGGATTTTCAAAATCAAAGAATCTGAATCGGTTAATAAACCTCCACGTTTTAAAGGTAGACTTGTTGCAAAAAGTTTTTCTCAAGTTGAAGGTGTTGACTTTAATGAAATCTTTCCTCCCATCGTTAAATACAAAATGATTAGAATCATGGTGGCTGTTGTTGCATTCTTTGATCTTGATCTTGAGCAGTTAGATGTCAAAACTGCTTTCTTACATGGCGAGTTAGATGAAATCATTTACATGAAACAACTTCCCAGTTTTGAGGTAAAAGGTAAAGAAAACATGGCTTGTCTTTTGAAAACGTCCTTGTATGGACTCAAACAATTACCCAGACAGTGGTACAAAAGGTTTGGTTCTTTCATGATTAAATCTGGTTTTATTAAAAGCAATTATGGTAGTTGCCTTTATTTTTGTGGTGATAATGCTAACAATGTTGTTTACTTACTGCTATATGTTAATGACATGTTGATCGCTTGCAAACATAAAGAAAAGGTTGTAAAATTGAAATCTTTGCTAAAATCAAAATTTGACATGAAAGATTTGGGCCCTACCTCTAGAATCTTTATCATGAACATTGATAATGATAGATCTGAGCATTCCTTGTTTGTATCCCAGAAATCTTTCTTAAAGAAAATTATTTCCAAATTTTCTATAGACATGTGTAAGCCTGTCAATACCCCTCTTTCTAGCCATTTTCAGCTTTCTTCCAAAACCTGTCCCAAAACTGAAAATGAGAAGAAAAGTATGGCAAACACTTCTTATAGAATGACTATAGGATAATTATGTATTCAATGATATCCACTAGACCCGATATAGCTTATTTCATAAGTCTTCTTAGCAGATTTATGTCCAGCCTCGGTAGGGACTACTGGGCTGCTCTTAAATGGTTATTAAGGTATTTAAATGGCACTCTTTAATGGGGGTTTACACTAACATAACAGGACTAAAACTTTTGACTTGGTTGGTTATATTGATTCTGATTTTGCTAGTGATAAGGATTTCTTAAAATCAACTACATTTTATTTCTTTACTCTTGCTGGTAATTGCATTTCTTGGAAATTCAACTTCAATCTGCAGTTGCACTTTCGACTACTAAGGCTGAGTATATTGCTACCACTGAAGTAATTAAGGAAGCCATTTAGCTTCAAGGGCTTTTATTAGAATTACATCTATTGCATTCTAAAGCTATCATTTACACTGATAGTCAAAGTTATTTGCATTTGTGTAAAAATCATGTTTATCATGAAAGAACTAAGCATATTGATGTTAAGTATCATTTTATTAGAGAAAAGGTTGCTAATGGTATTGTTGATGTCATCAAGATATCACTAACCTACTGATTTTGGTACAAAGTTGTGACTACTGATAAGTTTTCTTTCTGCAGGGATCTCCTTCACATTCATGAAGGTTGACTCATTTTTTAGTCTTTCTTGGCTGGTTGGTTAATAATATATTCAAGGTGGAGTTTGTTGGCCAATAAAAGGCTCATTTGCCCACATTTTTAAACTAGCCCCTTTATTCCAATGATTAAATGAACTAGGCCTCACAACTTATTTTTAATGGGTTTATTCTGGTGACTTGTTGGATATATATATTTACTCTCTTTCTCATTTTGCTTGCCATAATCTTGAGCAGCATTTGGCTTTCTCTCTTCTTGGCCACCTCTCTCTCTAGGGTTGTCGTCTTTGTTCTTCTCTATGATCTTCGAACTCCTCTCTTATGCCGTTGTCGGTTGCTTTCTGTTACCTTGTCGCCTCTACGTTTGACTGGTACTATGAGGACTCTAGCGATAGAGAGATTAAGAAAAGCCATTATAGTTGTACGGTTCTCTTCTCCTGACGGAATTTCTTCCCTGAAACTCTTGTCCTTTTTACTTCTAAACTATTACAGCAGTTTTTCTTTATTCTTGTAATAGATTACGAATTATTAATTTGCAGTTTCGATTTGATTGTAATAGATAAGTTGGTTAGAGTTTAAAATGTTGTAACAAAAGTCAACAACCAAACCCATCCAACACGGTGCATTTCCTCATTCTCTACTCTATTCTTTCCCTCTTCTTCATCTTTTTCTTTTTTCTTTAGTTCTGTAAATTTCGAAGAGGTTTTGGCATGATTTAGTTGCTAGATATTAATTCCTTCAACAAGAATAGCTTGAAGTAATATTCATACTGTAGATTATATTTGGGTGAGGGGACCAGTGAAACACAAAAGATGATGAAAGAAATACTATTAACCCATAAGCTAATCGAATCAATATTATTATATTTTTGGTTGGCCTGAGAAAATGTTGTCGAAAATTGCATTTAATTTATGTTATTAGAGTAAAAATGTCCACTAAAAGTTTATGGTAATAGTTGCCACCATGGGTGGAGTTGGGAAATTGGGAAAGATAAAGACGTATTATATAATTAGTATTGTTATCATTTTTTTAATATAAAAAGTGATAATCTTATTAGAAAAGGTTAATTTTTGAATTTAGCAGAAGTCGAATTCTAACTTTTTTTATTGGGAGGAACTCTTTCCACCGAATAAGACCTTACAAGCTAGTATTATTATTGTTGATGAAATACTTTAATATACTTAATAAACTAACAAACTCGTAATTTTTTATTGTATTTATGCTAATAAAAAAAGAAAGAAAAGGGAGGGCTGAAAACTCTTCTGGTATAAAAATGAGGGGAGAGAGGGAGAAGAAAGAGGTTAAAAACTTCAATAGAAGTAAAGAAAGTATTTATTTGATGAGATAATTAATGAAGATATATAGAGGGAAAAAATGGAGGTGTGAGATATTTTTTTTAAAGGAGGTGTGAGATATGTTGAAAAAGTGAGAAACAATTTTTAATTAAAAAAGTAGTCTTGGATTATGGATAGTCAAACTTGGAACAATTAAAACCTTAGAAAATTGAGAAACAAGTAATTTTTTTTAACAATAAAGATTGAAAAAGGTGTTTTTGTACTTGTAATTCAAATTTTTTCTATAGTATTTACCTAAATAATGCTCCAATTAATTGAAGATAAACTTAATTCTAAAGGTAATAGTTTAGAACTAAAATGAGTAAATAAAATATATAAGACTAAACGTGGGTAGTTGTTAGAATAAAATAAATAAAATAAAAGATATAAAATCAAATTAATACGGAATAAGCAGTTATATAAAAATTTGTGAATTTACTCTAATTTAAATTAGGTAACGGACTCTTCCTGGTCAACTAGAATAGTATGATAAGAAAGGAAAAAAAAACCAATAGTGGAAAAATCAATCAGAATGGAAAAATGATAGATAAGGAAAATGGTAAAAATAGCATTTTTTTTTTTTTTTGGATGAAAAAATGGCATCCACAAATTATGTTTAGTCAAATATTTAATTTTTTTTTAAAGCATATCTTATTTATAAATTATTTACAAGGTGCCCGTTATATTCTTACGTGCTTGATGCATGCCATATTTTGTTGAAGGAAAAATTATTCATTTGTTTCTCTTATGAGCACGTGCAAGTGTTAATTACATACTTAAAATATAGACTAATTGGGTCGAATTGTTCACACATTTTTGTTCTATTTTTCTTCTAGCCCATATTCTGTGACCCTATAATGAGTTGGACTAGACTTCACAAATAGGATTAAGTATTTTTCCTTTTAACTCAAGATGTTAGGCCGGTCGGGCTAGCAATAGCCCAATCTTTTACTGTGTCTTCCCCCAGGTGACTTGGCTATTGTTTTTTGAATGAGTCTTCCAAGTAACTTGGTTGCTGTTGTTGAACGAGTCTACCTTAGATGCTCTATAAACAATCTCATCCTCAATATTACTTATAGACCAACTTTGTGTGAAACTTTCTTATGTTACTTTTCTCTCTTTTTCTTCTCTGCAGTTTCTTATTCCTCTGCTACTGCTTGTTCTTTGTGAATTCTTCTGTTGCTGCTGTCGTTAGTCGCTATTCTTGAATGACTAAGTACTTGGGTGGCTTGTGAAGGAGAGAACCGAGAGTGAGAGATTAGATTGTTCTTGTGTGAGGCTCATCCATTATTCTGAGGGTTTTTTATCGAGATTTAGAGTTTAAAGCAAAACCGATCGTCCAGTTTTGCTCCTTGTCATTCGTTTTTTGCGTCTGAATATTTCTGTTCCCCTCTTTTACACAGAAAATGGTCGTCCATTTTTTAAAACGATCGACCGGTTCTTAGAGTTGGTCGTCCGATTCTGTCTGTTGCGGCAAAAATCGGACATCCGATTTTTGCCAGCTTCATCCGATTTTCTTTATCTGTTTTGCAGGTACTTTGGATTGAAGAATCAGTAGTCCGGTTTTTTGGACTTCTCATCCGGTTTTTGAAGAGCTATTTTGAGTTGTTATCCAGTTCTATCATCCGGTTATTGTAATAGAATAGATTTATTATATGTTTGTTTTTTCCGCTGCTTTTGTAATAGTTAGTAGAAGTTTTGTTATGTAAGAGAGTTGATCTCCAGTTTTGATTATTTAACAATGGTATCAGAGCCAGAAGAAGATTTGATCTTTCTTGTGTCTGTTATCTGTTACATTCCTCCATCGACGCAAATGTCATCCGAAACCTCCCGGGTTACTTTCTAGATTCACGAAAATTGTTGAGTTCAGTGAATCTGGCACAGGTTACTATTACTGCTTTCCGCTTTCCTTTCGTTTAAAGGTTTATTGTCTAATCTCGACGCAGACGTCATCCGAAACTTCCTGGGTTACTTTCTAGATTCACGGAAATTGTTGAGTTCCGTGAATCTGGCACAGGTTACTATTACTGCTTTCCGCTTTCCTTTCGTTTAAAGGTTACTATTACTGCTTTCTGTTTTCCGTTCGTTTAAAGGTTTAAAGGTTTATGTAAGAGAGCTGATCTCCAGTTTTGACTATTTAACAGTGGTATCAGAGCCAGAAGAAGATTTTATCTCTCTGGTGTCTGTTGTCTGTTACATTCCTCCATCGACGCAGATGTCATCCGAAACTTCCTGGGTTACTTTCTAGATTCACGGAACTCAACAAGTTCCGTGAATCTGGCATAGGTTACTATTACTGCTTTCCGCTTTCCTTTCATTTAAAGGTTTATTGTCTGGATATATATATATATATGTTCTGCTATTTACATCTCTGTTCACGGATCAAAATTTTTGTGATTTCTGTTTTTCTTTGAAAAACCAAAACCCAAGCCTGGCTTGAGTCCTATTGAGACTCCAAGTATCTGTGTTTTGGTGATTTTCTTGTTTGATTGTGAAAATTTTTCTTTATTATCCGTGATCATTGAGACTGATTTATTGTCTGTTTGAGGGTTGTTGCTCACCCTGTGTTTATTTATACTATTTCTCTGTTGATCATCTGTTTTGTAGTTGTTGCTCAACCTTTGCTATATGTTGATCTATTGTGAGTTTATTATCTGCATATTACCTGTTTTTTTATTTGTATTGTTTTTTTGAGCTGTTTTTGGGTGACAAAATTTTTTCTTAAATCTTTTATTTTTCGCACTTCTGATTACTCTTATTTTCCACTCTATAACATGTCTGTTCCAAAACTCGAAACAAACAAGTTCAATGGCAAATATGATTTTGTAATGCGGTGCAGCAAAATGAAAGATGTTTAGTCCAAAACAAAATTGCACCCGCTATTTGTACTCCTGACAAGTATCTGGAATCTTGGACAGGGGAAATACTAGCTGAAAACCTCGGTGATGCACATAGCTGTCTCACCTTGTATTTGAAAAATAATATTTTAAGAGAAATAAATGAAACAGACAATGCTTATGAAATCTGGACAAAACTTGAAAAACTTTATTTAGGAAAATCTTTATCAAACGAAATCTATTTAAAGGAACAACACTTTGGTTTCAAAATATGCGGGTCAAAATCCCTTTCTGGAAACATGGATGATTTAAATAAAATTATTTTAGAACTCCAAAATATTGGAGAAAACATTTCTGATAAAAACATTGCTGTTATTTTGTTGAATGTTTTGCCTGAGTCATTTAATGATGTGAAATCTGCTATCAAGTATGGCAGAGATAACTTGACTCTTTCTGAAAAACTTTTTGAAATCAAAAGATTTAGATTTACGAAAAGAAAATAAAACAAATGGATAGAATCTTTTCGTGCAAGGGAGGGTTGACCGGAGAGAACCTCCTTGTCACTGCTATAAAAGTAAAGGAAGGTCTAAATCTCGATATAAGAATAGAGTGAAGTGTTTTTACTGTGGTAAAGATGGTCATGTGAAAAACAAATGTTTTAAACAAATCAAAGATGAAAAGTTACGTAAACAAGGTAATGGAAAGGATAAAACTGACACAACACACAATTTTGAACTAGATGGTAATTTTATTCTTTCTAAAGTTTTGTGTGTATCCCCTTCCCCATCTACCTCTAAAATATCTGATGAGTGGATTCTTGATTCTGGTTGCACTTTTCATATGACACTCAACAAGCATTGGTTTTCTGATTTTAAAACCATTAATCATGGAAAAGTTTTTATGGGAAATAATGAGGTTTGTGATGTCAAGGGAATTGGAAATGTTTTTATCAAAATGCATGATGGTATGACTAGAAAATTGATTGAAGTGAGGCATGTGCCTGATCTTAGGCGAAATTTAATCTCCCTTGGTATTTTTGACACAAATGGCTATTCTTGTAAATCTGAAAATGGGATTTTACGTGTTTGTTAATGATCTCTAGTCATGATCAAAGATTTTAAGAAAAATGGTTTGCACTTTACTTGGAAAAACTGTTTGTAAATCATCTGCATTATTTTCTAAAACTGTTCCTGAAAAAACAATGTTGTGGCATCAGCGGATTGGCCACATTAGTGAAAAGGGTTTGCATTATTTACACAAACAAAATCTTTTAAATTGTGATAAAATCACTTCTTTAGATTTTTGTGATCATTGTGTTCTTGGCAAACAACAAAAACTCAGTTTTTCCATGGGCACACCCAAATTCACTGCTGTTCTTGATTATGTGTTGTGATCTATGGGGTGCTGAAAAGGTACCCCCTTATGGTGGTAATGTTTATCTCCTTTCCATTGTTGATGATTTTTCTCAGCATGTTTGGGTGTTTCTTTTGAAAACCAAACATCAAACTTTTCAAAAGTTTAATAAATGGAAACGTTTTGTCAAAAATCGAACCGAAAATAAACTAAAGGTTATAAGAATAGATAACAGTCTGGAATTTTGTAACAAAAATTTTCAGGATTTGTGTGCATTGCATGATATTGTGCATCACATAACCATTAGACACAACCAACAACAAAATGAGGTAGCTGAGAGGATGAACCGAACCATTATGGACAAAGTTAGGTGTCTTTTGGTATCATCTGGGGTTCCTAAACCTTTTTTGGGAGAGGCTTTTAGTACAGTAGTATACCTTATATATAGGTCTCCTTCCACTGTCATAAACTTCAAAACTCCCATAGAATTATGCTCTGGCCAACCACCAAACCTTTCCAACCTTAGAGTGTTTAGGTGTGCTGTTTTTGCACATCAACGGGAAGGGAAATTAGACACTAGGTCTAAGAAAGGAGTGTTTATAGACTATCCTAGTCGGGTAAAGGTTTACAAAGTGTGGCTCAGAGGTGAACTGAGCGTTAGGGTAATCGTGTAGAGACGTAATCTTTAACGAACTAGATCTGCGTTGTCTTAAAACTGATCCTGAGGGTTCTACCAATATACCAATAGTTGGGAACATTCTTTTGGAGGTGGAGGACACCTCCGAACCTCCTCAAGAGCACACACTAGAACCTGAGCTAGAACATGAAATCAATGAGAAGTATGTTAACCCAACTAGTGTTCCCGAACCCGAACTAGGTAATTCTGATGATGATGAGGATCATCCAGAAGCACAAGCACAAGCCCTTAGAGACTACCAATTGTCGAGAGATAGGGCTCGAAGAGTGATAAGGGAACCTTCTAGGTATAGTTTTCTACACATTGTTTCTTATACTTTTGCTGTTGCATCTTTTGTTGAAGAGAAAGAACCTGTATGTTTTTTTTATGTTTTAAAGAGTCCTAGTCGCTCTTCGTGGATGCATGCTATGAATGAAGAAATGTCTTCTTTGCATAAGAACAAAACTTGGGTCCTTGTTCCTAGACTATCTAAACAAAAATTGATTGATTGTAAATAGATTTTTAAAGTTAAAGAACCTAAATCTGTTAATAAACCTCCAAGGTTCAAGGCTAGATTGCTTGCAAAAGGTTTTTCTCAAGTTGAAGGTATTGATTTTAATGAGATCTTTTCTCCTGTTGTTAAGCATAAAACTATTAGAATTATGTTTGCCGTTGTTGCCTTCTTTGATCTTGAGCTTGAACAATTTGATGTTAAAACTGTCTTTTTGCATGGTGAACTTGATGAAACTATTTACATGCGCCAACCACTTAGTTTTGAGGTGAAAAGTAAGGAAGAAATGGTTTTTCTGTTGAAGAAGTCTTGTATGGGCTTAAGAAATCACCTAGACAGTGGTATAAAAGGTTTGACTCTTTTATGCTTAAAACTAGTTTTGTTAAAAGTAACTATGATAGTTGCTTGTATTTTTTTTTTGTGATACTATTGATAATACCATCTATTTGCTTCTTTATGCTGATGGTATGTTTATTGCCTACAAGCATATAGATAAGATTATGCATTTGTTGAAATCAGAGTTTGAGATGAAGGATCTTGGATCTGCCTCTAGAATTTTAGGCATGAACATTGATAGGGTTAGAACTGATCGTTTTTTTGTTTATATCCCAGAAATCCTCCTTGCAGAAAATTGTTTCAAAATTTCTATGCATTTGTGTAAGCGTGTTTGTACCCCCTCTTGCAAGTTATTTTCAACTTTCTTCAAAAACTTGTCCCAGAACTGAAAATGAGAAGAAAGATATGGCCAAATCCATTATAAAATGGCTATAGGATCTGTCATGTATTCTATGATTTCCACCTGTCCTGATATTGCTCATTCCATAAGCCTTTTGAGCCATTTTATGTCTAACCTAGGTATGGATAATTGGGGCGCTCTTAAATGGCTGTTGAGGTACATTAATGGGAATATTGATAGAGGTTTGCATAATCATAATTGGACCAAAAGAATTGATTTGCTTGGTTATGTTAACTCTGATTTTGCAGGTGATAGAGAAGGTAGAAAGTCTACCACTTCTTATTTATTTACCCTTGCTGGTAATTATGTTTCTTGGAAATCACAGCTGCAGCCTGTAGTCATTCTTTCGACTATGGAGGCTGAATATATTGCTGCTACAGAGGCAATTTTTATCTGAACTGCATCTTTCACATTCTAAAACTGTCATATTTACTGATAGTTAGAGTGTCTTCATTTGTGTAAAAATCCTGTTTATTATGAAAAGACTAAACATATAGATGTTAAGTATTATTTCATTCGAGAAAAGGTTTCCAATGGTATTGTTAATATCGACAAAATTATTACTAAAGATAATCCTGCTGATTTTGGTACTAAACCGGTGACAACTGATAAATTTGCTCTGTGTAGGGATCTTCTATATATTGATGCAGGTTGACTGTCTTGGCTGGAGAGTTAACTAAATGCGTTTAAGGTGGAGCTTGT
The DNA here is from genome assembly GCA_028651295.1 of Catharanthus roseus. Classification (NCBI taxonomy): domain Eukaryota; kingdom Viridiplantae; phylum Streptophyta; class Magnoliopsida; order Gentianales; family Apocynaceae; genus Catharanthus; species Catharanthus roseus. The sequence continues at coordinate 2,917,326 of JAPQWS010000116.1, forward strand.
AGGCCAATTGGGCTGAATTGTTCACAAATTTTGTTCTATTTTTCTTCCAATCCATGTTCTATGACCCTATGGTAAGTTGGACTGGGCCTAAAAAATAGGATTGAGTATTTTTCCTTTTAACCCAAGATGCCGGGTGGGCCGGGCTGGCAACAGCCAATCGTTAACTGTGTCTTCCCCAAGTGACTTGGCTATTGGTTTTTTGAATGAGTCTTCCAGGTAACTTGGTTGCTTTTGTTGAACGAGTCAACCTTAGATGCTCTACAAATACTCTCATCCTCACTATTGCTTATAAACCAACTCTGTGTGAAGCCTTCTTACGTTACTTTTCTCTCTTTTTCTTCTCTGCAGTTTTTTATTCCTCTGTTACTGCCTGTTCTCTGTGAATTCTTCTGTTACTGTCGCGTTAGTCACCATTCTTGGTTGACTACATGCTTGGGTGGCTTGTGAAGGAGAGAACTGAGAGTGAGAGATTAGATTGTTCTTGTGTGAGGCTCATCCATTGTTCTAAGGGTTTTTTATCGAGATTCAGAGTTTACAGTAAAATCGGTCATCCGGGTTGGCTCCTTGTCATCCGCTTTTGGCGTTCGAATATCTCTGTTCCCCTCTTTTACACAAAAACCAATCGTCCAGTTCTCTGTGTTGGTCGTCCGTTTTTTAAAACTGTCGACCGGTTTTTAGAGTTGGTCGTCCGATTCTGTCTGTTGTGGCAAAATCGGACGTCCAATTTTTGCCAGTTTCATTAGATTTTCTTAATCTGTTTTGCGGGTTCTTTGGATTGAAGAAGAATCCAGTGGTCCGGTTTTTCGGACTTCTCATCCGGTTTTTGAAGAGCCATTTTGAGTTATTATTCAGTTCTATCATCCGGTTATTGTAATAGAATAGATTTATTATATGTTTGTTTTTCCGCTGCTTTTATAATAGTTAGTAGAAGGTTTTGTTATATAAAAGGCTGATCACCAGTTTTGATTATTTAACATAAAATGTCTTAATTTTAAAAATTAAGAGTATAAATGGTAACCATAAATAGTTTAGAGATTTAAAGTAAAACTGATTAAGGTTTAAAAGCATATAATTCAAAAAAAATTTTTACAATTTTCTCCAATGAATAATAGAAATTGATTTTCGCCTTTTTGGTAAATATATACGTATTTGTTTTATGTTCTACAATTAATATGATTGGTTTATTATTTAATCTCTTTCAACATAATCATTTTTATACCCAAAATTAGAACTAAAATACTTCATTTAAGAGATACCAAACCCTTTCAATGAGCACGCTATTTTAGCTACTCTATTTCGATTTTTCTCGTAAAAGAAAATTCTTCTAATAGAAATTTTTTTATACACAAGATTCAAACTGAAACTTCACTTAAATAATTCTAAATTTCTTTAAGAGACATGACTACTCTAGTCACTCTGCTAGCTTCTGATAGAATTTTTTCCGTACACAAAATTCGAATTGAAACTTCACTTAATTAACTCCAAATTTCTTCAACAAACATGACTAATCTAATCACTCTACTATCACACAGAGAGCGAGAGAGAGAGAGAGAGAGAGAGAGAGAGAGAGAGAGATCAGTAACCAAATCTGTTTGTATAGTGAAAGAAAGATTGCAGTAAACAATGTTCATTGTTAGTTTTCATTTATTGAGGCAAACAGAATTCTTCATGTTAGCACTGATATTTTCGAATTGCCACACATGTTTGGACATTGAGCATCCTGGAACCACCACATATTCTGCCGTGTTTGGACAATGCCGGCTACACAAAAATAGTTTGGGGCCACAATTAACCACAATAAAAGATTTTCGTTCACGTTGGCAATTCGAGAATAGATGATAGGAATTTTCGGTTATTTTCCCAAAACTATAAAATATGACAACTAGAAAAATATTTTTTATTCCAATTATACAGTAAACTTTCCTGGTAATTAGGAAGTAGTCTTCCTCTGGAAAAGCATGTTTCCAAAGCTTTCTTCTGCTTCCAAAGTCTCAGCTTTTCTTGCTCCATGTCTCCAAAGATTTCTTCTCAAAGTCTCAGCTTCTTGTTCAATGTCTCCAAAGATTTCTTCTGTTTCCAGTGTCACAGCTTCTTGCTCCATCTCATCAAATTCTTTGGATCCCATCTTTTCTTTTCTTATTTGATTTACTAGTCTGTCCCTGAACTCTATGGAGAATGTACCTCGCTCTTCGAGTAGTCCTATGATCTTTTTAGCTCTCTCAGCATCTCCATTGCTGTCCAGATATTCCAGACACCGAGAAAGAGTTGGAACATCATGATATCGATGTTCACTTGTCACGATTGATTTCTCTAGCATGTCCACAGCCTTTTCCATCTGAATACTTTTACAGTATCCCCAGACCATGCAACTCCAAGTACTTGCGTTTGGCTCATTTCCAGCTTCAACAAGTTTACTTATGAGTGACTCAGCCTTGTCCATATGACCCTTTTGGCAGTAAGCAGAGACAAGCAGGTAAGGAACTCGACCATCAAAGAATTTCACTTCCCCTTGCCACTCCTGTAGCATCTTTTCTGCACCATCAAGGTCATCTAGTTTTACCAGTGAACTTATAACAGTAATATACCTAGAATTATAGAAATTCCTGGAGTTCTTGAGTTTATTCCAGATTCGATACACCTCGTCTTTTCTTCCTAGCCTAGTATACAGAGTGATTAGAACACGATAAGCATGACTTCTACTCTTGGCCTTAATTGTGTGCTCAAATTTCTTTAGAACCATTGTAGCCTTCTTGAGAGCACCAGTTTTTAAATATGCATCAGCTGCTATACCATAGGCAAACCAATCAATACTGACCAAGGGATCTGCTTCCATCTTCATCAGAAGCTTTTCCATTTCCACCATGTCAGAAGCAGCAGAATAGGCACTCAACCGGATATTGTTGGTAAATTGGTCACAAAAAATTCCCTTCGCTTCCATTTCCTGGACTAAAACGTTGAATTTGTCATGATCTCCCATCTTGTAGTATAGCTTCAGCATAGCATTGTAAGATAGTGTTCTAGCAAAACCAAACTTTTTCATCTTCTCCATGACGGCCTCTGCTTTATCCAATGCATTGGCCTCAGCATAACAATTCAAAAGAGAACCATAAATATGAATGAGTTTTGACTCATCTGGTAAGCTATTAAAAAATATCTCTGCTTGCTCCAGACCATGGACCTTTGCTATCAGACCAAGCTGAACTGCAGCATCTCCAGGCAGGAGGTTGAAATGTTCATTGCTGTTCATCCACTCAGAAATCTGTCTTAAAAATTAGAACAGTACTCAGAGGCAACAAAATCTGAGGAACTAAATGCAATGAGCAAACGAATAAAATAAAGACTCTGCACAAAAACTCCTGCCACTAGTGGATTGATTCACAAATCTCATATTGGATCAGGCCCTGAATATCCATCTGAATGTCCTGAAGTAATCTATCTACTGACTATCTTTTTCCCCTACTACACATGCATGCAAGAGTCCAAATGTAGAATTCCTGAAAAGGTTAAAACCATTTTTCGAATTTTCATCAGAAAGGTTTGCATTCGAGTTGCAGGGGATTTTGCTCTGATAAATCATAGAAAAAGAAATAACTCATGCAGTGAGGTGCAATCTACTCCCAACTTGAGTAATCATATAATGGATCAGAAAAAGATTGAATTAGTTTCTAGATATTCTATGATATAGCTTTCTTTTTGTTACTATTTATTGACAATTAAGCAAGACGTTGGTTATATTTTACCATTTGTACTCAAATCAACTGTAACCATATCTCAGTTCCATAAAAGAATTGTACAAGTTGATTTCGCTTGTACCATTTTGTATTGAGCCAGAGATGCTGCAGTGCACCAACAAATTAACATAAAGCATTAGCAGATGCATTCTCTATAATCACACAAATGCAGTTATTAACTCATGGAACTTATGAACTGATAACAGAGCAGCATATTATGAAGGAGAGCAAATGGAAAGCATGCCTTCGCAAATTTCAGAGCGTATCACTCAGCTACCATTTAGCTACTCTCACAAAGCATCATGCTTGCTGATACAAGTTTATCGTAGTTTTCATCACGCAAACTAAATATTTGTTTGATAAACTAATGAGACGCTGGACTTTAAATGTGAGAACTTGTCTAGATACTTGAATTTTGTTGATTACAGCAGTTGAGTCTCCTTCCTTCTTTCCCCTGTTATGATAATAATAAATCTTTTTTACTTTTGAAATGAGAATGCTCATTTATCCCCTGCCAACTACAAAGGGCAGTTGCATTTCATGCTTCACTTTCATACTATACATCTCATAGGTGCTATCATCAGAATAACAAAATGATGCAAATAGTTTTCTGCAGCAATGTAGCACCAAAATATTTTCAGTGGAAGTATACTTCCTTTGTCTTATGTTCTTAAGCTTTTTCAGCAGCTGTAATCTAAAAATGACTAAAATCTGTGTTTCTAACAAACATATATTGAGAAGCCCCACATACAGCAAAACGAAATCTTAATTTTAACCAGCGTTCACTTCTTGCAAGGAATATAGCAGAAATACTCTATCAAACCCAGCCTCTTTGTTATTTAGTCATTTCTCCACACTTCAATGTCCATTCAGCCAAAAATTAATCACAATCTGTCCACAGATGAAGGTTACTCATCTAAAACCTGAAGATGAAATCAACCCAAAAATAAACCTTTTCCACCCAAAAAAAAAAAAAAAAAAAAAGAAAATCATATACAGAAGGAAAAGTGAGAGCGAAGATACAAAACCTGGAGTGCGACCGCAAAACGCTTATACTTTCTGAATATTTTTGTAATTTTCAAGAAATCATCGTGGTCGACTTGTCTCCCCTCAGCAACCCATTTGTTAAGTTCTGGAACAATGGATTCATTAGCATTTGAAACCCTCAGTAGCCTACTACAAAGTGTATCTTTCGGTTGTTCTTCGGGCAAAGACGCTGTAGCATTGGTGAAGTACAAAAGAGCCCCATGATTTCTCTGGGTCGAGATACAATATCTACAGCTGTATTTGGATAAAGGGTTCAAGGAGGAAGAAGATGATGAAGCAACAAATGAGTAAAGAAGCTTTCTGAAGCTCATAATTATCAGATTGCGAAGGGATTTTCGAGCTCAGTTTCAAGAACTTGTTCTCCCTTTCCAGTTGCAGACGCCTCCAGGTGGAAGGGAGGGACTACGGGATGGGGATGAATTGCAGGAAGCCATGGTTCTGATTGGGGGTTTTGGGTTTTAGTTATTAATTGGGCCAAAGTATATCTAGGTGGGTACAGGGTATAGACAACCAAAATCCAGAATTGTGGGTTTTTTCTTTTTTTCTTTTTTTTTTTTAATGAATCCGAAACCCAAAATTGTGAAGAGGATAATAAATATAATTCATGAATTTATAAGTATAGTGTGAAAATTTTCATTTTTTTTTTACCAAATTTCTCTCTCTAATCTAATTCTCTCTAACTTAAAACTCAATCTTTTCACATTCAACACAAATTCAAGATAGATATGGATAATTTTAAATATTTTTTGCAAGAAAATATCGATTTTAGGTAAAAAAAAATTCTAAAATTACATTTTTTCAACTGTCCTGAGTTTCTCCCAGATGGATGAACTTCTCTAAGGAATTTTGCCCAATCTGGCAAAAATTTTCTCTAAGGAATTACATTTTTCTCTAAGGAATTTCGTCCAACCTGGCAAAATTTTTTAAGCCCAAGTTGGCAAAATTTCTTAGAGAATTTCGCCCACATGGCGAAATTCATTTCAGTTGATTGTTTTTTTTTAAAAAAATAACTGACACGAGTTTTTTCCAGGTGGGCGAAATTCTTCTACAAATTTTGTCAGGTTGGGGAAATTCCCTGGGAGAAAATCGTGTCAGTTGCGAAAAATTAAATCTTTTATCTTTTTTATCTCAAAATCAATATTTTCTTGCAAAAAATATTCAAAATTATCCATATCTATCTTGAATTTGTGTTGAATGTGAAATATTTGAGTTTTGAGTTAGAGAAAATTGGGTTAGAGAGAGAATTTTGGCGAGAAAAAATGAATTTTGGGGTGATATACTTATATATTCTCGAGTTATATTTAGTATCCCATTTTTTTATTTAGTTGCCATGCTTTAAATATTAAATTATTTAGATTTTTTTATGCACTAAAATGCTCTTCAAACTTTCTCTTCTGTCGTTATTATCTCTACAAGTTTTTATATGAAGAGTTAAAAGTGATAGGAATTTGTTCTTAATAGGAAGGTATAATGGAAAAAAATTTATTAATGTTGAATTGTTTTCACTACGTACTTCCTCCGGCATAAATATGAAGAGTTTTAGATTTTTACACACATATTAAACGTCTTGAAAACAAAACCAATTTTTAACTACAATATTCTTTCTACCTTTATAAATGAGGAAAGAGATAAATAGTGGGAGGAAGATAAATTAATAAAAATATGGGTAAAGATAGAAAAAGTTCAATAAATGCTTACTGAAAGTTGTAAAAATCCTATATTCTTGACCATTTTTAATGGGTCTAAACCCTTAATATTTTTTTACTGGAGGGAGTAACAAGTAAAAAAAATAATAATAATCCAAAAGAATAAGTGTCACAAGAAAAAAAACAGATAAGGTAGTCTCTTGAAGTTCATCCGCTTTCTTTTGGTCTCTCTTAGGGCTGCAAATGAACTGAGGCGGAGTTATAGCTTATGGAGCTCCCTCATCTGAAATTTATCAAGGCTGAGTTTAACCTTGAGTTTGATATGCCAAACTTCATTTTTAAAATTTTTCTTTTCCTGTTTCTCTTTAATGTAGTTTTTATTTAATTAGATAAATAATTAATCTATCTTAAAATATGGAGCTTTTATATTGTTATTCGAAAAAAAAAATAACAAAAAAATATTGATAATACTCCTTCTGTTTTTTACTTGTCATATTCTACTAATCACGTGTTTTTTTTACTTGTCAGATTGTAGTAAGACAATATTTTTTGGACTTTTTCCTATTATATCCTCCCATTAATAACAAATTTTAACCTACTTTTATTCTTCTAACATGAAAACTAGTAAAAATAATAATGAGGAGAGAGAAAAGTTTGAATGAGAATATTCTAATTTAAACAATAAAAAAAATCTAAATTTTCGTATTTTCTTAAATAGTGCAATGTCAAAAATGTGACGAGTAAAAAGAAAAAGGGGGAGTAAATCTTAGTTGGCAAAAGTATTATTTACGATCGAAATCAACGAGTACATCTTGTAATACACTCTTTTTTTAGTAAACTTATTAATTAAAAGGAAACCTTACATAAGCCCCAAGGGAAAACTAACTATCGAAGGAAGTGTATTAGAGACATGATTAGAAAATGTATTAGACGATTATGAGTGGTATTATTTACTCTACCAGTAACATACACAAGATCATTGATTTCATTTATGTGTGTCATATAATCATCTACATTAAATATTTTAATTTAACATTAATAAGTTACAAATTAATTAAATATGTTAAAGATCACTTTTTAGTTTCAATAGTTAAATGAATTAATTATCTAATGATATACAATTATATAATTCTTTTAGTATAGGTAATGCGAGAGTGAAGCTTTTGTATTTTTCTTTAGTACTCTTATATATCTAATATATATACCTATGATTATATATTTTATCGAGCCCGAGTTCAAGCTCACAAATCGAGCATTCGAGCCGAGCTCTTACCAAACTTCGAGTTGAGTTTCATTAAGCTCGAGCTTGGCTTGTTTAGTAATATGCTCGACTCGTGTTCGATCAAGGCGAAGCTCGAGCAGAGCTTTTAGTGAGCTTTTTACTAATTGTCCATGAAAATCCTGATTCGTTTGCATCCCTAGTCTCTCTCTTCTATGGTTTTTTTTTTTTTTCAAATTAATCCTAGTTTCAAAATTATGTCCCCATCGTTCGAAATTTTGGATATTGGAAATTCTTTTGTCTCCAAATTTGACTAAGATTCATGACTTAAAGTGGCTCTTTCTATCATTCATTGAAAGGAGACAGTTGTTTCGAATTTGCCCAATTAAGATATTAGGAAGCAATATTTTTTTAATATTTCTTCATTCGAAATAGATTATTAGTCGATTTCTCTCGTCTTTGGAGATTCAAAGCAAAGATTAACCATAAAATTACAAATAAAATAGATCATAGGTTCCATATCTTGTATAGAACTCATGCGTGAAAGCAACATTTGATTGCATAGAGTCGACAAATAAGGATTATTTCTGTTTTATATTATTTGTCTCATATATATGCTTTTTCGTTTCAAAATATCTGTCATTGTAATAAACTAAGATAATATTAAATAATATTTTTTCATATGGGTAATGCTAAATGGATCAAGATGGTTATTTATGTAAATTTATAAAAAAAATAAAAATGTTACACTTTCATCCATAAGTTCTCTTTATTATTTTTCAAATAAAACTTCGAACATATTGAAATCAAATTATGTTTGCGATGAAGCATTTATTAGTTTCTAGTTCAAGTCTTTCATTTATTAGTTTCTAGTTTCAAGTCTTTCGGGAATAGTTTTTATGCAATTCAAAAATGTGGCCATTTCTTGAAGATAGGGTACTATGTTTCCATAAATGTATGAAGATTATTCTAGGTTAGTTTTGTGGTAATAGTATTTGACATTGTCTCACCAAAATTTCTAGCTAGTTAGACCTTGCAATTAATAATTTAGGCAAAAAAAGAGGTTTGTTTAGTACATATTAAAAATATTTTGAAACTAGTTAGCTGAATTCTTGATGAAAGAAGCAGTTTAAGGACTTTTATGACTTTCTTTGAATAGAGAAAGTGCTTGGCGAGCTAATCTATAAAAGGCTAAAAAAAAATTTAAATGGAAAGTTGTAAAAGAAGCTGTAAGAAAGCTATAAAAAGACTATAATTTAAAGCAAATTAGAATTCATATTTCTGAATTGAAGAACATAATGACTAAAAGAATAGCCAAAAGACTTAAAAAAGCTAAAAAGATTAGGTGTTTTGTAAATGACTTAAAGTTTCGTGATCTTAAGTTTTCCTGGACTTTTATAGTCATATTCCAATTTCTATCTTCTTTCAAACTCCTTCACCTTTCTCTCTATATTCTAGATTGGGATACATAGTTGCATGCTGGATGTAAGTAGATATTTCATACCATTCTTCTCTAATTCAACCATTTTAAAATTTTTAGTAACTCTATCTGATGATTCTCTCTATATCAAATAAGGCCATAGATGAGGAATCTTAATAAAATCCTATAGTTTCTCTACTTTGTTTTTTCTCTATATTTCTTTTGTTCTATTTATTATTTTTCTAATAGTTCATCTTTCAATATATATTATCATTTACAGCACAATTTCTACAATTTTATAACAAAAAGAAGTATTGATTTGTATTTGGATTAATTTATACCCAAAATGTTTTCACTTTTTTCACTATGATCCTATATTTCTTTTCACATAACTCAAATATATACCCCACAAAAATTCAAAAGAATAATTACCTTTTTAACTCTCTCATTTACAATCCAAATAAAGCCTCATGGTGTATTTGGATTATGATTTAAAACTAGTTTTATCTTTTACTTTGGACCCCACATTCTCTCTTAAAAACAATTTACTATCTTTAGTCAGAAATATATGTCGTTTTGGAGAGATTAAATTATCAAAATATAAGTTCTTTTATACTTTTCAATGAGTATTTATTACATAATTTTCAACGATCCCAATTAATTTATTTCACTTCTCTCTCTCTCTCTCTCTCTCTCTCTCTCTCTCTCTCTCTCTCTCTCTCACATAAAAAGTACTACATTTGGTCAGAAAATAAGTCCTTTTGGACTTGTATACATGAATTAAAAGCCGTGAAAATAAAATAAATTTTGAATCGAAGTATTTACAGCCTTAATAGCTAAAGAGAGAGATAGACAATAAGGGTAGAATAAATGAATAAAGAGATTGGTAAAAAATGGAACAAATGTAATAAATATTTATTGAAAAGTGTAAAATGACTTGTATTCTTAACTATGCTCAAACTCTCTAAAAGTCTTATATTTCTAACCAAAGTTAGTACTTATATCACTCCAAAAGTTACATTGTTTTCATAACTCTTAAAATTATGTGTATAAGTTTAAAAAGACTTTTAACAAAGGTAATGCTTTTTACGAAACCCACTAAAAATTACTACCCCGGTAAAAAAATATAAGTTTTTTAAAGATGATAAAAATACTCCTCCTGGTCAAAATAAGTGCATTTTTAGAAGTTATATTTTGTTTCATAATAAGTGTCTGTTTACAACTTTTAATGATCATTTATTATACTTTTTAAAATTTTACCCTCCTCTCTCTCCTTATTTACTTTTCCCATCTCTTTCTTTATATTTCTCTCTCTCTCTCTCTCTCTCTCTCTCTCTCTCTCTCTCTATATATATATATATATATATATGTATATATATTACACACACACATATATACACATACATATCTGTGTGTATGTGAAGGTAAAAGTGTAAATTATTTTCTTGATTTCAAACCCTTTAGCCTTAGTTTGGTCAAGAAGAAAACAGGAATGTGAATAGGAGAGATATTACACTCCCTCCATTTTTTTTTACTCGTCACATTCGACTAATTCCCCTACATTCTTTTACTTGTCATATTATGAAAACAATGCAACATTTAATGAACTTTTTTTTCAATTATACTCTCCCATTAAAAATACATTTCAACATCTTTTACTCTTCTAATTTAGTGATTTATAGAAATTTTGATAAAGAGAGAGAATTTGAAGGACATTTTAGTCCACACAAGAAAAAAATTTAAAATTACGTATTTCCTTAAACAATATGATGTCCGAAATGTGATAACTAGAAATGCAGGAAGTAAAATGTGGAAGTCCTTGAAGTACATTAGTAGTGGTATAATACTACTCATAGAAATGTTTGGGCAACCGGTAGATTTAGTGAAGCAAATATAGAGCGTTGATTCAAGTAGCCGGAATACCTCTGGTGAATTTGGCAACTTGTTCGTATTACTGTAGTTTTATTTAAGGTTAGGGTAAATAAGGAAATTTGGGAGAAATGAAAAGTAGAAGCAAAATCAAACATTTTTTTGAAGCTCTTTTCGTATTCTGTTGTTCTCGCATAGAAAAGAAACCACGACATCATAGAGAAGTTATAAAGGCTCAAGTTTGCTTAGAGAAGGACGAATTTTCTAGAACAAAGGTAAAGAGGTAGCTATTTAGAAAAAAAGACAGAGTAGATGGAGATTTTGTTTGAGATAAAAACTTAATAGGCGATATGATTCGACAAAGGGTTGTTCAACAATTTGCGTCGGAGCATCTAGAGAATTGAAGAAAGCATGATTGAAGCTTCAATTGAGGAATTATGAGTTTACTTGAAAGGCTTGGAAGACTTTACAAGACCTCCAAGACTCGTAAAATTCATAAGAAGCTCATCGAAATAAAACTAGAAGCTCCCGACCATCATAGATGATGAAAGAAGCAAGAAGAATAAGAACAAAGCCTACCGACAACATTAGGCCCTATACTTACTGTCCCCGGTAGCTTTCTGGTTGAAATGGAGCATTGGAAGACTACCTACCGGAGACAATAGGCTTCACCTACTGTCCTCGGTAGGTCTCGGACTAATATTTTTAAAATGGATAATTTAGTTAATTTTTTATTAAATCTTAGTTTCTTATTTTCCAAGATTGTAATTAACTTTATTAGAAGGTTAATAGGGTATTTTAATACTCATTAGGTTTTAGGAATACTAGTAGGTTTTCTCTATAAATACCTACTTATGCCTCCTCTTGTAATGAACTTTGATGATGATGAAATTTGAGAGTTTTCTCTTAGAGTTCTTAGATTTTCTAGCTTTCACCTTGAACTTCATCTAGATTTGATTTTTCCTTAGATTGAATTTTATTGAACACTTGGATTGAGAAGATCCAAGAGTTCTCAACTTGGTCATTTCTTCTCTAAGATTTCTACATCCTTGTAGTTGTCTAGATTGGTCTTCTTTGCACAAGGTAGTTCGATGTTGGATTTAGCATATCCAATGTTGAGTTAGAGTGTGGAGGAAAGATTAGCTAAATGAGTTCAAGAGGTCATAGGTTTGGTATATCTATAGTTGCTTGGGGATTAGCTAATTCAAGTCCTATTGAAGGCAAAAGGCTCATATGAGGTTTAATTGAAGGCTTTTGATCTTTGCACAACAAAATTCATATCATTTGGTATTAAAGCACCTTTAAAGTAAGATATCTTTGTGGTTAGTTGTTGTAAATCTCATGAAAAAAAAGAGTATATGATGATCTATACAAAATACATGACGATCATGAAAATTTTCAGACAGAAAAGTTGATGCTAGAAGAATTGGCTTGATCCGAAGTATTATTGAGTTTTTTTTTTTTTTTTTAAATATTTGACATGGATCCCATTTACTATGAGCTAGGAATCTTTTGAAATTGGTTGTACTTAATTTGGACTTGATTTGATAGATCATATTGATAAAAACTTTCGATCTTTGAGAAACTAAAACTGTTTGAAAAGTGTGGATTAATTTGTTCATATCTTATGTTATACTTATCTAATTCAAACGAATTTCGTGCTTAAATTCATCTTATTAGGCTGCGCTTCATTCTAAACTAATTTCACTCAATTTGGATTTGTGTTGTCTGAGTTATTATGAGTTTAGTCACAGGGTCAATGACCCCTGTTTTCTAGAAAAAAGAATGTTAGTAGTCTTACTTCTTTGTTTAAACCTAGTTTTGTTTTGATTAGTTATTTTTTACTCTACTTGCTTTCTTTTAGTGTTTATATGTCTTTGTGTGATCAAATTGATTTCGATTGACTTTAATTTCTCTTGGATTGTTTTTGAAACTCTTGCACTACAAGTGTCTGAAGAAATTTCTCTTTGAACTTCTTTAATTCCTCAACTACATGTTTCATTAGAATTTATCTTTGGTTGATTGCTTTTGGTGGTTGTGGGAGAGGAAGTTTGAAGACTCAAAAAACTCTTTGATGTGAGTTTGGAATAAGGCAAGAGGGTGAGATTATTGTTATAAAAGTCATAAGAGAGTTAAACACGAGAGAACCCAGTGATCATCTAAAGAGTGCATACACTTAGGGAGTGATTGTAAGGTCCTTTTTGTTATTTTGTTTTTAATTTACAGATTTCATTGTATCTATGGAAGCTCAATTTCCTATTCATTACAATAAAGGAACTAGTGGAAGTTCTCATTCCAATTTGGATCCCATGAAGATTATCATGCAAGAGCTTCAACTAATGAGAAAGGACATAGAGGAAATGAGAGGGAACATTATTAATCTTTCTAAGGAGCATAGAGATCACATGAAAGGGCACATCACTTCTCATACTCAATAGGGATATGGTAACTACTCTCCTAATGCTAGAACTTTTGAGCATAATTCTTATGATTGCTATGAGGGCAATAGACTTGGAGCTAAAAATAGTTATAATGATATATCTCGTAAAAGAGCTCCAAGAAATGAAGTTAGAAATGAAGGGAATTATGTAAATATGGATAGGAGGGTCCATATATGGATAGGAGGGTCCAAAAAAAAAAAAAGTGATTATGAATTATGGAGGGTATAGTTGTGGAAAAAGTTCTCAAACTTTGGGAACTACATCAAGACCCCTTAATTACAATAATTTGGAATCACCTCTTTTATGGGGTACTTTTAGTCCTCATGATTATGTGGCATGGGAGCAAAAAGTGTAATCTTTGTTCTATACCTATTATGTAACAGAAGAACAAAAGTTCCAATTGGTGTTAAAATCTCTTCCTTATGAGGTCAATGTTTGGTGGGATTGTAAATATAAAAATAGAAGGAGAATGGGATTGCAACAATCAAGACTTGGAGCTTAATGAGGTAAGCATTGAAAAATAGATTTGGAGTTGGAACCATGAAGGACAAAGACAAGGTCAAACAAAGGAAAAATTCATGGAATCTTCAATGGGTGAAAAGTCTACAAAAGTAGATGAACTTTTACAAGCTCAAGATGTAGTTGATAAGAACATCATTCACTATGAGAAGAAGAACACTTGTACCCTTAATAAAGGAAGAAAAATCAAGAGAGGAAAAGTGAAGAATGACAAGAAAATGAGTAATCAAAAGAAAGAGAGTGCTATGGAAGAGTGACTTTCAATGAGGAACAAAGTGTTATTGAATTCATTTCTACTTTTTTGGAAGAGTGTGAATATGAGAAGAGTGTTGTGAGTACAAAAGAAAGTGAGTGAATGCTTGATTGAAAATTATGAGAGTTTAAAAGAAGAACAAGTGAAAGAAAAGCAAGATGAGATTGAAAAGAGTTAGGAAACAAAGGAAGAGATGAGATTAATGAATTTTGAGGGAGATAAAAGAGAGGAAATGAAAGAGAGTTGTTGTGACATTAGTTCACCATTAAACTTACTTTCTAGTAAAGAGGTGAACTTGTTTACTAATTCCAATAACCATTTCCTTGCTTGTTTTTCTCCAAGTGTGCCGAAATTTGAAGCTCAAAACATGGAAAATGAAGGAACTCTTGGGTATAAGCTCTACAAAACCGTAAGCTTCCTTCCTTCCACATCTTTCTTTTCTTTTGAATTCATTATAAATGAATCTAACAGTTGTTCTTTTTCTTTCTTTTGTAATAGATATCAATCTCAACTTTTGGACTTCTTAGCTAAAATTTGTGGAACAAAGCCAAATCATTGGATGAAAGCTAAAGGAGAAAGCATGGGAAAGGAGCTCAGCATTGGGTATGAAGACACATCAATAAGCCTTTCTTTAAACCGTTTCATTTTATGCCATGAGTTCTCTTTTAAGGAGTTAAAGTTGTTCTTAGAATTGTACGTCTCTTATGTGACTTTAGTACTTTAGTTGGAAATATGATGGTTAATCCTTTCACTTGTGAACTAGTTCTTAATGCTACTCATATGTTTAAGAGCTCTTCTTCATGTGCTTATTTTGAGAAACAACTTTTGGTTAGTGTTGCAAGAATTAAACTATCTTACCAAGACCTTGAGTTGTTACATGGCAATCTTTTCTTTGATCTCATTGTTCCTAATGTATTATCTTTTTTTTGCACCTTTTTGGAGTAAGATTCATATCTTCTTTGGATCATTTGTTGAAAGTGGTTATCTTGAGAGAGTTAGTTTGTTCTCTTATTCTCTCTGTGGTGTTTTTCATGATAAGTTTAAAAGGAAGTTTGTTGAGGATTTTGATTTTGAATCATCTTTCCTTTACGCTTCATGAAAATTTTTTATGGATTTAATCCTTCTATTCAACTATTGTGCTTTGTGAGTCATGAACTGGAAGTTCCTTATGATGAACAAAAGATTTTAATTGTTGATAAATTTTTGAAAGATTTGATGTTTTGAAACATTCATGGTTTTCAATTCTATCACTTTCATTTCAAGGAATTCATGTGGTTGCTAATTTTTGGAAAGAAAATGAATGGTAGTTTAAAAGTGTGTAATGTTCATCTTTGTGATCTTGTGAAAACTACCTGTGAAATTTGAGTTTTTGAACTAACCTAGAAGAATCTTGTGGAGGAAACCTTCTTTATTCTATTTCCTTTAATGACTTTCTCTTCAAATATGATATTTTAAATGATTTATTAGTTCAAAACACGAGTTCTTGTGTCAAGCATTTGAATAAACCTTTTGGTGGTACTTTGCTTTATTCTATAACCTTCAAGAAGTTTTTGGAAGAGTTGATTTTTAAGAGAGGATTCAAAAGTTCTTCATCTTTTGATGATAAAACAAGGGATTTATTTGTTGAATGATTTCTTGGAACTATCTCGGAAGAATTTGCATCAAAACTTCTTATTTTACCATCTTCCTTTCAAAGAAATCTTTTGGAAACATGATTTAACAAAAGAACAAGTTAGCACTTCTAAAGATTTTTATGAGAATTATTGGTGCATTAGAAGTGCTAATCTTGAATTTCTTTGTCTAGAGCTTTTGATCAAACAATTGAGGAAATGTTTGGAAGCTTCTTTGAAATGGAAAAGAGAAAGGATTTGGTATCTTCATTTGCCATTTGAAGCATTATTTTGGAAATTTGGTGAACTTTTCAATGCCAATTCTTGATTTTCAAAAGAAAGTTTCTAACTAAAGATGTCTATGCTCTTGAAAGTCTTGTCATTAAAACTTCTTGGATTCTTTAATGTGGTTCTAGAGTTTTGAAAATATATTTATCAAGAATCCAGGAAGGAATTTTTAGAAAGGTTGAGAATCTAAGCTTATACTACCATCATCCTTTTAAAGAGGTCATGTTTCAAACTTTTAAAAAAGAGGTCATGATATTCTTGATTTACTCTTTAAGTTGAAAAAGAATAAAAGCTTCTATTATCATCTTCCTTTTAAAGATGTTGATTTCAATCTTTTCCTTGAAGAATTATCAAGAAAGTTGTTCCTAAAAAGCTTCATTATAAAGTTCTTTTCTAAAACTTTTGAAAGAACACTTCTTATTTGGAAACCTAAACTTCCACAACACTTTATGTTGTTCATTTTGAAAGAATTAGAAAACTTGAGTTTCCAATTTCATCGGCCTTTTAAGGATTTTGTGGAAAATGTTGTTACTATGTTTGATTTACAAGATTTCTATACTTTCGCTTATGCTTTTATTGGAAGAAGTCATGTAACCTTTGAATATTTCATATTTCATATATAGTCCTTATTTGAGCTATCTTGCTTTGAAATTCTTTGATCATAGAGCATTTGCATATCATAGGTCATTCAAAGAAGTTCTAGCATCCTCGCTTGTTTTTGTTATTTAGATGGTATTTCGATTTTATTTGTTAAATTCATACCAGAGTTTATATTGTTGAAATCCATTCTAATGTTGCCCGTGTTGTTGTGGATATTTGAAGGAAAAAGATTCGAGGATGAATCCTTTTAAGAGACGGGGTATGATATGGATTGACAAAGGTTTGTTTAACAATTTGCTTAGGAGCAACTAGAGAATTGAAGAAAGCGTTGTTGAAGCTTCAATTAAGGAATTCCAGGTTTAATTGGAAGGCTTTTTTGAAGACTTTACAAGACTTCCAAGAGTTGTAAAATTCATAAGAAGCTCACTGAAATAAAACTAGAAGCTTCCGGTCATCACAAATGATAAAAGAAGCAAGGAATAATGAAGAACAAAGCTTATCGGCGACAGTGGATCCTATACCTATCGTCCTCGGTAGCTTTCTGGTTGAAAAGGAGCATTGGAAGACTACCTACCAGCGACGGTAGGCTCCACCCTACCGTCCCTAGTGTCTCAGACTAATATCTTTAAAATGGACAATTTAGTTCATCTTTTTATTAAATCTTAGTTTCTTATTTTCCAAGCTTGTAATTAAGTTTTACTAAAAGCTTAATTGGGTACTTTTAATACTCATTAGGTTTTAAGAAGAGGAGTCAGTTTTCTCTATAAATACCTACTTATGCCTCCTCTTGTAATAAACTTTTATGACACATGAAATTTGAGAGTTTTCTCTTAAGGTTCTTAGGTTTTCTAGCTTTCTCCTTGAACTTCATCTAGGATTTGATCATTAACTTAGATTGATTTATTGAACACTTGGATTGGGAAGATCCAAGGGTTCTCAATTTGATCATAAATTCATTTTCTAAGATTTCTACATCCTTGTAGTTGCTAGATTGGGTCTTCTTTTCACAAACTAGTTAGGTGTTGAATTGAGCATATCCAATGTTGAATTAGAGGGTGGAGGAAAGATTTGCTGCATGAATTCAAGAGGTCATAGGTTTGGTATACCTATGGTTGCTTGGGGTTGAGCTATTCAAGTCCTATTGAAGGCAAAAGGTCCATGAGAGGTTTAATTAAAGGCTTTTGATCTTTGCACAACAAGTTTCAAATCAATAGGTCTTCTGTTGAGGATTGAAATTGCTGGACTAAAAGGTAAGTATGAACTAGTGGAACTAATACTATTTATATGGTTCTGTGTTCACTAATTTTTGAAAAAGAATATTGGTCTTTATAAAATTTCTGCTTAGGAGAGTTACTGTATTTTTAATTTAAGTGGTAAATGCAGTAATTTTGTTTAAGGGATAGTGTTAGAGTGGATAAGTATTTATTATAACTTATTAAATTTCTGTATCAGAATTGAAATATATGTTAAAATTCTGAGATAACTCAAGTAACTAAAGTTTTGGTTATGTTCAAATTCTGAGATAACTCAAGTAACTAAAGTTTTGGTTAGGGTTTATGTTGTTCTAGAGGTTTCACAAGTGTTTCCTAGAATTCCTAGATTCTTGCCAGAAAAGTTATTTCCTATATTTTTCATACTATCTATGCGAATTACAAACAAGTGACATACAAGATTCAATAATTATGACTTGATATTTTTTAATCATTATTGATTAGTTATTGACAAATTATGTATGCGAATAGATATTATGTTCGTTTGATGAGGTCTTTATGTATTTTTGTATTTCTGGAATTCAACAAAATGTGCTTGAATTTGTGTGTTTATAGATGGAATACTATCTATTGCTATGATCTTTAGTTGTCTTTAATATGTGTTGTAGCAAATGATGAATTGCTACATTAATGTAAGAACTTATCTTTTTCACCCTCCATTCAGGGTGTTCTCATCCTTCCTTCAATTGCTTTCTGTTTTTTAAACAAACACTCTAATGTAGTAATGGTAGGTGGTAGTAGAAACACGAGTAATGAGCATTTGTCAAATGACAATAAGAGAAGTAAAGAAGTAGAAAAAATAAACATTTTGATACACAGTGCAGATTGCAGCTTGACTAAGGAGTAGATTTGCGACAAAATGAAGGGAAAAAGGACCAAGCTAGAAAAAAGTGGTTGCTAGAAAAATAGGGAAAGTTGATGGGAACATGATATACGGAACATCTATGGTAAGTGATTTAGTGATTCATGGATTGTTTGTATAGAATTGAAATAAGATGTTAGATAGTAAGAAATAATGATGATATATATGTATATGTTTGTATATATATATTGTATGTTAAGTAAAAAGTTGTTACTTGATGCAGTCGGAGTACAAGACTCGATTGTCCATAACAGCGTTGAAAAAAATAGTTGATTGTTTGATCAATGCATAGAAGGAAGTAGTGAAGGAATTGAGTTTTGGTTTCGTTTTGAAACTTAAGAAAGTTAACATGCCCTGTCAATCGATATCTCAGCCGATTCAAAGATTTGATTATTAGGAAAAGTGTTTGAAAATTCACAATAGATGTGTTTTTTAATGATAATAATGTGAAGAGGATATTTGGACTGAAAAACTAAAATATAGAGATTCGTTCGTTGTTAAAGAAAGGAAATGTTGATCAAGGGCTAGAGCAGGAGTTGGCATTAAATGTTTCCATATCCCATATTTCAGTGTCTGAACTAAGGAATAATCTATTAAAAATGAAAACATGTGATCGCCAATTCAAAGTGAAGTTTACTATGTTCTTGGTTGGTAAATTTATACACCAAAGACTTCCTTTTACTTTCTCTCTCCTTCTCCTCAAAATCGTAAAAGCTATCATTTAACCCCAACCCTTGGTTCTTCTTTACCAAACTTATTATCACTCATCTCTCTCTCTCTCTCTCTCTCTCTCTCTCTCTCTCTCTCTCTCTCTCACTCACTCTCTACTCAGTCACAACCTTATCAAACATATAAAGTTTGTACGTGTTCTTATTCAATCCATAGTTCTAAAGGTCCAATCTTTACATCCCTTTCTAAACATCTGCCCATTCTAACATGCTCATTAAGAGAAAAGGTCATGGTAATTCTAAAGATGACGAGTCTCTATCAAAACGATCAAGAAAAGAAGAAGTCTGGAAGCAAAAGTCCAAGAAATCCTCTTAGCCAAAGGAGAGTGGCGAACTAGTTTAGCAACCACTAAAGGAGATACAAGTTCTACCCTGCAGTCCCATCGATTGAGATTACCTTGAAAAAAGGGAAGAAGTGATGTGTATTAAAAATAAAACGAAATGTGATCCTAATTACTGCAATATATGGCAAGTGGACCTAACAAAATAGAGATGAGTTGTAACCCAAGTGTCGAATCTCTTGGGGACGGACGAAGGTTCAAGAACTAATCGTGTTTCCAATTTCTAGTCAGAAAAAAAAAATGATGTCGTTGAGAAAAATAAAAACTTGAAAGCAATTAAAAGAAAGCAATACTAAAATGTATTTTAAAAGATTAATAAAAACAAGAGTTTGAGTTGGTGGAATACCTCTAATCCTTGTACTAATTCAATTGGAAAAACTTTAATGAAAACGATGTTGAATTAATTAAGTTAGTTCATCACTCAAAATCGGCCAATTCTTATCTCTAGGACAAAAGCCACCCTACTCACTAACCCTAAGAGGAGGAAAATCTCTTTTCCCCTAACAAATTATTAGTTCTATAAACTTAGGTGATTTAATAAGACCTAAAAGTACAAAATCGTATATCTAGTTAATTCCCCAATTAACCCCCAATTGGTTGCCATAGATTGTACTTCCTTTTTCAATTCCAAACAACCTTGTGAATAATCTAATCTCGCAACAATTAAATTACAAACAAACACAATTAGAGAACAACTTAAATTAAAACAAACATCGAAATCAAGAAATTAAACCAAGAATTTCATAATCAAGAATTAGGGTTCTATACCAAGCCAAACAATAAAAACTACTCACTATTCATATTAATGAAACTATAAATTAATAAATGAATTCAATAACAAGAAAAGGAAAATAAAGCTTAGGATTAAGTCTTGAAGCCGCAATTGAATCTCGAACGTCTTCTAAGATCGTCTTTCGAGTTACCAAGTTGAAGATCGAAATCTTGAATCAACGCCTTCAATTCTTGAATCCAAGAAAATAAATCTTGCATAAAACTTGAAAAACCATGTCTAAAGAAAATGTAAAAGCTGAAATTTTAAAGAGTGTTTAACTAATCTAATCTAACCTATCTTAAACTAAGTTATAATCTATTCTAAACTTGTTTTGATGTATCTAATGTGTCTTACAATAGCTGCAAATAAACCCCCTTATATAGAGGTGAAAAATACAACAAAATCAAAATTGAAGAAGAAAACAAGAAAATCGAGTCTGAATCGGACTTGAACACCCTATCTAGTACCCCCTACCGCCGACAGCGACAGTAGGGCAAGGCCAACCATCCGCGGTAGGTCTCTGTTTCCTGTGCCCTTCGGTTCCTCAACACCTACCGGCAAGAGTAGGGCAACCTGCCATGCATAGTAGGTGATGCTTTTTCGCCGAAGGCTTCCGTTTTTGTTTCCTTTTCATCGTATCAACTTTCGAAGGATATCTAAGTCAAGAATAAGAGATATTTAACAAAAATATACAACTTTTACATATTAAAAACACTAAAAATGATGAAATTAATATATATTAAATATAGACAAATATGCACTTATCGAATACCCCCACACTTATCTGTTGCTTGCCCTCAAGAAACACAAACTAAACAGAAAAACAGAGGATAAAAACTCTAATAAAAGAAAGACAAAACAAGAAAACGACTTAGCATAAATATAAACAGTTAAAACCTTAAAGCAACTACAAGCATTGGTAGCTCAAAATAACCAAAATAAACTCAATAAGAATAAAAACAAAAACTAAAATAAAAACACAACTTAGAAAATAAATAAAAGATAAGACCACTTTAATAGAGTGTTTCACAGTCCAACTCCAAAGATAAGTAAAAAATAGACAAGCGAAAAAATCACTAAGTCTACCATAAGTTACTAAAAATCATTACCGATCAAAGTGTCTGTATGTGTGTATGTGTGATTTTGCTCATGCCATTTTTCATAAAAAAAGAGGAATTTTAAGTAATTAGCATCAAGAAATATTCTCAAAGACAATGCACACAATTCATACTTTCTCTATCACTTAGCCATATTAAAGTATATTTTAGGTCGTTCCTGGATTAGGTAGGACTTTTTATCTTGTAACGTTAGGCTAGGGACATAAGTAGGTTACAAATGAGATAGAGCTAACAAAACTGAAGGATAAAGATAACAAAATAAAATGAACACTTTTCAGCCGCTGTTCTTACTTTTCTCACTCATCTTTGTACTCTTTACTTTATTCTTCTTTGATAACAACCCCATCTAACAACATATTTTTTTCTCAAGATTTTTCATCTTTTTGGCTTTTTCTCTTTTTTCAATTTTTTTTCTTTTCAAGCATCAATATTTTTCTTTCTTTTTTTCTCTCTTTTCAATAGCCAAAAACACCAAATACATGAAAATTACCCAAAAATATCCTTTCTCTTTTATACAATAGGGCTTTCTTTCTTTCTTTCTTCACCCCTTTTTCCCCCACACTTATTCATTTCTTTCACTCAAGAGGGACAAAAGTCTATACTAACCATTAGCTCATGAATCGAGGTTCACTCAAAACAGCCAAAAGTCTATACTAACCATTAGCTCACGAATTGAGGCTTTATATATAGTGAGGTTAAAAGAACAAAGAAAAGAAGGGAGTATAACCCTTGGCATGGAGGCACAAAAAGGTAACTACGGATTGATTTCATAAAGGATAATAAGATAAGAAAGGCTCAAACGGTTCAAAGAAGGCCTAAGACTATTACCTTCGGGGTTATCATAGACTAAACTTCTTTTCTTTTAGAGATAGAAAAGACATGAAATTGCAGGCAAAGTTCAAAAATTATTATCATACTACTAATTATCCAAGATTCCTAAGCTTCGACTACTCAACAACATTCACAAGTGCACAAAACCATTGATCAAGTAAGAAATTTAGTAAATATGATTTCAAAGTAGTTAGGTAATTTGCCTTTTTCGAAAAACCTAAGGAATTTTCAGTTGTAAACTCTATCAAAAGTGATAAAAATAAAATTTTTTAATTTTTAGATAAGAAAGTAAAAAGAAATGGAAAAAACTATTTTTGAATTTTTTTAAAAAAAATTTTATGATTTTTTGAATTTTTAGAATAAGAGACTAACTAGAAAAAAAAAACTTTTAAAAGAACAAAAACGAAAAAGAGACTAACAGAAAAAAAATTTGAAAACCAAGAAATACCCCCTCCCCCCTCCCTGCCCCAACACACTCACACACACTTAAAATCACATTGTCCTCAATGTGGGGGTTTTGATAAAAGAAGCAAGAAAACAAACACATAAATGGAAAGCAATCCCGCAGATATAAAGCGATTAAAGTATATTGGGAAGCCATCCCCACACAAAAATAACATAGTAAACTAAAAACAAAATCTAAAGGGAAGAATTAGAAATAAGAAAAGAAAGAGCTCAAAGAATGTTTAGAGAAGTTATCTTGTGGTTGTTTGAACAAGCAACCTTTTTTGGCTCCTGGAGAAAGGTTTTCACTATCTGCCACCACCAGGGGACTTACCGCTGATGGTAGGATAGAGCTTACCGCCAGTTGTAGGCTTCTGCATCCAAAAGACGCCAACATCAACCTCCCTACCGCCGACGATAGAATAGACCTACCGTCCGTGGTCCTGCCTTCGGAATACCTTTTGTCGGGCGCAATTTAGCTTCCCAGTTTATTTTTAGCCAATCTCCAAACACTTTTGATGCATAATGGTGGTCCTAGCACATTAAGAACTCTCCTATAAGACTCGTTCATCACTAAAAATAATTGGTTAAAACGAATTAAGACAAAATAAAGTGTGAAAGTGGGGAAATTAAAGATACAAACATAATTTACAACATGGTAGAGCGGCCAATCTTACTCGTCTTGAAGAACGAGAGATTTCTTTGGAAGGGTTCCAACATCTTCACCGAAATATGATTTAAGGAGGTGGCCATTTACCTTAAACGTTCCTTGATTAGGATGTGTTACTCTACTTTGCCGTAAGGAAAAACTTTGCTTACTGTGAATGGTCCCAACTATCGTGATTTGAGCTTTTCAAGGAAGAGGAGAAGACAGGAGGTGTAAAGGAGCACAACATCCCTTGCTTTGAATTCCTTTTTTACCAGATGGCTATCGTGCAATCGCTTCGTCTTTTCTTTATAGATGTTGGAATTCTCGTATGCTTGTAAGCTCTATTCGTCAAGCTCATTTAGCTGGAGTAGCCTTTGTTTACCGACACAGATATAGTTAAAGTTAACTAGTTGAATTATCCAATGGGCTTTATGCTCAATTTCGACAGGTAGACAGCACGATTTCCTATAAAGTAAACTAAAAGGAGTGCAACCAATTGGTGGTTTAAAAGTAATTCTATAAGCCCAAAGAGCATCATGTAACTTAATACTCTAATCCTTTCGAGTACTATCAATGATCTTTTCAAGGATGCGTTTTATCTCCCTATTCACTACTTCTACTTGGCCGCTAGTTTGAGGATGATAAGGAGTAGCTAGTTTATGAGTTACTACTACTCTCTTAAGCACGTTTTCTAGTTGTTGGTTACAAAAATAAGTACCCCTATCACTTATTATGACTCTAGGGACACCAAAACAAGAAAATAACTTTTTTAAGAACTTAACCATAACTCTAGCATCATTTGTAGGTAAGGCTTGAGCCTCAACCCACCTAGATACATATTCAACAGCGACCAAGATATAATGATTACCGAAAGAATTAGGAAAATGACCCATAAAGTCGATACCCTAATAGTCAAATACCTCACATACTTGGAAAGTATTCATAAGCATAGCATTGCGCTTTGACATATTACCTATGCGTTGGCAATTGTCACATTCTATTACATACCTTTTTGCATCTTTGAATAAGGTCGGCCAATAGAAGCCTAATTCGAGTACCTTTTGGGCGGTTCATTGACTTGATAGTGTCTGTCAACTGGGCCTTTATGAGAATAGTTTAGGATTTCCTCCGTTTCAGGGTAGGCTACACATTGTCGAATTATTTGGTCCGAACAATGGCAGAAAAGGTATGGTTCCTCCCAAAAGTAGTACTTTAAGTCAGCGAAGAACTTCTTCCTTTCCTGTGTATTGCCTGCAGGTATAACATTTGAAACTAGACAATTAGCTATATCAACATACCAATGTGAATCATCACTGATGGTTTTACAGAAAAGAAGTTGTTCATCAAGGAATATGTCGTCGATTTATTCTTCATCTAATGGTTCTAAACCAGGATTTTCTAGTCTAGAGAGATGATCAGTTGTTAGATTCTCAGCTCCTTTTTTGTTTTTAATGTCCAAGTCAAATTCCTATAAAAGAAGTACCCATCTAACAAGTCTACCTTTTGCATCATTTTTTAATAGGAGATGCTTCAAACAGAATGGTCAATATAGAGTATAACTTTAGAAAGTATTACATAAGGACGGAATTTGCCGAATGCGAATACTATTGCAAGCATCTCATTTTCCGTTGTTGTGTAGTTTGCTTGGGCATTTGTTAGAGTTTTGCTTCCATAGTATATCGGTTGGAAAAAATTACCTCTTCTTTGGCCTAAAATAATGCCTATAGCAAAGTCACTAGCATCACATATCAAATCGAAGAGAAGAAACCATTATGGAGAGACATAAAATCGGAGAGTTTGTGCGCTTTTCTTTAAGCAGATTAAAAGCATCTAAACAGTTATCATCAAAATTGAAAGGCATATCTTTCTCAAGCAGAGTAGTAAGAGGTTTTGCAATTTTTGAAAAATCTTTTATAAATCTTCTATTAAACCCCGCATGCCCCAAGAAACTCCTAATCGCTTTTACAGAGGAAGGTGGATGCAACCTTTCAATTGTCTCTATTTTAGCTCTATGTACCTCAATGCCATTTTTAGAAATTTTATTTCCTAAGACTATTCCCTTTTGAACCATAAGATGACATTTTCCCAATTTAAAACAAGGTGAGTTTCCTCAGATCTTTTTAAAACTTTTTTCTGATTAGACAAGCAAGCATCAAAAGAATTACCAAACACAGAAAAATCATCCTTGAAAACTTCCATAATATCCCCCTCAACCCTTCAAAAATAGCAATCATGCAACATTGAAAAGTAGCAGGAGCATTACACAAATTGAAAGGCATACGTCTGTATGCAAAAGTACCGTATAGGCATATAAAGGTAGTTTTTCTTGATCAATGAAGTATCTCAAGAAACCGTCGAGGAAACAATAGAACGGGTGGCTGGCTAACCTTTATAGCATTTGATCAATGAACGGGAGGGGAAAGTGATCCTTTCGAGTCGCCTCGTTCAACTTTCTATAATCTATACATACCCTCTATTCGGTGATTACGCTTGTTGGAATTAGCTTATTTTTCTCGTTTGGCACCATAATCATTCTACCTTTGTTTGGTATGACTTGAACCAGACTTACCCAGATGGTGTTTGAGATAGGATATATGATTCCAGCATTTAGAAGTTTAATAACTTCCTTCTTTACTACTTCTTGCATGCTTGGATTTAATTGCCTTTGAGGTTGAATCACGAGCTTAGAATCCTTTTCCAATTTAATCTTATGATTGTGGAAAGAAGGACTAATTCCTTGACTATCTGCTATCTTCCAAGCAATAGCTTTCTTGTGTTTTTGCAAAGTCCACTATAGAGTTCATTTTTTAGGTCGGCTCAATTTGGAAGAAATAATGACCGGAAGTATTGAATTTTTCCCAAGAAAAGAATATTCCCAGTGATCTGGCAAGGGCTTAAGTTTTGATTCCAGGGGCTCTTCGAAAGAAGTCTTAAGAGAGGGTTTTGGAGTTACCTTTAATTCTTCTTTTTTAGTGGTTGTCTTTTCCTTCTTTGCTTCATCCAATTTCTTAGTTAGAACCCGAACCTCCTCAGAATCCACTTCAGTTTGGGAATCTTGTTGTAAAGCTATCAATAATGGGTCATCCTTGACAAATTCTTACACATGAATAGAGATATAAGGATCCACAAAGTCTACCATAAAGCAAGTATCGTTATGATCTCCCATTCTATATGGCATTGGGAAGTCTTAAAACCACTTTTTCTTCCCCTAATCTAAGGATCAACTTTCCTTCCCCTACATCTATGAGAGTCTTAGCAGTGGCTAGGAAAAGGCAACCTAAGATGAGCGGGATTTGAATGTCCTCACTCATATCCATAATCACGAAATCTTTTGGGAACACTCAGTCCTCTACCTTTACTAACACATCTTCTATAATACCTCTAGGATACTTCATAGATCTATCTGCTTGTTGAATGCTCATCCTAGTAGGTTTAGACTCTCCCACTCCTATTTTTTTAAAGAAATCATAAGGCATGAGATTTATGCTAGCACCTGAATCAGTTAAAGCTTTAGAAACAATTATATCTCCTAAAGTGCCAGGAATAGTAAAACTCCCTGGATCCTTTAGTTTTTCGGGAAGCTTTTGTTTAGGATTGAGAATTTCTAAACACTCCTCATTTATCATTACCAAAGAGATGTCCTCCAACCTCTTCTTTTTGGAGACGGATTCCTTTAAAAACTTTGCGTATTTAGGCATCTGCATTAAAACATCCACCAAAGGTAAGTTGATATGTAATAGTTTAAAGATTTCAAGAAACTTACCATATTATTCATCTGGTTTGGCCTTTAACACTCTTCTTCGGAATAGATAAGAGCTCTTAGGGTAGAAGGGCTTTTCTACTTCTTTTTGTTGATCCTCCTTTTCCTTAGAGGCAGAGTGGATTCCCCTTGTGCTTGGGTCATTCTTTTATCCTTTTCTACAATTGTGTGGGTGCTAACTCTCTCCCACTTCTCAAGGTGACCACCCTTGCATCTTCGATTGACTTATTGATTGGAGGACTTTCTATGATCATCCTTGTCAATTCCCAATTTGATTTTCCATGTTATGGAGAGAGGCAGTTTTGCTACTTTGAACCTCTTCCATACTTTTTACCATATTATTTGCTGAATATACATATTTTGAAACAAGATCCTCCAAACTAGGCATGGAGATAATGGATTTTGATCTAAACTTCTATTTTGAAAACTGGGGAGTGGTTGTTGTCTTCTTTAATTTTCGCCACTCTAATCAACTCTCGGTTGATTTCCAACCCAAATTATTTTGATTTGGATGTGTATTGTATCTTCTCCAATTTCCTTGGAACATGGCCTGTTGATGATATGCATTTTGAGGTCTAATAGCCATGTTTTCTATCCCTTGTTCTAATATTGCCGCAAGTCGGGCTTCTATGGTATTGTTGACGTCCATGTCTTATAGTCCAAAACCTGAAATGAACAATTAATCAAAATATTTAACACAAGTTTCAAAAGCTAATGGACAAATTTCCAAAGTTCATACCACGGAAAACTCACAAGTATGCAAGAAAAGAACTATGACTAAAACACTAAAACAAAATGATATTCCCTAAACTTGTCGAATCCCTAACAAAGGTGCCAAAAACTTTATGTGTATAAAAACTAAAACATGTTGTGATCCTAATTACTACAATGTAAGACAAGTAGACCTAACAAAGTAGAGATGAGTTTCAACCCGAGTGTTTAATCTCTCAGGGATGGACGAAGGTTCAAGAACTAATCGTGTTTCTAATGTCTAGTCAGAAAAAGAAACATATTGTTGTTCAGAAAAATAAAAACTTAAAAGCAATTAAAATAAAAGCAATACTAAAATGAAATTTAAAAGATTTAATAAAAATAAGAGTTTGGGTTGGTGGAATCTCCTTAATCCTTGTTACTAATTCAATTGGAAAAACTTTAATGAAAACGATGTTGAATTAATTAAGTTAGGTCATCACTGAAAATCAGTCAATCCCTATCTCTAAGATGAAAGCCACCCTACTCACTAACCCTTAGAGAAAAATCTCTTTTCTCCCTAACAAATTATTAGTTCAATAAACTTAGGTGATTCAAAAAGACCTAAAAGTGCAAAATCATATCTCTAGTCAATCTCTCCAATTAACCTTCAATTGGTTGCCGTAGATTGTTCTTCCTTTTTCAATTCCAAACAACCTTGTGAATAATCTAATCTCGCGACAATTAAATTGCAAACAAATGCAATTAGAGAACAACTTAAATTAAAACAAACATCGAAATCAAGAAATCAAACCAAGAATTTTCATAATCAAGAATTAGGGTTCAACCGCAAACCAAGCAATAAAAACTAATCACTATTCATATTAATAAAACTATAAATTAATAAATGAATTCAATAACAAGAAAAGGAAAAAAACGTTTATGATTAAGTCTTGAAGCCACAATTGAATCTCAATCATCTTCTAAGATCGTCTTTCAAATCACCAAATTGAAGATCGAAATCTTAAATCAAATCCTTCAATTCTTGAATCCAAGAAAATAAATCTTGCTCAAAACTGGAAATTCTATATCGAAAGAAAATATAAAAGCTAGAATTTTAAAGAGTGTGTAACTAATCTAATCTAACCTATCTAAAACTAAATTCTAATCTATTCTAAACATGTTTAATGTATGTAATGTGTCTTACAACAACTACAAATAAACCCCGTTATATAGAGAAGAAAGCTACAAGAAACCAAATCAAAATTGAAGAAGAAATCAAGAACATTGAATTTGAATCGGACTTGAACATATTTGTCAGCACACCCTACTGCCGATGGTAAGGTGAGGCCTACCGTTCACGGTAGGTCTTTGTTTTCTTGGCCCTTTGGTTTCTCGACACCTACCGGCAACAGTAGGGCAACCTGCCATGCGTGGTAGGTGCTACCTTTTTGCCGACAACTTCTGTTTTCGTCAATTTCGCTCTTTTTATGTTTCCTTCTAATCGTTTCTACTTGCGGAGGGTACCTAAGACAAGAATAAGAGGTATTTAGCTAAATATACCTTTTTATATATTAAAAACACTAAAAACGATTAAATTAACATATGTAAAATATAGACAAATATGCACTTATCAAGAAGCGTAGGTTAAGATATTCGAAGCCTAAGGCTGGGTATAGATCTTTTCCGGACAAAGGAGAATATATAACACGAGCTAGTCCAGGAATTCTATAGAACGATGCAGGTGAAGGATGAAGAAAATCTCAGTGATTGTGAAGAAAAGATATATATAATCTCATTGAATACTTTACATAAAGCCTTTAAGATTAAGAAATAGTAGTACTTTGTTAGGAATTGCCAATGAAGAAAGAGACATTGAGGGGTACGATAAAGATGAGTTTAAGAAAGTTATTTATGCTGATGAAAGTTGTGATACCCCGTACCCGTCCGCTAGGTCAACCGTGGCTGGATAAGGTATCTGTGTGCTTCTCAGTACTGGACTTAGAAAAACATAAAGCTAAGATACATCCGGGAGGAACTAGAACGGGTTCCTCAAAACTAAACAGGGAAAGAAGAAAGAATAATATGAATGTAACCTTATAATAAAAACTTCTCAAAACTTATACATAGGTTTAAGACAGTGAGGGCCAAAATCTTCATAGATCAAAACTTTATGGCTAGAGGTGAAAGACCCCCAATCTTACCGAATCGAATGGCCCATATTGGCTCAACTAGCCGAATCCTGTCACCGAGTCATTTGAAAAAATGGGAGAAAACATTTAAAAGGCATAAGCGATGGACGCTTAGTGAGTTCACATGCACGTGTGTTTCTCGTGAGTTTCCCATACGGGCAAAATACTTTTTATAAAATGATTTGTCATGCCAGAAAATAAATGCTTTCATAAAAATCTCTTGTATGCAAGTTATAAACTTTCTGAAAGTGTTTGGGCGCAGCCGGAAAGTGTGAGCGAATCAAGACGCATCGACAATGCCACAATACCCGAACTTTTAAAACCATGCATGCACCATGATAGGCTCAACAAACAAAGTCTGGAACCTTAAACGGGGTCATCGGATACAAATTCCGACATTCCGTAGTCAACACCAGCCTGAAACATACCGTACAAACGTTCGATTTTTCATAAACCACCTCACACACCATTTAAACACAGAATAGGTAACAAGCCTTGGGGTACCTACTAGGCCGCCCTGTGCTACCCTAGCTGGTGGGCCTCTCCTGACCCAACTTGCTAGAAAGTAGCCCGAACCGTAGAGCATGAAACGGAGTCAAACGTAATACTGCCTTGGACCTAACCCTCCAATGGTACTACATCCTCTGTCAACTGGATTCGGATCAAGAGTAACACTACCAAACATGTCGTTTAGAAGATGCCCTCGTACGGGGGACTAGCCACACACAGTGCAAGTCCTCTTGACATGTTGATCAAAAATATATACCAAGCCCCTTTCGTGCCGGATTAGGCTTTTAATTTATTTTTATAAAATCATAGGCCATCTCTCAGCCACACGAAAACTCTTCAGGTATCGAAAAATCCCTATCCCCTGGGCAAAACTCGTAGCCATGACAAATGTATCATGAATGCAATTTTGTAAAACTCATGAAAACATTTGTTTTTCTCAAAACATTTATCTTCCAAAATCAGGTTCACCATGAAATCATGCATATGTGACTTTAAAGCATATTACCGGGTATAAAATAGGTTATGCCGATATGCTTACCGAAATCATGATAAATATCTCTCAAATAAAATTTATTAAATACCTCCAAAATTTAAAGTAATATAAGAAGAAAATGGTAGAGAAATATTCTTGAAAAAGAAATAGTAAAAATTTTCGAAATCATAATATAAGAATTTTTAAACAAAAGTATTAAATATTTTAATAATTCAAAAGCCTTTTTAAGAAAATTTAGAAAATATGTAAAGTATTATTTTTCAAACAGAAATAATAAATATTTTGGAGATAATTTTAAATCTCAAAATCTTTTTTTAAAAAATATTTAAGATATTCTCTCCAAAAAGAAATAATAAACATTTTAAAGAAAATAATTTACTCAAAGTAATTTTAATACTCAAGACTTCCAAGAGAATTTAAAATATTTAAAAATATTATTTCCAAAAAAAAATAATAAATATTTTGAAAATAATCTCTTAGAATAGTTTTAAAATTCAAACCTTTAAGAGAATTTAAAAAATATATATATAAGAAATATTATTTCCAAAATGAAATAGAAAATAATTTCTCAAAATAATTTCAAAACTCAAAACCTTTGAGAGAATTTAAAATATTTAAAAATATTATTTCCAAAATGAGATAATAAATATTTTGAAAATAATTTCTCAAAATCATTTTAAAACTCAAATCCTTTAAGAGAATTTAAAATATTTAAAAATATTATTTCAAAAAGGAAATAATAATATTTTAAAAAAGCAAGTTCTAAAAATAATTTTAAAACTCAAAAGCCAAAATAAAAGGGTTGTAGAAATATTTCAAGTAAAAGCATGAAAAAAATATGTCACTAACTTAAAACATATTATATTGCCATAAAGGAATATTTACAACATAAATATTTTAATAATTTATCACATTTTTAGCACAACCCGTAATATACCACCGGTAAATATTTTGCGCATTTTGTTAAAAACCCATGACAAAGAAATATGCTTTTTCAAGACATAATTAAAATTCTTGTAAAAGAAAAAGTTGGTGAACTCACCTTGAGTCACGGAATGAGTTAAACCTACAAAGAATATCATTCCAAACTTAATCAAATAGCTCTATAAAAATATAATCATCACCCCATGATGACCCTAGAGTGTACCTAAATTTCTTCTAAACCCATAGGAATTCTAAAAATAGATCCATAATAATTTTATAATAATTCCTTAAAAAAATCATGGGTTCCTAAAATAAATCTATAATTATTAAACCTTAATTTTATTTATCTTAGAAAAAATATAATCTAATAATAAAATAGAAATAAAAATAATTACTCCTAATAATAAAATAAATAATAAAATAAAAAAAGAGGAAGACTTTACCTTGACAGAGAGAGAGAGAGAGAGAGAGAGAGAGAGAGAGAGAGAGAGAGAGAGAGAGAGAGAGAGAGAGAGAGAGAAAACCGAGAGAAAAAAAGAAAAGAAGAAAGAAAAGAGAAAGAGAAAGTGGGGAGAGAAGAGAGGGAAGTGGGTTGCCAAGAGAGAGGAAGAAAGAGAAAATGAAGAAGAGGTGAGGAATTGGTCATTCTAGCACCTCATATATATATATATATATAGATAGCCAAATATGCACGGTGGTGCCTTGTGTAGTCAAGTCACTTGCCATGTGTCCACAACTTACCATCCCACTTAGCACCACTAATACCCATATCTTCAAATTTCTAGACTTTCTACGTTGATCCCAAAATCTTAAAAATGACTTAAAATTCATATTAATCTTAAAATCTCATTCTCTAAGTTAAAGCGTCAAGCACTAATAATTTTAAAATACGCCCAACAAGTTTTTCAACAAAAAATTCTTTCTTAAATCTTTTAGAAATTACCAAATGACCCCAAAACTTTCTATTCTTTATAAAACGATCCCAAAACTTTCTATTCTTTATAAAACAACTCCAAAACTTTTGTTTGAGCTTACCGCAATCTATGTTAACTTTGAGGTGTTTAGACGGGATGTTACAAAAGTGATATCAATAAGGGAAAAGGCATACACTCTCCCAAGTTGAAGTTGGTGTTTAGAGTTATTTGCAAGTTCTACAAAACTGTTTCGAAGTTCATAATCTTAAGTTTAGATTACGTAAATGGTCTTGAGTGCTATTTTCTATGGAACTCGTGGAACAAAAAAGAAGTGAATTTATGCTATATTTTGATGCAAAGAATGATACAAGCCGAGAGTAACAAGAGTATTCCATATGGTATGTTGCTAACCAAACTGTTCAGGTATTTAAAGATTGATTTAACTACGGAAATTGCCAGTGAGGGCCATGAGAAGGGTGTCATTGGCAAACAATTTGCAGAGAGATTATTGGTCGGAAGAAGGAAGGATGATGTTGAATTAAGCAAAAGCAAAAGTAAGATTGTCTGGACTGAACCACCCCTATAGACAATGAGTCTATGCCAGAAATTAGCTACAAGTCTGACAGTGAAGAAGAAAGTGAAGGAGAGGTAGCTAGCAGTGGCTCAGATTCTAGCCTAGATGATAATAAGAAAGACATTCCTATTCAGACTGTAGGAAAGTTTTTCATAGATGAAGAAGTTGCAAGGAAAAGAGCCTTGGTGAAGAAAAAGTAAACTGAAGCTTAAACCAAAGGCCAAGCTACCAAAAATAGCTCAGCCAAGCTGAAAAGGAAACGAAAAAGTGGTTAGCACAATGGCTAAAAGCAAGGTAAAGACAGTTAGCTCAGTCTCTAAGTATAAAAGCAAAAGAGTTCTCAAGAAAAGTAACCTTGAGCTGACTAACGAGATATCTGACCATAGCAAAGCACTGAAGGAACTGGTTGAAAAGGAACCAGAAGAGATAGTTGAGCAGGAAGCAAGCCAAGCTACTACAAATCTAATTAAATACAAACCATGCCTTGGCAAGGGAGGAAAGACTAAGGCAGTGGTTGCAGCTGCACATGCCCTAGAAGAATGAGGTCAAAGGCTAGGAACAATGTGAAGGAGCCTACCACCATTGAGATTGCATGCTGTGCCTAGACAGTTAGCCATAGTTTAGATCACAATGATGAGCATACTCCTATGTCGAAAGAAAAATTCGAGCAGCCATCTATGAAATGACAATGAAGACTTTGATGAGGATCAAACTACGATTGCTGACAAGGAAAGAGGACAGACTGAAAAGGAAAAGGTTGGTGACGATGAGGACAAGGATGAAGTAAAAAAAAGCTGAAAATAGGAAGAAGTATGAAGAACAAGAGGGAGAAGTGGAAGGACATGATGATGAAAAAGAAAATTAAGAAGAGGAGGAACCATTGACAAAGAATTGGCTAAGAGTGAAAATCAAAAGAAACAAGAGAGTGAGAAAGGAGTGAAAATGATGAGCGAGCAGTTGGAAACAAATATGAGGAATTGAAAAGAAAAAAGAAGAAAAATGATGAGAGGGCCAGTGAAAAGAAAGATGAGGGAGTTGAAGAGAAAAAAGAATGATGAAAAAGGAAGCAAAAATGATGAGAGAATTGGAGATAGTTGAAAAAATGATAAAGAAGGAAGCCAGAGTTAGGGGGAGGTAGACTTGAATTATCATGATTTCATCTCTTTTGCAGTAGCTTCCACTTTGCAAGCAGATGAAGCTAACTAAGTGCTAAATGTTTAGAATCTTGAAGTATTTCAAAACCCCCAAAGAGAAAGCATCAGGCATCAAAGAAAGCTATGAATTTGAAAAAGGGAAGACAATTGTTGAAAAGGGCCAGGTACCAGTGACTAAAAGAAGGGGGAGGGAGGAACCACCAAAGATATTGATCTGGATAGTGACTTTGAGGATGCAGAATTTGATAATCTTTGGGAGGAACTATCTGAAATGGCTAGTCTTCGCATGAGGGAAATAAAGTACAAGCTACTCCTAGAGATTGAATCTGCTCATTATAAGCTAATGGATGGCTTGAGTACCTTCATCTCGGAAAGTATAAGGATTAATAGAGGAGAAGAAACTTTTGGAGCTAAAAAAGATGATGATGCACTAACGCTTAAGAATCAAACTAATGAAGGACTCCTTGCCACTTAGGGGATTGAGGTTATCGAGGCTCCACGATTTGATTAGACTCCTGATCCATAAGAGCAAACTGGTACAACATCCCCTGACCAATTCATGACCAAACTTTAATCTCACTTCATATTATATCCTTCTCTTATACCTTATGACTGGATCAGGTGTCTCAAATACTCATCCGTCCAACCCTACTGATCCGGACATTGCCCATCCAAATCCCTGATATGCTATAACTTTTCTCTCTATGTTGATTAAATATTTAACTGTTTGGCAAGCCTGTTTTCCTTGAATATTCTGGATAATTCTTTACTTTGTGTTTCTTGATTCTCATGGATATTTCATTTTGTTGACATGTTGGTTATTTCTTTTTGCCTTCTCTGTTTCCCTATTTTGCTGACTAACGAAAAGGGGGAGAAGTACTTTGTGTTTTCTTGTTTTGTTGATACTACCGTATGCCCTTATATTTTCATATATCTCCATATATCTGTTCTTTCTGCATATAATTCTCTTCTTTTAGACATAGCTTGATGGCTTATTTGGATTACAAAGCCTACGGATCTTCCAAGCTTTTTGAAATGGAATTAACATATATCTACTAAGCTAGTTCCTCTACCAAGCTCATCATTTTTGCCTCGAGGAAAAGTGATATACATGATATCTATATGGAGTTAACTGATCTAATGGAAATATTCAAGGGACGTTAGTGACAAGACAGCTGAGGCCTTAGCTGAGGGGGAGATACAACTATTTTAAAACCTTCTTTTGTTGTTCTTTAATGTTTTACCTTGAAATAGCTCATAGAATTAGCTTCAAATTTATTAGCTTTGTACTTGCTTAAAAAAATTCACTAAGTTTCGTCATTCGGATGATGGAATATGGCTTTTGGAACCTTAGAAAAGCCCTTTGGGGTCCCACATGGGAACTCTACAACTTTTTTTGTGGCATATCTCTCTATAAAAAGAGGTACATTTTCTACCTTCTCTTGATCTTTCTCTTAGACTCTCTTACTCTCACATACACTCTCTCTTACCCTGTCACATAATTCAATAGTTCTTGCCTTTACTATTATTTATTTATATCTTAGTATTGACTTAAGCATCGGAGCAGGAACAAGGGATTATCCCCCACCTGTTTCTAACCCGCTCTTATCTTGCAAGCCAAGACCCGAATATAGGAATCTATCAAATGATGCCCACCTTAAATTTCATTTTATTTTTTTAGCAATGTCAAACAAGATTTTTCTTTAATTGATGTTGGAAAAAATTGATACTCAATCACGTGATAATCTTTTGTCTCGGACATTGTACATCCTCTATTCCAAACCCCGAATATAATACAGGGTAGTAATTCCTTTATCATATGAAATCTAACACCTAACTTGGATAACGACGCGGGGTTCTCAAAAATTCAATTTCTATTTTTAATCACTATTAAAGCTATCAAGAATCCGATATGCTTGGCCCATAGTTTTAAGGAAGACACTATAGTGGAGAATAGTAAACTTTCTCTAATCCACAAACAATTTATTTGGGCAAGTTTCTTTTGAATTAGTACTTGCATATATACATCGTACACTTTTTTTTTTTCACTTAATCTAGGAATAAATTATTAAAGCATACTAAATTCAACTTAATACTTCTTTTCGTTGCATCTTTGTTATTTTCTAAACAATCTTTGCTAAAAATTCAGAAAATTATTCAAGGTAATAGTATTAGTTGTAAAACATGTACCATTCCTAGTGATACAATGCTTGTATGTTTTTGAATATGGTAAAGGTATCATTAGCGGATATGTACTTTCTAATTCATACATTTCTTACTGTTTCTACAGTACCAAATTCTATTACTTTCGTTTTGGTACATTTTTTCACTAAATTATCAGTTTCTTTGAAAATAGTATATAAATAAACTGAAAAACAAAAAATTTATTTTATCTTAAAACACATGAAAAAAATAATTAAATAATACCATGAGATATTACCTTAAAATCCATTTCTATTTTCAATCGTTGCCATTACTGAAAATTTTTTTCTTCTAAGAAGCACAACATCATTTTCACCACCATGACAAAATTTCCCAACATCTATTTAATGGGTTATGACTGATTTATATAAATATCGTATTTAATTTCTAATTTGATGATTATTTTCCATTCTTAATTGATTTAGATGCTTAGAAATTTTTTGTTTTTACTGGATAAAAGAATGGGATTACCCTTTTCATGTTATTGATTTGAGCATTCCATCAAATAATAATAATATGTGAACCAACCAATGCAAGACAAGTGGCTACATTTAAATGGCAGCCTCAACTTTCTTTTAAAGTTGGGATTTCTCCATTGTAGAATTTTCCTAGTTTTAAAGCCCAAGTTGGACTGACCAAATTCATTTCAATTAACTACCACCTCCTAGTACATTTTCTTTCCCACACCCGTGAGCAACATTTTACACAGGCTTCTCCGGTCCCGTGAAGGTAACACGGGAATAGAATTAAATCCTTCTCATGCTTATTATTAATCTGGTTCTTCTTATTCATGACCTTGTGTGTCTTGTGAAGAAGCTATAAGCCCCCTTCTAGCTTACAAAATTAAAGACAAAGGTTCTGGCTACATTTGCCTTGTTGCTGTTGCTGAAGGTGATTAGGCTCTGGTTTCTCCGCAGCCGAGCCACTCTCTATCCTGATCAGGTTTTCCATTGTCGGATGCAGAAGCATTCTCAAATATATAAGATCTTCTTGGGAACTATTCTCTGACCCAAGATTTTCTTCGTGGCCCTTTTAATAACTCGGACAAAAATTATCCTTTAACTAGTATTTGTTCACTATGACTACAAGTTCATACCTGGGACAAAAATTCTCACAAATGTTGTCTCTTGTTTTACTGTACATTCTTCTCTTCTCAGGTGTGATAAGAGATTTTAGCTTCTACAGTATCTCGGGACAGGAAGAGAGAGCTCTACTCTCGGTACTGACATCAGCATCACCGAATAGGATGAGAATTAAATTAGTAATAGGGTCATGTAATGCCAAGAGTAATTCTATTTTGACAGTACTTGATAGTATTATCAGGATTCTCGAATCACGTTCATACACCATCTGCAACAAGAATGTCAAGGTGGATTCAATGGGCTAACTACCAATCTTATTTATTATACATTTTCACATTCGAAATATTCTTCACAGGAGTATTATGCAAACGGAACTTCCTTCTCGGTCAATAGTATTTTGTTAAAGCATTCTTCATGGGAGCATCCACGGTCTCTGCTTCTGATCTATACTCTCGATTTATGTAAAAAGTGGTGTAATATTCACAGTTTCTTCATTACAATGGAGAGGATATATATATACTACAACATATGCTGGAAAATGAGTGCTAAAATGGTGCCTATCTACCATAAATGATTATTTACACTTTCATAAAAAGATTAGCTAAAAATAAGAGATTGATTCTGCAATCCTTGATTGATTCTGTAATCTTTAACAGGATTGATTTTGCAATCATTGATTGATTATGTAATCTTTTGATTCTGCAATCCTTGATTGATTCTATAATCTTTAACACTCCCCCTCAAGTTTGGAATGTATGTTAATAATTCCTAACCTGCTGAGTAGTTTTGAGAATTGAGAAGAATTTAGTGGTTTTGTGAAAACATCCGCTGGTTGCTCTAAAGTGGACAAGTGAGTCAACTTTATCATTCCTTCTTGAACTTTCTCCTGTATGAGATGACAATCAATCTCTATGTGCTTTGTTCGCTCATGGTAAACCGGGTTTGAGGCGATGTGAAGGGCTGCTTGGTTATCACAAAATAGATTGATAGGTTGTGAATGCATGATCTCCAAATCCTGCAAAATTGCTCTTAGCCAAGTAATTTCACAGCAAGTAGTGGCCATGGATCGATATTCTGCTTCTGCACTAGAACGCGATACAGTGGTCTGCTTCTTGATTTTCTAAGAAATTAATGAACTTCCAAGGAAGATACAATACCCAGTGACTGATCTTCGAGTGTCACGACACCTGGTCCAATCCGCATCACAAAAGGCATTTAGTTGGATTGAGCTTTTTGCAGAGAGAAAAATTCCTAGTCCTGCTATTTGTTTTACATAACGCAAGACACGATGAGCTGCTTCTAAGTGTGGCACTCGTGGCTTGTCCATAAATTGGCTTAGAATATGAACTGCATATGCCAAGTTAGGACGTGTGATAGTCAAGTAGATTAATCTCCCAACTAGTCTTCT
Source organism: Catharanthus roseus (assembly GCA_028651295.1). Lineage (NCBI taxonomy): Eukaryota > Viridiplantae > Streptophyta > Magnoliopsida > Gentianales > Apocynaceae > Catharanthus > Catharanthus roseus. Next base: position 2,956,888 of record JAPQWS010000116.1, read on the forward strand.
GTTTGATGATGGATCACTAACATATTCTCCTTCTGATTTGCTAAGGGATAAGTTTTGTTCCATAGTGGAATAAGCTGGTTTTACACCGAGGTATCCAACATCCTCGAGGATTTCAAGAGCATACTTTCATTGTGAAAGCACAATACCCTTCTTGGATCGCGCAACTTCAATACCAAGGAAATATTTCAATTGTCCAAGGTCCTTCAATTTGAATTGGTTCCTCAAGAATACTTTGACATCTTCGATTTCTTGCAAGTCGTTTCCTGCAATGATGATATCATCTACATATATAAGAAGGGCAATGAATTTACCATTCTGGGATCGGACGAACAAGGAATAGTCTGCCTTTGATTGCATAAAATTGGCTTACTTTAGAGCAATGGAGAGTTTGATGAACCATTGATGTGAAGCTTGTTTGAGACCATATAATGATTTGTGAAGCTTACAAACTCGGGTCTCCCCCTTTCGTTCGAGACCAGGAGGTAGAGACATATATACATCTTCATCAAGATCCCCATGTAAGAAAGCATTATTGACATCTTCATCAAGATCCCCATGTAAGAAAGCATTATTGACATCTAATTGATGAAGATGCCATTGCTTAGTGGAAGCTAACGCAAGGAGGCGGCAAACTGTTACAAGCTTTGCTACTGGGGCAAAGGTTTCCTGGTAATCAAGCCCTTCGACTTGATTGTATCCTTTCGCCAGTAATCTGGCCTTGAAGCATTCAACTGTCCCATCTGCACGGAGTTTGATTTTGTATACCCATTTGCATCCGATCGGCCTTTTGTTTGGCGGTAATGGTACAAGGGACCATGTGCCATTAGCTTTGAGTGTGTCAAGTTCATCTTGCATAGCAACATGCCACTTTGGATCATGAGCAGCTTCGGCAAAAGTGCTTGGCTCCTTTTCAGTTGAAAGAGTAGTGTTGAAAGCACGATGTGAAGGTGACAATCTATCATATGACAAGACGTTAGTTAAGGGATAAGAGATACCTGTGGTTTTGGCCAACACGGAGTTCGATGTTGGGGCGTATCGTGAGGGAAGAGAAATACCAACATGATACTCACGCAAATAGCTAGGTGCTGTTGTTGCTCTCATTGGTCGTGGTGATGAAGTTGGAATAGGCGAAGGTTCTTCGGAGGACAGAGTTGCAGGTGAAGGGGTTTCTTGAGAAGGGATTTCGGTATTTGGAGAAAAGGAAATGTCTTCTTGAGGTGACTCATTAAATGAAGGCATGTTAGTGTGGATGGAGAAGTGTGGGATTGAACCTTTATTGGTAGCGAGAGAAGAGAGAGGAAAAATGTGTTCATGAAAAATGACATCTCGTGACACAAATACTTTGCCAGTTGAAAGATCGTAGACTCTATAACCCTTTTGGGCATAGGGATAGCCCAAGAAAAGACGTCGAACGGCTCTGGGATCAAACTTGGTTGGTCTTTGATAATGTGTTGAAGCAAAACAAAGACAACCGAGCACGCGCAAATGATCATATGCAGGTTGTTTTTGGAAAAGCATTTCGAAAGGGGTTTTTCCTTGGAGAAGGGGTGTTGGTGTTCGGTTAATGAGGTAGGTGACAGTTAGGATTGCATCTCTCCAAAATTGCTTGGGTAAATTAGCTTGAAATAATAAGGCTCGGGCTATGTTGAGTAGATGACGATGTTTCCTTTCGGCCACTCCATTTTATTGCGGAGTGGAGACACAACTGGATTAGTGAATGATCCCTTTATCGTGATAAAAATTTCTCAATGTTAATTCAGAGCCATTATCACTGCGAATAATTTTGACCTTCAGACTGAATTGTGTTTCAACAAGATTGATAAATTTGATGATATTTGAATGTGTATCTGATTTGTGGTTCATCAAATAAGTCCATGTGCATCGAGTATAATCATCAACAATTCTAAGAAAATACCGTGCTCCTGTGATGGAAGGAACATGGTATCCTCCCAAATATCAACATGAATTAATTCAAAAGGGGTTATAGAACGAATGGTACTTAGTTGAAAAGATGAACGAGTTTGCTTAGCTAATGGGCAAATTAAACAATCAGAAACAGTGCAAATTTTATTGTTTGTAATTGAGAAGGGAAACAAACTGGAAACTTTATTTGATGGGTGGCCTAGACGTTGATGCCAGAGATTTGAAAGACGTGGGGCTGGTGATGAGGCAACATTGCACTTGCTCTTTTGTGGAGTATCAAGATAGTAGAGTCCTCCTCTCTCAGTTCCCATCCCAATCATCTTCCCCGATCGTTGGTCCTGTAGCACACAAGTGTGGTCATCAAAAATGGCAAAGCATTGTGAATCAAGCACAAGTTTGCAAATGGAAATCAAATTTAATTTGAAGGAAGGAACACATAGAACATTTCGTAGAACGAAGTCAGCAAAACGAATACTGCCTATATGGGTGACAATTGCAGTGGCTCCGTTGGGCAAGTGAACTTTTCGATTGGTGACACTGGATTTTGTAGTCAGTAGGTTGGTTGAGTATACCACGTGATCCGTGGCTCCTGTGTCAAGAATCCAGCATGCTTTTTTGTCAAAAATAGAAGCACAAAATGTTTTACCTGAGGTATCACTCATGGTTGATGTACTACCGACATGATTAGCCATTGAATTAGATTTATTTTCCACAAGTAGTGACATGAGACTTTGATATTGTTCGGTTGTAAGAGTGAATGGTGCAAAACTCTTTGATTTGTCGGCATCCACATGGTTGCCTTTGGAAGTGAAAATTTTCCGTTCAGGTTTGTTGCCCGCTGGATTGGCCCTTTGCAATTTCCTGCAGACATCAATGGTATGGCCCTGCCATCCACAATAATCGCATTTGAGATGTGCTCGGCATGTGTCCAAGGTATGCCCAATTTTGTCACATTTTGTGCACTTCAGATGAGGATTTTAGGTGTAAAAGCCTCTCTGGTGTCCACCTGTTATTCTTCATGGCAAAAGCCGAAGCTTCTGACTGCGACACACTTCCATTATTCATTTCGCGCTGCTTTTCCTCTTGGAGTATGAGAGAATGTGTCTTGCTGACATTGAGAAGAGGATCCATGAGTAAAATCTGTCCTCTTATACCAGTGTACATTTCATTAAGCCCCATGAGGAATTTCATGGTTCTCTGGCTTTGTTGAAACTGTATCACTTCCTTCATGGTACCACATGTGCATTTGGGAATGTTATGGAGGGTGCCGTGTTCATCTCATAGGCCTTTGAGCTTGGTGTAATAAGCTCCAACTGTCATATCGCCTTGTTTGCAATCGTGGATGGCTTCTTTGACATGGAAAATGTGAACGCTGTTGGTGCGGGAAAAACGCTCCTTCAAGTCGAGCCAGATTTCATGAGCACTTTTGTTGTATATTATACTTGCTCCAATGTCTTCTGCAATTGAATTAAACAACCATGCCTTAGACAATATTGTTGCAGCGCCTCCATTGTTGGAGTTCTGTGCTGGACGTCTGTGGTGGTTCCTTGACAGTGCCGTTAACAAAACCTTCTTTATTCTTAATGTTGAGAGCCATCAACATGGCACAACTCCAGGTATTGTAGTTTTCTCCATTTAGTGGTTGCGTGATGAGCACGAGACCGAATTGATCAGAATAGTGAAGATAAAAAGGATTATTCGGATTATCAAATTTGCTAGTTTCAGAGTTGGCTGAATTTTGAGTTTTGTCTGCCATGTGTTAATTTAACTTAGAGAGAAGAGGAGATGGTTTCTTTGTAAGGCTCAGAAAAATTGCTCTAATACCATGTAAAAAGTGGTGTAATATTCACAGTTTCTTCATTACAATAGAGAGGATATATATACTACAACATATGCTGGAAAATGAGTGCTAAAATGGCGCCTATCTACCATAAATGATTATTTACACTTCCGTACAAAGATTAGCTAAAAATAAGAGATTGATTCTGCAATCTTTTGATTTTACAATCCTTGATTGATTCTGTCATCTTTTAACAGGGTCGATTCTGCAATCATTGATTGATTCTGTAATCTTTTGATTTTGCAATCCTTGATTGATTCTATAATCTTTAACATTTTAATTAGTGGAATTTCTTTTTATCAAACTTCTAATCCTAAATATCTATTACTGATTGTTGTAATTTTCCCTTTATTTCATCCGATTTCGGGTGTTATGAGCGGGCTTTCACTTTTCAATTTTTGTTCTTTGGTTTCACGTGCCACTGGTCTATTCTCCGACCATCTCCGGCAATGGGGAAGGTTTGGGAGGAGTCCCTGACCTCCGAGGATCACATTTCCGGGCTCAAGGACCCTATTATGTCACTGGTTGGAGGAGAGGAAGCCCTCGGCTGTCGGCATTCTCGAGCTTCTTCATCGGTGTTCTTCAATTCAGTCCAGCAAAACTGTAGAACGGAGATTGGGCTTCTATCATCTCCAGCAACTGTAAAATGGAGGAGAAGGTTCCAGATCATTTGAGTAATACTTTCAGATCAGTGATTCTCCAGTTGCTCGATTGCTGCAAAGTGGCGTTCTTATTTCTGACCGTTTTACTTCAAGATAGGTTTGAACTTGCAACTCTATTTAGTCTTGTAATTATAGGTTGTGACCCTTGATTGTTTGAAGATTATTCGGGCTGTGTCCCATTGTGAATTTGATGATTTTTTCAGTTTTGGGCTGTGTCCCTATTTGTAGCTTGTTTCTGGTGTTCTTTGAGGTTTCCAGTAGGAAAAAATTCGGGGGTTAACTGTGGAGAATTTCTCTTCATTTATTTAGCTCCTCTATCCTTTAATTTTGTTATGCTTATTGCTTGGTGTTTGATTGGACTGTGAACATTTCTTGATTGCTCATTAAGGGGATTTGTTCCTCTATTTTCTGTTAAGTCTTTGCTGCTTACTGTGTTGAATTGCTGCTACTATTCTTTGTTATTTGAACTGCTGATAGTTTCAGTTTCTTAACGTTTCTACTGCCTGTTTAAAAATGGCTAAGAAATTGAACCAGAAAACATCAATTTTGGGCAGAATTTAGGGAAAGAAAATTTATTTAACAAAGAAGATTTGAGTGAGCCTTTGGAAACCCAATGGTTGTGGAATCATCTCCTTTGGTTTCTAGGACATTAGGGGAGGAGGACTTGCCTTCTATTGTGTATAAAAATCTTGAAAAACCTATTCAAAAGCCTGCTTTTGCTTCTTTATTTGCTGGAAATCGGGCTCTTCAGAATGGTTTTGAACTTTCAAAGGTTCCTATGGCTTCAAATAGAGTTAAAGTAGAGATTGATGAGGTGATGATGTTATTAATATGGGGTTTTTTTCTTCCCGGGACATGTTAAGAAGTTCGATTGAGACTTCTTCTCGGGATCCACTTTATATTTAGAATCGTCTTCACTGGATATTCTTCTCGAGAATTATCCCTTATATTCAGAATTATATTATTGAGTTATATTCGGACTCTCCTATTCAAGAAACATTCTTCTAATCAAGATAACAAAAATTATAGATATTTGAAGGGGGAGTACCCCTCATATAATCCAACTATCTCTTTTCGGGTTCCTCTTCACGGAATGGCATTACTACCAATATCTTCTTCTCAAGCTATATTTGCAATTGAGGTCTTCTCCCCAAGACTCCAAGTAATCGAGACTGCTCCTCTTGCTTTCAACTTGCCAGCTTAAGTTTCTAATGACTTCTTCATGCCTTTGCAAGATCAATTAAAGAGGGTATTTTCCCCACACCTCGCCTCATCTCACGGGCTCATTGTTATCTATATATATCTCATATGAACGGGATGCTCTTCGTGGCCCATCATTAACATTTATCCTCATCATCTCACATGAAGAAAAAGAGATATGTAAAAAGATTTTATTCATATCAAATACCAGCTAACTTTCTGATGCCTTTCTCCAAGAGGGTTGCTCGAATTTGATTATTCGTAAAAGTCAGTTTACAGAAGAAAGTATCTCATGTAAAAGGACTTCTCTTGTTGGGATTTGTAACTGGGATCTCTTATCCCTCATATAATCGGATTTCTTTGATTGGGAAAAACCATGGTTAAATCTCTGAAGAAGGGAATATCCCCTATATAATTAGGCTTCTCCTGGGAATATCATAATTGGGAATTTTTAGAGACCTTTTATTTTCATTAATGGGGTCTCTTCCTCGGGATAAATGACCATCTATAGAGAATGTTATAAAGACTTCAAAAGTAAGGGCTCTTTTATTGAATAACTTACCTGCTAGAACAGTGAGGGATTTTCAATCCGAAGATTCTGACATCAACAACCAAGATATAATTATCAATTTCCTGGCTTTCAATTTGCAAGCTCAAGTTTCAAATGTCTCATTCATGCCTTTGCAAGGACTTTTATCTATAATATTGTTGCATCAATTCACTACTACAAGTTGAATAGTCTGTCTACGTCGACAATCAGGAAGAATTGAATGCAACCTAATCGGAACGGGTTTCTTTATTATCCGATTGACTCACCCTATTCGGATAGAAACACTATTAATACTTAAAATATGGTACCAAGATACAGGTGCTATTTCAATTGACGTATCCTACACAATTTAAAGGCATCTGGATACCCTTCTTGTGGTTGATATGAGAAAATCATTAAATATAAATTCAAGAAAAGCATTCTTACAATAGCAACACTGGTATTATCTTGTAATGAGTTTATTTTTACTCTCTTTGAGTAATTGGGGTACCATTACAAATTATAAGTTGTTCCCAAGCTTATAATTTAATACAAAAGTATATGCCGAACATATCAACTAGCATATTTTAAACGTGCCCTCACGTATTTATAAAGAGCAATAGTTTTCAATTACCACAAACTTTTCTTCAACATGCAATGAAAGAACGCTATAAGAAGGATACACATAATTCCCTTGAGAGCAAAAATCGCATCATGGGAACTGGTCTATTTTTCTATACGAGTGACCCACAAGGGCATACCTAATACTAGAAGATTGGTCTATCTTCACAAATGTTAGCAAAATTCACTCCCAAATAGTCAAAGTATAAAAATCATGGTAAAATGTCCAGTTCATGGCCGACAAAAATATTACAACAAAAAACCCAATCCAAGGCATCGATACAGTTATCATAATATCATCCTCTTAGGATGTAAAAATATTTGATTATACAAGGAACAACCTTGGGAATAATTTCTATTTACTAAGGGTTATGTTATAACTATTAGCATATCGATATGTCAATTTTTCAAAGAGAGGTATACCATATTATATATGGAATGGATCCATATATTTCAAACTATTTATTACTATATACAGATTTGAAAGTGGGAAGCATCACAAATTCACTATTCCCGCATGAAAGAAATACCTGACATCAGAGGATACAAATCCCAGATGGATATAAATAATTGATTTCAAAGAAATATGATACCAATTATATATGTGGGTTTGTGAGCTCAATCATATATGCCCCATAATTGGCCTCTTGGGTCAAAAAGGCCAATTCAAATTGCTTGGAGACTGGGTATTATTATGTTATCATTAAATAGAGCACAATTAAAGATCAATATTTTCATATGTTGGTTCACAATAGTTACCAGGACCCTGATTCAAACTTCATATAAGAAGTCGATTACGAGCTTCGGATACGAGAATCAAGTCAACCCCGACTTAGCTATTCCAAAGCGTACAAAGCTACAATATACAAATCTTTTAAGATTTGTTTTCTGAGGAGGGAGTAAGTAGCATATTACATATGACTTATAGGAATATCAGACATCAATGATTCATTCCCCTCAAGTAACTAAAAATCAAGGGAAGTAAATTTCCTAATTAATTCTCCCAAATGCATTATGCTTTTATATTTTGCAATTCAGTCGCAAACTTTTAAAAGTTTTATTATTAGTGACTTTCACATTTAAATCTCTTGATTACGTCAAAATTCAACATTTTGACATTTGAATTGCATTCTAATGTGTAATTATTCTTGGAAGGAACCTGCAACATTTGACATAATTTCATATTTGTCAATCTTTTCGAAGGGGATAATAATGGAATATGGCCTTTGAACCCTTGAAATCTTGTAAGGAACTCATTCATGGTAGTTTTAGTTCATATTTGTCTAGCTTATTGAAAAACTAGAATTGTTGTCTGAGTACATTGAAAACTTAGAATAATTGCTAGTATATTGAAAGCTAGCTTGTAAGGGTTCTCCTCTACCTGAAAAAAGGTTCCTTTTACTAAAAATTGGTTCTTTAGGAAGAATAGATGGACAAGTTGGCCGAACCACTATAAATCCCTTGTGCACTTTATCTTCTGCATCTTTATTATTGTCTTTTTGCTTGAATATGCTTAACCTTGAACTTTCATTAAGATTAAAGAGTTACCTTCGCGATTCTTTTCCAAGCTGACACTTTTTACAAGCTAACTATTCTTGAGCTAACCATAGAAAAGTTTTTATCGGTCATTTTACAAAAGTTTTCCAAGTCACCCACTCTTTGAAACCCTTGGGACCTACATGTTACTTCGCCTTTAACACATTCCTGTTATAAAATATCAACTAATTCAAGTTATATGTGTGTGTTTGGCTGTTACATGCGTTTATGTTTGTGTTGAAGCTTTAAACTGAATAAAATATGTGTGTAAATATGTGTGTTTAACACACTTGTTCTGAAAATTTAACACATCGTTTTTCATTCTTAGCGTGCATGTTATTTTATAACATCCTTTTTTTCCTTTTTAGTTGTGTTGGTAACATCCTACTAAATAATAAAGTATGACATTTGACATATAAGTGCCTTGAATAAAGGTGCTCATTTGATTAATATACCAAAATTATAGTTTAATGACTCAAGTACTCTGCCATTATAACATTCCCATCCTTACAAAAACCTTCCACTAGAAAATCAAGAATGTGTCAAACCAACACTTACTAGACACTAAAACACAGTAAGTAGTGGACACTAAAAGACATTAAATAGCATTAAAACACATTAAAGACTTAGTAACTAGATATCAATGATCACCAACAGACCAAAATAAAAGAAGATATCTTCATCATGAACCATCAATAACTAATTTCCACCGGAACAGGAAAATACATCATATTTCAAGGAAGGGCCACTAACCTAGAAGTTGTAGGGTGCTAATATGCCAAATTCACTGTGTGCCTTATAAAAGTCCCGTAATTCTTATAGTTCACGGCAAATAAAAAGGATCCCTCATCATTCCTACAAGTGTGACTAACAGACACCATTTTAGCATTGACAAAGGTCAAAGCTTCTTGGTTCTTATTGGATTCATCCATATACACAATATATGCCTCCACAACCAAGTGCTACACACACTATTTATAATAGTTTTGGGGGGGAAAATGGGAACCAAGAATGATCCACAAATTTGGAAATTGAAGTGTTGAAAATAGAATTTAGCTAGGTCTGAGAAATATTAGTCATTACCTTGTGTGCGAACAAAACCACTACCCTCGCGCCTCATCCGCTATGGAAATATTAAATAATTACAATTACAAAACACTAACTTAACCTTAACATCATAACAAACCAAAAAGTTAATTAGTCAATATTCCAAATCTTAAAGGCATTACATTACAATTACTGCAGATTAAAAGGACACTAATTAGTGAAACTTGTAATACAATAATATCATCTAATATTCATCACGTTATTTCTTTGCATATAGTCATAGTCATAGATATAGTTATAGTTTTATGGTCATAGTTATAATTATTATTATTTTAACATTTCCAAAAGAAATTCATTCAAATCAAACTACATTTCATTGTTCCGATCTTCTTCTACACTACCACTCAGACGGAAATTTTCACCAAACTGCATTTCATTGTTCCGATCTTCTTCTACACTGCCACTCAGACGGAAATCTTCACCAAACTGCATTTCATTGTTCCAATCTTCTCCTACATTGCCGCTCTGACGGAAATCTTCACCAAACTACATTTCATTGTTCCAATCTTCTTCTACACCACCGCAGCGAACAATATCTTCACCGCCGTTCTTTTTCAAGTTGTGGGGATATGTTCGCTTATTTTGTCTGTTAGTGGCCCTACAAATATTCAAATCAAAATTGTTTTGGAAATTTATTTCATACTTATTTTCATATATATATATATATATATACATATATAATCTTTCAAATTAATTTCATTAACGTAAATACTCACCCACATGAACTGCATTTCACTATTTTCTTCTTGTTTGGTTTTTCAATAGATCGATCACCCTTTGCTCTAGTAACTTCTAGATCCTCAACCCTCCGATGTCGGACATTTCATTTTTCGTTGAAGGACCACCTTCATTATTACTCATTGATATCTATAATTGCTGCATGTGTTCTGTCTCTTGTTCGATTCTTTCCATTAACTGTCTTGATGCTTCTTGATCAAGAGAAGCATAATAGCAAAGAGCTGACACATACGGGACAACATGCCGAACCTAGTACGCTGAGACAATTCTGATGAAATCGATGAACTTAAACCTGATTTCCTAGCTATATCCGCTATGGTTCTTGTTCATTGTACTTTGCGAGATAGTATTTAATCGTATTAAATCCCCAGACGACATTAATGTTGTTTTAAAATCCTTGTATTCTCAACTGTTTATGGACCATCTGAAACATATTTTTAGTGTAAACTTTTGTCGCATTAATTTCTAAAGCAACAAATTATGTGGTAGGCTCCGCCGAAGTGTGCTCCAGAGTTGACATTTTCTTTGCATTTGCAGTTCTAAAATTTCATATAATCCCATGTTCGAGTTCAAGTACGAATTCAAGAATGAATTCATTTTCTTACATCTCTGAGTAGATCTTATCCTGTGCAGAATTTTTATGCCTCTGCCTATCCAACTCTACTCCTATACACTTCCGCACCCAAGGATGTCTCTGCAATCTGCATTCCGTTATTACCCGACTCCCATTCATCCTTGAACACATTTATTGTAATTTTCTTATACATGCATCTTCGAAAACCTACTTTGAATTGTGCCCTTCACATCACTTGAAGCATTACGTGTCAAGTGCCAACTACACAAACAGTGCCTAACTGATGGAAAAATGTCCTTTATTGCATTCTCATAGCTACATCACCATCACTTACGACATAACATGGTGTTTTGTTGCACATTGCGTCTAGAAAGGTTATCAACACCCACTTATAAGTATCTTCAGATTCATCTGACAACAAACCACAGGCATACACACAAGTCATGATATCGTTGTTTAGTCCAACAAACGCTACTAATGGCTTCCTGTAAGAATTGGTCCGGTAAGTAGTATCAAACACTAATACATCACCAAATTTTTCATTGTCCGCCCTGCACTATGAATCAACCAAGAATAGTCTCACTAATAATTTGTTCTTCTCTTGCAAAACATACTTGTAGAAGAACATCGGGTCTGCATCCTATTTTGCAGATAAGTAAGCAATGGAAAATAACCTTGTTAGGTAAACGGAACATTTTCATAACCACCTGCTTATAGCATAAACATCTTCATTACTTGGCTCGTCCTAATCCCTAGTCGATGCGTTGCACGTGCATGGTCAATATCTGCGTCTGGGACATTCCTATGTGCTCTTAGAAATATTACTTCCATCTGTGTGGTCATCTGATGATTGTGTTCTAATATGTTTCATATTGTTTTATATATTATTTTCGTCATTTCTACAATGTTTTTAACATATAAGATGTATAATTTATACTATTTTCCCTTACATTCATCATTTTATGATTTCTCAATTGAAGTTCACCATTCAAACTCTTTTATCAAATTACATCTTTTAAACTATTTGTTTTCTTTTAATTATTTCTTAGTATTTTTTAAAATATTTTCTTAAGGATCAATTTGGTTAGACTAGACGTAAGATTAAGCAGTTAGTATTTGATCTTATCTGTTTCGTAAATTCGACAACCCAGGTGTATCTATGTTACTATAGTGATAGCTACACTTGTCTGTTGCGTAATTTTAGTTATACCCTATTTGAAACATCAAGTTTTTGGTGCCGTTCCCGAGGAATGACTACTTAAAGAAAATTATTTTTCTTGTGCTTTAGTCATTTTATTTTCTTGTCTGTTTGTTATTGTTTTGGATTGTTTATTATTCTTGCATCTATTGGTCTATTCATGGCTTACATCTGGTGAATTGTGCTTTACTAATTGTGAAACTTGACTGTGGTTGTTTGTTTCAGGTTTTGGATTAACTAGATACCTAAATCGTTTATAATGGAATGTGCTACTCAAGTGTGACAGCTATCGACGCTTCTGCTAGTGGGTCCACAGATCATAAGACTCCTCAGCAGGTATATGATTTCATCGAACAAATAGCTATGAATAGCTATTCCTATGGAGGACAAAGACCCAAGCCCAAGCCTTTCGGAGTACATAATGTAGACTCTATAACTGCTATTGGGGCCAGATTAGTGGCAATAATAGAGCAAAAGATGGGAAATATTACACCCCTTAATATGAATTCTCAACAAGCCATGTTTTGTGATTTCTATAGTGGACGACATCCCAATCATGAGAGCCCAAGCATGGGTACTCCTATGAAGGAAGTGGACTTTATCTAAGAGAACCGGTAGGGGAGCAACCCCTACTCTAACGCTTATAATCCGGGTTGGAATAACTACCCCAACTTTTTTTGGGGAGGCCAAGGACAGCAGAGACAGTAGCAACCTCTAACATTTCATAGTAGAGGTCCCACTCAACCTCTACTTTACAATTATCCACTGGCAAATCCACCACCTCTAAAATCTAATTTAGAAGATATTATCACTAAGTACATCACTTCGGCGGATACCAGAATGCAAAGCATAGAAGCTGTTCAGCAAAATCAAGAAGCCTCTGTTCATAATTTGGAGAATCAAATTGGCAGCTAGCAAAGATGATCTTTGAAAGGCCTCTTGGCGCTTTAGCTAGTAATAATGAGAAGAACCCAAAGGAGATGCAAAAGCAGTCACTTTGAGGAGTGGAAAGGAACTAGTGAAGACACCTCTTGCGGTTTTGGAGGAAGAAAAGGAAAGTGTTCAAGCACCAGCAGAATCCACTTCTATTAAAGAAGATAAAGTTCAACAAAGCAAGTCAGAAGGAAAGAAATCTTCTCCTCCACCATACAAGCCTTCCATCCCATTCCCATAAAGAGTTTTAAAGGTGAAGCAAAACAAACAATATAGTAAGTTTTTAGAAAATTTTAAACAATTACATATTAACTTGCCTTTGGTTGATTTTTTAATGCAAATGCCGAAATATGCAAAGTTCTTGAAGGAGGCTATTTCTGGAAATAAGAGATTGGAAGACATCTCTTTTGTGATGATGACCGAGGAGTGCTAAGACATTCTCAATCCCCAGGAGAATCTTCAAGAAAAACTAAAGGATCCAGCGAGTTTTAATCTTCTTTGTACTTTAGGTGGCTTAACTGTTTCTAGGGCTTTAGTTGATTTAGGTGCTAGCATCAATTTAATGCCTTTGATTTCTTTAAGAAGTTGGGAGTGGGAGAACCATAACCTACTAGGATGAGTATTCAACTCGCAGATAGGTCTATTAAATATTCTAGGAGTACTATTGAGGATGTTTAAGTGCAAGCAGAAGATTTGGTTTTCCCTACTGATTTCGTAGTTATGGATATGAATCACATTGAAGTCCCTCTCATTCTTGGTGGTCCCTTCCTCGCCACTGCTAAGGCTTTAATTGATGCAAGGGAATGGAATTGTAGGCTATAGGATGAGAAGTTTGTTCTCAAGATTCTTGATGTTATGCATAGATCTTTGAATCATGATGGTAGTTGTTTTATGATAGATATTATTGATCCTTATATCTCTAGTCATGTGCAGGAATTTGTTCAAGAAGATTTCCTTTTGATAGCTCTACAACAGGATGACCAAGACAAAGTAGATTCTGAGGAGGTTTGAGCATTAGTGGATTAATTGGATGAACTTGAAGAGGAGAAGAAAACTGTTGTGAAAGAGGACTTAAAGGCATCCCCTAGGCCTTCTCTTAAGTCCTCCCTTAAAGAACCTCTGAAGTTGGAGCTGAAATCACTGTCGAATCATTTGGAGTATGCCTTCTTTGGGGAGAATTTAACACTCCTGGTCATCATCTCATCCAACTTGAGTTGACCACCAAAACATGACTTGCTACGGACTTTGCAAAAACACAAGAAGGCTATCTAATGGAAGATAGCAGATATTTAGGGCATAAGTTCATCTTCCTGCACCCACAATATTTTACTTGAGGAGGATTCTAAGTCTATGATTCAACCTCAAAGGTGGTTGAATCCGAATATGCAAGTGGTGAAGAAGGAGGTGATCAAACTCCTAGATGCCGGTATCATCTATCCGATATCAGACAGCATCTGGGTAAGTCTGGTACAAGTGGTACCGATGAAAGATGGTATGAAGGTGGCCAAAACGAGAAGAACGAGCTAATTCCTACGAAGTAATCACTGGATGGAGAGTATGCATTGATTACAGAAGATTGAAGGAGGCGACAAGGAAAGACCACTTCCCTCTCCCATTCATTGACTATATGCTTGATCGACTTCCTGGTCATTCTTTCTATTATTTCCTGACGGGTTTTCAGGCTACTTATAGATTCCCATTGCTTCGGAAGATCAGGAGAAGACCACCTTCACTGCCCATACGATAAATTTGCTTATAAGCGTATGCCTTTTCGCTTTGTGCAATGCTTCTGCTACCTTTCAGCATTGCATGATTGTCATTTTTTATGGTTTGGTGGGGGATATTATGGAGGTTTATGGATGATTTTTTTGTTCCTGGGAATTCTTTTGATGCTTGTCTGTCTACCCTTGAAAAAGTTGTGAGGAAACTTACATTGTTTTAAACTGGGAAAAGTTCCATTTCATGGTCTAAGAGGGGGTAGTTTTGGGCCATAAAATTTCTGTAAATAGCATTGAGGTTAATAGAGCTAAGATAGAGACAATTAAAGAGTTATATCCCATTTCTTCTGTGAAGGCGGTGATGAGTTTCTTTGGGCATGCGAAGTTTTATAGGAGATTCATCAAAGATTTCTCAAAGATTACTAAACCTCTTACTGTCTTGCTTGAGAAATATGTATCTTTTAATTTTGATGATAATTGCTTGTCTACTTTTACTTTGCTTAAGGAAAAGCTCACAAATTCTCCAATATTAGTCTCTCCAAACTATTCACTCCTTTTGGAACTTTTGTGTGATGCCAGTGACTATGCAAGAGGTGCTATGTTAGGCCAATAGAAGAGTAAGTTCTTCCAACTGATATACTATTCAAGCAAGACGCTTACGGGTGCCCAAGCGAATTAGACAACAACAATCTGCTTGCAATAATTTTCGCGTTTGATAAATTTCTCCCTTTATTTTTTCTAAAGTCATGGTTTAGATTGATCATTCTACTCTTAAGTACCTTCTTTCTAAGAATGATGTTAAGCCTAGACTAATTAGATGGATGGTTTTATTGCAGGAATTTGATTTGGAGATCAAGGATAAGAAGGTAGTTGAAATCTGGTAGCCGAACACCTTTCTCGATTAGAGAAGACTAGTTTTGAATCGGTGGATAAGGACCAAATTGATGACACATTCCCTGATGAACAACCTCTTTTTGGTCAAACTATTACTGATTACTCACCTTGTTATGCCGATATAGCTGATCATTTGGTTGCTAATATTGTGCCTACAGGTAATACTTAACAGAAGAAATTCTTTGATGACCTCAAATATTATTTTTGGGAAGACCCATACCTTTTCCACCGATGTGCCAATCAAATCATCTGGAGATGTCTGGTGTACCCTGAAATAGAAGATATCTTGCCCAATTGTCATAAGGGTCCCATCGGTAGACAATATCAAGTAAACGGGACTGCTCAAAAGGTACTCGAGCTGAGCTTTTATTGGCCGACTCTATTTAAGGATGCAAAGAGGTACATTATGGAATGCAATAATTGTCAACAAACAGGTAACATCTCTAAGCGCAATTCCATGCCTATGTATACTTTTCAAGTCTGTGAGGTGTTTGACTGTTGGGCCCTTTCCCTAATTCCTTTGGCAAACAATATATCTTGGTCGCTGTTGAGTATGTGTCTAGGTAGGTTGAGGCTCAAGCCTTTATCTACAAACGATGCTAGAGTTGGTATCCTTAGGCTATCATAAGTGATAGGGGTACTCATTTTTGTAATCAACAACGTCAAAAAGTGTTTAAACAGTTGGGAGTAACTCATAAGATAGCTACCCCCTATCATCCTCAAACTAGTGGTCAAGTAGAAGTAGTGAATAGGGAAATCAAATGTATCCTTGAGAAAAATGTTGATAATACCCGAAAGGATTGGAGCATTAAGTTAGATGATGCTCTGTGGGCATATAAAAGAACCTGCAAGAACCCCATAGGTTTTACTCTATTTCGTCTTTTATATGGGAATTCTTGTCATTTACCTGTCAAAGTTGAGCATAAAGCTCATTGGGCAATTCATTTAGCTAACTTTGATTATGTTAGTATAAGTAAACAACAACTACTCCAACTCAATGAGCTTCACAAATGGAGATTAAAAGCGTACAAAAACTCGAGCACTTATAAAGAAAAGACAAAGAGATGGTACGACAAGCACTTGATCAAGAAGGAGTTTAAGGGAGGGGATTTCGTACTCTTCTACAACTCTCGTCTTCGTCTATTTCTGGAAAGCTCAAGTCTCAATGGTCTAGAATGTTTGCAGTAAGTAAGGTCTTTCCTTACAGTACAGTCAAGGTAACATACCTTACATAGGGTATTTTCAAGGTAAATGAGCATCGTTTAAAGCTGTACTTTGGAGAGATGTGGGAAACCTTCAAAAGGATTCCCTCGTTCTCCAAAAATGAATGAGATTAGTTCTCTTTTGTATTATGTAATTGTGTACTTGTATACTTTTCCTCTCCTTTTCTGTGTTGATCTCTTTGATTGTTCGTGTTGTTGCCAAGGTCTTTTGAGGAGTTAAATGTGTACTAAACAAAGATTCATTGCTTAGAATCAATCCAAGACTTTATCGGGCATGAAACAAGGCTAAAAAGTTATCCAACAAAGAAAATTCGGAGTTCGGGCATAGTCCTACCACAAACAATATGGTATTGGTTATGGTTATTTAGAGAAACATAAGCCTACGGTGGACGGTAGGCTAGACCTACTGCCAACGGTAGGTTCAAGGTAAAAATTTTCCAGCACGAATTGAAGCTTACCGTAGACGATAGGCCTTGACTTACTGCACGTGGTAGGTTCTGAATATAGTCGCGGGTCAGGTCGTTACTCAAGTTAATGGGTCGAGTTGGTTTAATTTTAACCAATTTCAGCCTTTACCAATAATTTTATGCAAATTTTTCCTCAAATTCCATCCCTCAAATACCTAACTTCTACCCTTTTTCTCTTCTTCTTCCCGTCACAACTCCGTCCCCTTTTCCTCTCGGCTTCCACCACCATACCGGCGGCCTTCTTCTTCACCAGCAACCACCCTCAACTCCGGCATCACTTCCATCCCTCGATTTGTTCTCTCTCTCTCTCTCTCTCTCTCTCTCTCTCTCTCTCTCTCTTCTTCTTCTTCTTCTTCTTCCCTCTTGGTTCACTACCCCATCTCCCATTCTCCACTCTTTTCTTCTTTTTCTTCCTTTCTTTTTTCCTCCCACTCTCGCCGTACACCACCACACCCCTCTCTGCCCTGTTTCTTTTTTCTCTCTCTACACCTCATCTTTTCTTTCTTTTTCTATTTTTTCTCTTTCTTGATCTAATGACAATTGTTTTTGTTTCCTCTTTGTATTACTAACAAAAATTTGCAGAAAATGCAAAGAAAATTTTTTCGGCAGAGATTTTGGCGACACTCTGCCGACTTCTACGGAGCTCTAACGGCACAATGTTCGAGGCAGAGTGCGCATTTCAGTGGCATTGCATCGACGGTTTGTTTGTTCAAACAAAGCAAGGATAATTCTAATACCCTTTGCTTCAATTTTGTATTGTATTTTTATTTGCCAGTTGTGTTTGTTTTAGTTTGCTTTGTGCTTTGTGATTTAGTTGTGTTTCTGTCTTTAATTTTTACTTTTGTAGTTTTACTCATTTTTGTTCAGTTTTATTGTTTGACACTTCGTCACACACGGGCGACGTCTAGAACTCTTGAACACACACTGGCTGTGTTAGCTTTGATATATCTTTTTGTGTGTTATTTGTTTTAGCGATTCACTTGTATTGTGATTAGGGTATTGTTATATTTATGTATCTTGTCTTTTGTCTACTTCCTTCATGGCACCTAAAAAGTCTACCACCTCCTCCTCAAAACAAACCAACACTTTCAAAAGGGCCCGGGTTGATGATTCTACAGCCAACCCCACCAACCTTGCCATTCCCTCTTATCCGGAGCGCCTCTCTGCAGCTACTTGAAAATAAGTAAACGATAGGGAATACCTCAAGCTTATAGTGGAAAAAGCCTTTGATGCACATATCATAGATGAATGCTCTTTTTGGTAGTTTAGGGTGGGAATCCCATTTACATATTGTTGCAATTATTATCTCGAACTTGTCTGTGAGGTTTACACAAGCATGTTTCATAAAATGGACAAGGACCTTTCCACCATTATTTCTACTGTCAAAAGGATACGTATTATTCTTGAAAGTGAGCGTCTAGCTTCCATTCTTGGGATTACGGATGAGGGAAACACTTTCACCGTCAATTCTAATAGAAAATCTATCGACAAGAACCCAGATTGGAACTACGATGCGAATTGCAATTGCCTTGAGATCTACCCACATCCGGGTGATCGGCATATATCCTTCATGGGGTTTATTCTCCCCAACTCTTGCCCAAGCTCTTACCTATTTCTTTGGCCATACTTTGGTTCAAAATGGGGGTGGGCAAACCGATGTTAGGACTTTGGATCTTTATATCATTGATAAACTGCAAAAACAATCCTCTTTCTCCATAGTGTCTATCATGATATACACGATATGCAACACTAGTTGTGATACCACTCTTACCTGTGTGTGCCGTTACCCTGTGATTCTTTCAGGTGCTTTTTGCTGCCTTTAATGTTGATTTCACAGGCGAACACAGAGCGACGACTGGGCCCATGCAGATTTTCAAGTTTACTACTTTCAACAACTGCGAATATGTCTGGGATGAAGCCCAAAATATATGGATACCCCCAGCTAAGAAGGATCGGATGAGAGAACGCAATAATGCAATTTTTTGAAAAATCAAGAAAACCACAAGTACCGGCATTGGGGTGTCCTCCTCCCAGCCCGCCGATGATAAGAGTAAAGATGACGAGTCCGATGATGACGGGTCATATGACTCTTCTGCTTAGAATATAACCTGCACTGTCCCCATGGAAGCTTTTCAGACAGAGATGGGGGCTGCTTTCGAGTAGCTTTACCTCATACAAGACATCCATGACACCCAGTTGGTGGAGATAGTTATGTAGACGAGCTAGAACATCAGCGGGCATCTATAGACCAACAAGAGGTGATGCTAGCCCGATTGTTTAGTTGGTTCATACCTGATTAGGGCAGCAATGGAGGCGGCAGTGCAGACTTTGGTCTGCAATGAGGGAGTTCTCTCTTTTCTCTTATTCTTGTATTTTTCCTTTTTTCTTACTTGTCATGTTTGTTTTTACGGTTATTATTGTTTATTGTTTTTCTTGTATGTTTTACCATTTATGGGGATTGCTCCCCGACTTGCTTACATGCTTTATATCTCTGGGATAGCTTCCCATGTATGTGCCTTACTTGTTTTTACGTTTTGTTCTGGCCCCCATATTGAGGACAATGTGATTTTAAATGTGGAGGTATTTGTGCTTTTTGGCTGTTTCTTTTGTGTTTTTAGCCGTTTTAGTGTTTAGTTTTTTGTCTTTGTTCATGAAGTTGTATTTTTCTTTAGTGCATTAAAAAAAATCCAAAAAAAAATTGATAATTCAAAAAAAAAAACCAAAATTTTCTTTCTTTTCCCCTTTTCAGTCTCTATATTTTTAGAAAAATCCAAAAAGATTTTTGTTTTTGTCACAACCAATGAGTATCTTGATTGCAAAAACCTTTAGGATTTTAAAGGAGTTTGACTTGATCGATTTGAAAACCGCACTAACCTGGTATTCTTACAAAATCAATGGTTTTCATGCACTTGTAAGCATCAGTTAGTAATAGAAGCCTTGGAATCTTACAGGATTAGAATAGTGAATGTTTTCGAGTCTTTGCCTTCACTCTTGTGTTTTCTTTGCTTTGAAGCGATAAGGTCTAGTCTAGGTTGGCCTCGGAAATGATGGTCACAGGTCTTCAATGTATCGGTTGTGCTTTTCTTGCATATCCCTTTAGAAATCAAACCCTAGTTCCCCTTTTGTGCCTCATGCCAATGGTTTTAATCCCTTCCATTCTTTGCTTTTTAAACTCACACTGTATAAAACCTCAATTCGTTGAGCTAATGATTGATGACTTTTTAGTCATTTTGAGTGAGGAAAACAGATAAGTG
The DNA here is from genome assembly GCA_028651295.1 of Catharanthus roseus. Classification (NCBI taxonomy): domain Eukaryota; kingdom Viridiplantae; phylum Streptophyta; class Magnoliopsida; order Gentianales; family Apocynaceae; genus Catharanthus; species Catharanthus roseus. Next base: position 2,977,305 of record JAPQWS010000116.1, read on the forward strand.
TGAGGGTAGTTAAGTAAAGAAAAGGATTTATGTATAAAAATGGTATCCTGATAAATCTCTATAAGCAAGATATATGCAACAACAGTTGAAAGAGAGAAAGCCAAGTTTGTGTTTTTAAAAGAAAAAAAAATTAGAGAAAACAAAGAAAAAATTATTACTTTAATATTTCTTCAGCTTATCTCTCAAAAATCTTGAGCTGCTCTCTCTCTCATGTACTAGGAATATGTGATTGATGAGAAATAGAGAATGTTAGGGGGATTGTGTGTTATTTGAACAAAGCAAGATGTTCAAGGGTAAATGGAATGAGTAAAAAGTGGTTAGAAAGTTGTCCACTATATTTGATTTCTTTTCTTTCGGTTGCATTAGCTCTATCTCAATTACTTTTGCTTTTTCTTACCCTTCGTTTGACACCCTTTATGTCCCGATCCTAACATTACAAGCTGAAAAGTTCTACCTAATCCGGGAACGACTTAGAATAGAACTTAGAATAGAAAGGTGTTAGGAAACATGAGTTGTGTTGTGCATTTCCCAGAAAAGTATTTCATTGTGTTAATAACTTTATATTCCCTATTTCATTTGAAAGGCGACACGAGCAATACACACACATACCATTGATTAGTAAGTTTATCAGTAAGATAGCAGTGGAATTGTTGATTCTTGGGATTCGTCCTTAGAAATTTCCTTACGTGGTTGAGTAGTTTGTCTCCTACTGAAGTGACGTTTTATTCGTTTTTGTTTTTATTTCTGTTTTGACTTTGTGCCCTTTCATTCATAGAGTCTTGTGTTTCTTTGGTTTGATTTGTTTTGTCCTTTTGGTGTCATTTTCATGGAATAAAACTTCATGCACTTCTCCAGCTTTTGTTTTCTAGTTTCGCCTGGTTTTGTGTTGCTTGTGGGTAAGCAACAGATAAGTGTGGGGGTATTTGATATGTGTCATACTGTAATTATTTTTATATATATATATATATTTTTTTGTCATTTCTATGATGTTTTTAATATATAAGATGTATAATTTACACCATTTTCCCTTACATTTATCTCAGGTGCTTCCTGGATGAAGAAAATGGAGAATACAAGTGAAAACGAGCAAAAAAAACAAAGCCAAAAATTGAGCAAAAATATAGAAAACGGAAGTTGTCGGCATCAAAGTCAATAACCTACTGCAGACGGTAGGGTAACCTACCGCACACGGTAGGTCTGGAGGATTCAAGGAGTGTCGAACAAAAAACCTATTGTCGACGGAAGGTCTGAAGTTTTTTAAAGAAGATTTGGATAGAACCCCACCGCGGAGAGTAGGGCTTGACCTACCACACGCGGTAGGTCTTGACAGCAGCAAAGGTAATGCGTTTTTCTGCTATTTATTTGTAATTTTCCCCCTCTTTGGGGGCATTCTTCAGTTTAGGTTTAGAGGGAAGAATTGGAGGCAAAAATTGGCTACAAAACCCCTTCTAATCCTTCTTTAAGTAGGTAGTTTTTCATTAATTAACATTGAATTGAAGACATTTGGGTGAAAATTGAAGAGTTTTACGAAGCAATTTCATATTTCATTAAACAAATCGAGAGACTAGTTCGAGTGATCTTTGGAACCATGGTAGACACTCTTCTTCATTCTAAGCTTTCTTTTTTCCTTGTTTCTTACGAATATGACTTTTAATTTAAGTTTTGTTAGGATGTTTAGTAGCTAAGTTTTCATCGGTTGAATGGGAGTTGAACCCTAACTTTTGGATGATGTGATTTTTGGTTGGATTTTATAAAATTGATGTTTGTTTTACTTTGGGTTGTTGTTCAATTATGTTTTGATGATAATTGATCTGCGCAGAATTGATTTTATCACAAGATTAGTTGGAATTGAAATAGGAAAACCAATCTAGGGCAACTAATTAGATAAAAGTTTGCAATTGAATAGAGATATTCGTTGCACTTTTAGGTTATTAGATCACATAATCTAATTATATTCATAATCGGTTAGAGAGCGAGAGAGAGAGAGAGAGAGAGAGAGAGAGAGAGAGAGAGAGAGAGATTAGTGAGCAGTGTGGCTTTCACCTAGAGATATGGATTGCCCGATTATCGTGTGATGACCAGAACTTGGTTTTTCAAACATCGTTTTATGATTTTCTTAATTGAAATAGTTGACAAAGGTTAGGGGGATTCTACCATTCAAACTTTTTTATCAAATTTCCATCTTTTAAACTATTTGTTTCTTTTAATTATTTTCTTAGTAGTTTTTTAAATATTTCTCAAGGATCAATTTGGTTAGACTAGACATCAGACTAAGCGGTTAGTATTTCAGCGTATATAATCAATGAGTTCGACAACTCGGGTCTATCTCTGTTACTACGGTGATGGTACACTTGCCTGTTGCGTAGTTTTAGTTATACTCCATTTGGAACATCATGTTCTTTCACAAATTTCCTTACAACATACAACTTACTCTTTTGATCATACTTCATTCCTAAACGTGCTTTGCAGTTAACTCGAATAACTATTTTATGTTCCCTTCTCCTTTCCTCCTTATCCAACCATCAATTGTCTCTAGATCATTACCTATGACATACCTATTTTCTATATATCGTACTTTCATCATCATTTAACTTCTGCCAGATTCCAAATCCAACACATCTACTCTATATGCTATAAAAGGACTCGGCAACTTCCTCGCTTTCAAATGTCATCTTTAACACTTCTTTCACTGAGAGGTGGTCGACTTGGCCTCCGTTAATTTCTTCAACCTCTTGAAACCTATACTCCTCCTTTGCCTCTCCATTGTTGTTGTTTCTTTCACCGTCAATCTAAGCTGCATTGTGGTATAGGATGTCATTTAAGTTCTCATTCTATTCTAATCTTCCATTACGGCTTTTCCCTTCTAACCACTTAAATGTATATAGGAGTGGTAGCAGTACGGTTACCGACCGATTCACAAATACCGATACCGATTATTAGTGCGCTTACCAATACCGAACCGATTACTAATCGGTAACTTTCCTTGTTACCAATACCGAAACCATTCAGTAATTGGTTACCGATTACCGAACCAATTACCAATTAAAAAATTAAATTTTTTATTTTTTTATTTTTTAAATATAGAATTAAGCTTATATGTGTGTATATATGTGTATACATATATAATCCGTATTGGTTTTTCTGTCGGTAAAACTCTTTTACCAAAACCTATCAGTTTCAGTATCGGTCGACCTTAAGAAATATCAAATCCATTCAGAATTACCGTCGGTTACATAATCGGTTAGTTACCTATCAGAACTGGAAAAAAATCGTACCGCTATCATCCCTAAATGTATGCCATTCAAGTTCTCATTTCCATTTCCATTCCTCCATTAGAAGTTTCCCTTTCAACCATTTGAATGAATGTCATTAAAGTTCTTATTTCCATCATAATATTCCATTATAGCTTTCCCCTCCCAACCATTGGAATGTATGTTATTCCATTGCTCATTTCCACCCCAATCTTCCATTACACCTTTTCTCTTCAACTTAAATGTCACATCTAACAGATACAAATGCTATATCCAATTACTGAGTTACATATCATAAATCATTAACAACTTATTTATGCAACAATACTTAGTGCCAATGTTTATTCATTCTAAGGTAAACCTTGTGTTTTTTCACCGATGCCAGTAGTATATCCAGTTATTGAGTTAATTATGATAAATCATTAAGAACCTATCTATGCAACAATATTTAGTTTCAATGTTTTCTCTTTTTAAGGTATCACGTGTATGTGTTTGAACTTTTCGCATTTTACTCTATAAAGCACATGTCATGGTTACTGTTGATGTTTTTTTTAATTAGCATTTGTTATAGAAAATGTCTATTTTGTAAAATATGCGTTTTGGTTACCCTTTTTTTCCTTTTAACCTTTCACTAACATTTTCTAAATTTGTTCGTTTTAATTTCTTCACAAATTTAACACAAAAAAATATATTGTGAACATTACACACATTTTATTGTCTTTTATGTTGTTTTGTTTAAATACTCTATTTACATATATGATGTTGTGGTTTCTAACGTAACAAACTACCACTATAAGTAAGTGTACCTATCGATATAGTATAGTAAAGGAAGTCTCTAGATGTTGATCTTTCAGGACGGAGAAGCAATAGTACTTACTATACTCTCATTGTTTAATCAAATAAGAATATTTTTAAAAGGATTTTTAAAGCAAAATAATAAAAAAATAGACTAAAAGAATAGAAAATTGCATTTAATTTGATTCTTGGAAAGATGTATTTAAATGGTGGAATCCCCCTAGACTCCCTTAGCTAATTCCTTATGATAATATTGGAAAAACATTGAATTTTTAATTGGGTCTCACTCGATAATTATGATTAACCTTATCTATGGGAGAAAACTCACTATTCTCCTAATTGATTAGAAAAAAATATCTTTTCTCCCTAACTCCTTTGTGAATTAATAAAGTGGCAGAGTGAATTAGATTTCTCTATTGGACCTAGAGACCGTGGTCAACTACGAATCTTGTCGTTTATTTAAGTCCTAGATCACTTTCCCTTTCTCAATTGCAAAAATCTAATGTGAAGGAATCAATTACTGGTAAAAAATGGTAACACAAACAATGCAATTAAATAACAACCAACATTCAATTCAGCATCAATAAATTCCATAGAAAATAATGCTAAGAATCTCATTCAAACACAATAAAACCTAGCCACTAAATGGCATAATAAATAAAAATTTAGAAAGCTTAGATGATTTGATTGAAGAATCTGCAGTCCTGAAATATCGCTCATGCTACTCTCTCTATTCGCCAGAAGAACTCTGAAATTACTCCGAAGAACATTTTCAATCTCTTTATTGAAACTTGATTTAACTAACTAAACTCTTATCTAAGGAAGTCAAAGAAGGTTTTTAGAGGCGATTTTCTCTCGAAAATCGCCCTCTCTCTCCTCTCTAAGCCCTAAACGAAGATAATGAAAATACAATTCAAAGCCCATTAAATACAAGAACCGAAAAATTGCAGTTTCAGTCCTCTGTGCGGCTGGCCTGGTCCGGCTGGACTCTGGATTTTGGACTTCTTTGTTGTTGCTTCTGGCCGAGTCTGGCTGATTGCCGAAAATCGACGCATCTTCTCTTTTTCCATCCGTTCTTGTCTGTATGCTCTCGTTTCACTTCATTACTTCTTTAAACTCATTCGGGACATACCAAAAGAGTAAATGTTCCATTTTACATATAAAACATCTTCAAAAACCAAAGATTAATCAACTTAAAAACGTATGTAAAAGGGACATATCAATATATATAGCTTTTGTTATATGAAATTTCATATATTTTTCTCTAACTAATATTAAATACAAATATGCACTCTCAAGAATTCTTTATATTTTTTACAATCGTAAAGTGTCTGTCAAAATATTTTTTTTTCAAATCTTCAAAATTGATGGTTCTTCACACCCACTCACCTTCATATCGTTTCCCCAACTTCTCCCTAGCTATCATCGCAATATATATTCTAATTTTTAAAAACCCTCAAATTTTTCTATATTACACAGAAATTTTTATGGGTTTCAAATTTAATTTTCTGGTTATTTCTGCCATTTCTTTAGCCATATGAACACAATTTACCAATTGTATTTTACCAGTTACATTTACTTGATGTGATGTTTGACCAATATCACACTTAAAAGCATTAGCTCTTAATTTATCGATTTTTTCTCCCAAAAAAAAAAAAAAAGGATGTGAAAAGTCCCTTCGAAAGAATTGCAAATATTTACTATCCTCGAGCCTCGAGTCCATCAGCTTTTATTTCTCAACAGTCACCCCAACCCATTGCAAGCGGCAGGGCTCTCTATATACTTAGGCTCACTTGCTCATCAATTTCCACTGTTGGTTTCTCTCTGTAAATCCAAATCACGGAGAAGCAAAATTACTGCGAGATATATATATATATATATATGGCGCCACATTTCTTCACAGTAGTCGGATTTTCGCCGGAGAAAGGCGTGGTACTACTCTACACTTTTGTTTCCATTACTTTTCTGTATAATTTCTGGACTTTTTTACAGCTAATTAAATAACATAAATCTGTTTTTTTCTCAGAGGATTCCAGTTGCTTTCATGAGAAAATATGGAGGCGATATACAGAAAACGGTTATTCTGAAGGTTCCAAGTGGTGCATCATGGAAAGTAGAATTGGTTGATGAAGAGAGTGGAATTAGGCTAGAGAAAGGATGGAAAAATTTTGCAGAATATTATTCAATCAAAAGAGCACACTTTTTGGTGTTCCGATACGACGGAAATTCAGAGTTCGAAGTTGTAATCTTTGATCTAACTGCTACTGAAATTGAGTATCCATCAATGGCTCAGATCGAAGAAGAAGATGATGTTTCTGTTGAAATATTAGAAAATTTTCCCAAAAATGTCCAAACTTCAAAGCCAAAAGGTCTCAGGCATTCTTCTCGTAATAAAACCAAGAAACTGAAGCTTGACAAACTAAAGGAACGTGGGAGATCTGAAGGTTTGTTCAAAATTCAGAAGCTTTCATTTTTGGTTAGAACCTGTGGAACCCATGTCCTTTTTCAGAAGGAAAATTGACTTTCAGGGATATGAACAAATAAAAAATATACTTTTGGTACCAAAGTATTACTGCTCCGTTTCATATCATAAAAAAAAAACAATTTGTTGTTTCACGCAAACTAAAAAAATAAAAAATAATATATTTTTTAGAGTTATATACGTTCTTATATTAATTTTCTTAAACTCCACATTTTAAAGTTTAAGCAAAAATAAATAAATAAATAAAACCAACAAAAAAGATAAATTTAAAATTTATTGCTCTCCTGGCTTCCATGAGTATTAATTAGAGCGAAGGATTGGAATTACTTAGTAGTAGTGATGCTGATTAGATTGGGATATTCTTAAAAAAAATTATTTCCTCCGTTTTTATTAATTGTGGTGGAAGGATTTTTTCTATTTCAAAATATGTGTTACCTAGTAAATTAATGAAAAACTAATGAAGAATTTAAAATAAAAGTTTTAAACATATACCTTTATTTAGTATTATTTATTTTAGTTTATTTAATACTTTTATTTAGTATTATGAGGATAATAGCATATAATAAATATTTATAAATAATTCAAATAAACTTATATTCAATTTAAATAAATTTATATTCTCATATTCTTATAAAGGGTAATTTTATTTATTTAGCTTCAAATTAAGTAATTTAATTATTTTTTAATGCTTTGTCATGTTTTAATTATTTTTTAATACTTTATCATATTTTAACGTGATATATATAATATAAAATGAATAGAATGAATATAGTATAAAGAAAAGGAAACATATTGTCTTAATATGGAAATGAGCCGGATACCTTAAGAAGTTTTGGACCTTCATACTTCACTCGTATCAAGTTTATTAAGGAAAACTTGAAATATATGTAGGGTTTAGGGTTTATAAGAAAATTTGAAATTAATATTATTTTCGGATAAAAAACTTCTAATTTTATTAAATTTGGAAAAAAATTTGTAAAAAAATGAAATAGTGATTAAATTAATGATAAATTATTAAAAAACGTGTGAAATGTTTAAAAGTAAAATAAAATATTAGGGGTTAGAAATTTTAGTTGATACGAGTATTATTGAGAAATTCTTAAAGTATGAAATGTCAAATATTTGACAATAATTTTTTATGATATTATAATATAAAATAGAGGCGATAACGTAATTTATTATTTTCTTGTTTCTGGTGTAGGAGAACAAAGCTGTGGTGGAACTGATGATGAAATGCATTTGCAACGTACCATTAATGATAAAGATGAGTGTTACTCATATCAAAGGGCAAAAGCTTTTAGATCAGAAAATCCCTTTGTCATTGTCTTTATACAGCCATCATATGTTTCAAGTTCATTCAATCCGGTAAGAATAATACTCAGAATATACATCGCTTGCTAGCTGTATTTATTTATATTTTTTCTTGATAACTTCTTTAGTTAAATTCCTTGGATTTCTAATTATATATATATATATATATATATATGATGATCATTATTTCTTTAATTACTAATACCTTGGAGTATAACTTTTTTTGCAGTCCTTTCCATTTACATTTGCAAAAAACTATCTTAATTTCCAAAGCAAGAAGTATTGCAACATATCACTTGGTGTTGAGGGACGAGAGGAAACGTGGATAGCCAAATGTGTCATTTATAAGGAGCCCAAGAGAAAGGCACGCCTACGAGGTGATGGTTGGAAGGAGTTTGTGATGGATAACAGTATTAAAGCGGGGGATGCCTGTGTGTTTGAGTTAGTGGAAATTAACGCATTCAAGATCATCATATATCCAGCTTAATTTTAATCAAGTATCGTGGCACTTATTATTACATGAAACTTTTTGGTGATTTAATGTTTTGGAAACTTCAGAAGGCTTGTAATGTTGACCGGTTATTATTATTATTATTATTATTATTATTATTATTATTATTATTATTATTATTATTGTTGTGATTCGTTATTTTAATTTTGATTGTTGAGGCTGATGAATTATTTTTATCTTTGTGCAAGTAATGCTGTCAGCAATCGAAAGAAATGAAACATCTCCAGTTCTTGTTATTAAAACGGGTCAAGTCGGTTTTTCTTAAAAAAAAAAAAAAATCAAATCTAATATGCCACTAGAAAGGGATGGAGCAGAATTATATTTTCTATACAAGATTATTTTTTCCAAAATAATATTTATGGGGCCAATAAATATAATTTGAGTAGCGTAAAAAAATTTAAAATTTTTAATTTTCTCTTCTAACTTCCTCTTTATAAGAAAATTCTCTCACCTCTAAAAGTTTACATTTCAAGCTCTGATTTAGGAAGATCTTACTGTTAAAAAAAAAAGTCAATATTTCGATTTATACTTATTTATTTATAATATTATCGGTTTACAATTTGAAATATGCATCAGATTGAAAAAAAGGCCTTTTTTTTCTTTCAAATTCGGCCTATTTCAGAGGTTTTTGCCCGAATCGAGTAAAAAATTGGTGATTTTTGCACGGTCCGCCGAAAATCACTATGCATGTCGTTTGGACGAAAGTGACTATGATTTGCGCCAGACTGGGAGAAAGGTTGAGTACTTTTCGCCAACTTGGGCGAAAGTACTTGGAATAATTTTTTTAAATATTTGTTTATATTATTTACTTTTGTGTTTATAAATGTTTAACATTATGATTACGTTTATTTGTTAATATTATGTTATTTAAGCAAGTTTTACATGAATTTAATTTCATGTTTATTTCACATGTTATTTAATTTTATCTATGTATAATACATGTAATCAGTTGTTATTAACAATTATTTGTTTAACAATTTTGTTTATGTAGAATACATGTAATTAGTTGTTTAAAATGGTTTATGTTATGATTGTTTGTTTAATATGATTATTAATTATGTTTATGCGAATAATTTGACTCTAAATGTGCATTCATTATTTTGTTAGCATAAGCATAAGTGTTATAATTATTCATATTATAGTTTGAATCATCTTATATGTTTAGGTTGATGAAATTTATTTATTACGTCAATAGTATAAAAAAATAAGAGGGTGATAGATTAATGATTTCGCTAATTTAGTGTGTTATGTTGTTAACCCCTTAAAGGGGATAATAAATATAACTTGAGAAAATCTATTAATTTATGGAGATTAATGAATGGTTTTAACGAAATAATAATTTAAACATTGATACTTAAATAATATTGTAAATAAAAAAAAATCTATTGAATAATACATAAAGAATAATGATAATAATTTAAATAATAGGATCCAATCCCTTTTAATTAGTAATTTGAATAAGAAATAATACACTATATAAATTAATAACTATTAATTACATTATTATTAATGAAAAGAAATAAAATAATATAAATAAAATAATAAATCCTTTTACGAATAAATAATAAAATAATATAAATGATAAAATAATGTGAACTAAATATTAACGGGCTTGAAAAAACAATTAATAAATTAATAATACAAGAGAAAAATTAAAGAAAATTTTAAAAATAACAGGATGAAAAAATATAGATAATGTAATTAAAAAAATAATATAATGCAAAATAAATTAATTAGGCAAATATATGTTAATTATTGATGAATGCGTATGAATATTTGTATAGATGATTCGGCTCGACGCACGTAGGAGAGATGATGATCTAGGCCCTGTGACGGACAGAACAGGTCGAGTTAAAGGTCGTACAATTACTACTTCATCTCGAGGATTGAGGGGTCATCATACTTTTGACGATCCGTGTACTCCTACCCAACTTGCACCTAGGATATATTATAATCCAGGTGCACCGGAGTCTTCTACCCAACCACCCCATATACCGATTATGTCTCGTCCTCCTATCCCATCACACCGTACATACACTCCGGTACCATATAAGATATATGGATCTTCCAAACCATCATCTCAGCCCCCACCCACATTATATGATCCTTATGCACATGTTCCTTCTGTACGTCCTCATATATCCGCTAAGGATATTGTACCCTATAGATCTAAAATTTAGGCACCTTTAAATGAGGTTAGTAGTCCAGGGGTCAAATTAGGTGCTTATTTTGTCGAGCAGCTTGTCCATGGAGTCCCCCCGATTCATCTTACAGCACACATAATTACACAGCCACTGATTATGGCATTTCCTCTTCTGAGAATTGTTTAGGGAGGGATTCTGGGGATATTGAGTTGGAGGGTGACAGGGGTTTATTTGCGAAGCTTGCCATGGTTGGATCCCTCCACATTGGCGGAGAGGACGAGCAAAGGGAGCCTGAGCGTGATGATGATGATGATGATGATGATGATGATGATGATGATGATCGTAACGGAGATGAGGAGCCTGTACCTGTGGCCCCTGCTTCATCATCCAGTGGTAGTCCTGGACCCGGAAAAGGCAAAAGGTTGATCGGCAGTTTCATGTCGGTTATGAGTAAGATTGTAGGGTCTTGGAACAAAAGACCCTAGAAGTCGCATCCTCCTACAGCACCTACCAGAGAAAGAAAGAGAAGAATGTAGATTGGGAGGAGACGGACCAGCTGAGGGAGGTTCTGTCGATCCGGTGCTTATCCCATCGTACGACGGACATGTGGCAGGTTCTATATAGCGTGGATAGGTACTTTTTGCTTAATATTAATTGCTCAACTAAATTTTTATGTTGTTATATTATCTAATGCTAAATATTAATTTACTTTGTTGATGTTTAGGACCGAGGTATATTGAAGTCACGGTCGCGCTTTATCTCACTTACGAGTTGGACCCTTAGCGATCCTGAGGTGGCAGATTTGGCCTAGGGGACAAGACTCGTCCATTTGAGGTCTTGTATGTTCCAGTACCCCAACTCAATGTTATTATCTGCTTTTGTAGAGAGGTGGTTGCTGGACACCAACAGTTTTCACATACCCTGGGGAGAAATGACAGTAACATTACATGATATGGAGCTGATGCTGGGTGTACCTGCTTACAGTAATGCAGTGGATCTTCAATACTCAGGATCAGTTGATTGTTGTTATTCAGAGTGACTTGGGTATCACCTACACCGAGGGTGGTATAAATGGTCAGGAGTTGTTTGAGGTTGCAGAGGATCCCCAGAGTAGACTATCCCCAGAGCATATGGTTGCATGCTACATCCAATATTTGCTTGGTAGTTTACTTTTCATTGATAAGAGTAGTAACATCGTGCCCGCCAAGCTTTAGCCGCTTGTGAAGGATGTTCGATCCTGTGGGGGGTTTGCATGGGTGCTGCGACGCTTGCCTACTAGTACCGGAAGCTAGATCAGGCCTCGCGTGTTGATGCGAAAGAGTTAGCTGGGTGTAGGTCACTGCTTGAGGTATTATTACATATTTTCATTAATATTTTTTTATTTAATTTGATTATTTCATGATATGCTATTTTTTTATTATTATCTTACCTATTAAAATGCTCTTATTTGATTTAATAGTCACTTATGCTTTAAAATTATTCATTTTCTTTATATGTGTTTATTAGACATGGATATACATGTACTTTCCTATATTTGCACTTGCGGTGAGACCGGGCGTGACATCTTGCAAGCCGTACATCTAGTGGTTTGCAATGTTGGGACATAAAATACAACATAAATTATTAGACATTCGCCTATGGTTAGATGTGACGACTGCTGATTAGGTATGTTGGACTCCTTACAAGCCTGACGAGATACAGGACATTTGGGTTTCTACATGGCATGGGATGCTTGCATATTTTGATTGCGTTGAGGCATAAATGCTTGATAGAGTCGTCAAACAGTTTGGGTGGCGTTAATGCATTCCGGCACATCCTATTCATTCCATGGAGGCTCGTAGGCTAGCAAACAACAGGATATACGTCGTGAGGAATACATTTGTAGAGGCGTTGTGGCTTGAAGCACCATCACATCTGTTGATGGAGACCTGGACCAACGTCCAATCGATGCACAGATAATTATATGCAGTGGTTCATCCTTCGGACTCATCCCAAGATACAGAATCTTGAGAGACTTCCATGTGGGTTTCAGTATCCAGTTGGAGCTCCCAGGTCACCCTCAGTTCTACTGGACATGATTGCTCGTGAGGTTGACCGTGATGACAATGATAAAGAAGTGAAGTACGATATGATACCCGAATTGATAAAGCAGCATTATCAACCTCACGGTTAGATTGATACATAACCTATTGTTGGCGGTAAGTCCAAGGATCACAAGTGCAACCAAGGGGGAGACTTACCGGCAACGGTAGGTCCTCGATGTCAAGAGGAATCAGTAAGCAGAACCCTATGGCGGACGGTAGGTCTTGGCTGATGGGCAGTTTAATCCGATTCAAACTCTGTTTTGTTGTAATTTTTTCATCTATTTAAGATGCTACTCCGCAATTAAAGTAGAAAGCAATAATTAAGAGTAGTTAGCAGATAGTTAGGGCTAGATTTAAGTTAGTTAATTATTCAGTCGTTCATTCAATTAGTTCATTAGTTATTAGAATTTTAGCAATTTTAATTCTTGGAGTTCAAGATTTGAAGACCTAATTCTAGGAGTTCGAGCTTTAATTACATGACTTGAGAGACTAGTTCGGGAGACGTTCGTGATTTCAATTTCAGCTTCGATTTTACTCCTAAGATTTCTTTTTTTTTTTTACTTTATTATTAAATTAATGTTTAATTTTTGTTTTATTACAATGAATAGTGAGTAGTTTTTATTGTTTGGATGAGGGTTGAACCCTAGTTCTTGATTATGAAATTCTTGGTTTGAATTCTTGATTTCGATGTTTGTTTTGATTAAGTTGTTCTCTAATTGTGTTTGTTTACAATTTAATTTTTGTGAGATTAGATTACTCGCAAGTTTGTACAAATTTAAAAAAGGAAGAACGATCTAGGGCAACCAATTGGAGGTTAAGTGGGGCACTTAATTAGAGATACGATTTTGCATTTTTTGCTCCTTTAAATCACTTAATTTTACTGCCCTCATAATTTTTTAGAGAGAAAAGAGATTTTCCTCTAAGGATTAGTGTGTAGGGTGGCTTTTGCCTAGAGATAGGGACTGTCCGATTTATAGTGATGACCCTACTTAATTAATTTAACATCATTTTCATTGAAGTTTTCCAATTGAATTAGTGATGTGAATCTTCAATTGTTCGTAGGTTGGATTCCACACATTCCCAAGATCACCTCCTTTAATGAAGAACCTTTATTGAGGATTTTGTAGTTTCAATACTCCAATAGAAAACCTATGAGGATCTAAGCCTCATAAACCCAATATTGAGAGTCAAAACTCATTTCCAATTTGATAGAAAGAACTTTGAGGAAACTAAGGCCTCATAACCCCAACTACACAAACTAGAAGACCTAGGATTAATTGAATCTAAGAACAAGAACTATAAGACTCAATTAAAGAAAGGAATTGGATGATCAATTGATTCCATAGATTCCACAATCTAAGGCAAAACAATTATTCACAACAAAGGACATTAACCCTTAGCACGCTAACTAAGAAGGGTGAAGAACCCTAGAGACAACTGGAGAAACCTCTCTCAAATTTCAATTCATCAATATTGTTTACAAGAAGAGGCATAAGTAGGTATTTATAGAGAAAACCTACTCCTCTTCCTAAAACCTAATGAGTTTTAAAAGTACCTAATTAATCTTCTAATAAAATTTAAATAAAAATTTGGAAAAAAAGAAACCAAGAATTAATCCAAAAATAATTAGAATTGACCAAAAATAAGTTGTAGACTTGACCCGACCAGGTCTAGCTATTTAACCTTAAAATTTGGACATTCTAACCAGAGACCTACCAGGAACAGTAGGGTGGGGGCCTACCATCGCCGATAGGCTCTGTTTTAGCCTTTTTGCTGTGATTTTGCATCTTCTTAGTTATTCGGTTCTGTTTGATATTCAAAACATTCAAACTAATTCTTGACCTGTATAGCATTCCCTAAGATTTCCAATGAATCTTGAATCTCCTCAATTGGATTCCTATAGCTCAAGTTATAGCCATTTTATTGGAATATGTCATCTTTACAATGTGTACCTATATGTTTAATAGAAACAGAAGGTCATTGACTGGTCTACTTAGGTGCACAACATAATGCACTGATGCCCATAGACGAGTACAATGCCCAGTTGCTTAGCTTTCTCATTTACATTATTTTATATATAAAAACTTTTGTTTTAATTGGATCACACATACTCCTCGATTTATTTCAAGCAAATTATATCAGTTAGTTAGGATTGATTCCATGGATTTTTATGAAGCAATTTTAGTTAAAACAACAAAAAGGGGTTGCAACTACAGGTTCCTGCCATTTGGTTTTTGGAAATTTTAGACTAGTCCAAATTTTTCATTGTCTTTAAATTAAGGACAATGGTATTTTATGAAAACTCCAAACTGACCCTCTAAAGTCTTTTGGACTTTTGAAACAATCCTCGAAACATGTCTTTTTCATTAATTAAGGATAGTTTTAGAGGATTATTCCATAAGTAGCTAAAGTGTTTTCTTAAAAATTCCAACCCTACTTTCAAAATTGGTTTTTCCTTAACACTTGAGTAGGGTTAGTTTTACTTATTGAGTTGGAAGCTTACCTCTTTCCACCCCTTTGCAGATGATAAGAGTTCTGGAGAAGATGTCGGTGATGGGTGGGAGGAAGTTCTCTTCTGGTGAAGAAACTTAGATAGATTTTAGTATTTATAGAATTGCTTCTCTTTTATGATTTAGAACTTTCCGCTGTGTGAGAACAATGTAATAAGTTATGACTTTTATTATTAATGTTTTAATCCTAAGTTTTGTTTCTTATATAGAATTTTTTCCATTTATGTTATAAGATTTAAGAGGCCTCGTGCCCGTAAAACGGTCGTGTTACATCCCTTGGTTTCAGGCGTAACACTTTTAGGTTCCTAATTCACCTTTAATCCTATAGCATTCATAATCAGTTAGAGAGAAAATAGATTATTCTGTAAAATTTAGTGAATAGAGTGGACTTCTCCTAGAGATAGGAATTTCCCTAGCTATATGTTAAATGATCATGTTAACTTTAGGAAATACAATACAGTGCATGTGACACAATTGCCAAAAGGAATATTTCTTACAAACTCCCTCTTTTCATTATTTTTTAGTAAACACATTTCATGCACAACATTCATAAAGGCAAACACAATCATCATAGCCAGAACAAAATAATGTGCATCACATTCAGAAGGATCTTCATGCTTCAAAGATTTTTACCAATATAGTCTAGATAGGATAAAAATAAAGAAACCAGAAAACTAGAAAGCTAATAAGATCCCTCAAGTAGTAAGCTAGTAAGATGAAGCAAGAATTTCACACAAAGAAAAATATCATACAGGACTAAAACCAGTAGGAAATATTTCGGGCACTCAGGCCACAAAAAAAAAACAAAAATAAAAAAAAAAAAAAACAAAAACAAAAACATGACAAGAAAACCTAGAGCATAATATCCATGAATCAGCAGAACAAATATCTTAAGGCCATACAGGCCATAATCAAACATTCATCATTAATTGCTAGTTCTCCTGTCTTGGTTCTCCACCTTTTGCTTAGAAACTATGCCCAAGGGTTTATCTAAGAGGACTGTAGATCTGGCGGGAGCTGAGGGTGCTAGTGCTGTATGAATTGGAGAGGAAGATACTACACCAGAAGGCAACACGTTTGGTAGCACTAAGAGCTCTAATTCCCTCCACTATATATCAGATGGCAAAGACAATTCCTCACAGCCTAGGATAAACTCAGAAATTAAGCATGGAGAAGGCAAGGCTAATGTTCTGGCCTTCTTTTGATCAAGTTGCCTAAGGATATTCCTGATAATGATACTGAGAGGTTGATTATCTTTCGTGCGACAAAGACATAGAGCATGTGGGCTCTATCTTTCAGTATTGCTGTCTCATTGGTGACAGGGATCCAACTTTCATAGCAGAGTCTAAAGAGTGCGTTGTATGCTGTCAGTAATTGAGCTACAGTTAATCAGTTTTGCTATGGCCAAGAAGCCTCATTGTCTCCAAGCAACACCTTGGTCACGTCATCCCTATCCACATCTCCTTCTAGACCAATTCCCACAATGATATGACCCGAGATGAGCATGAGACCGTGGAACTCTTCCAAGGTTCGATCACGAGAGCTAGAGCTAAAAAGGTCAAGGAACATGCCGATGACATAAACAATGAATTGATTGCGATCGAACAAAGTGATGTGAATCTTCAATCACATGTAGATTTGATTTAACACCTTTCCAAGATCAATTCTTTCATGAAGAACCACTATTAAGGATTTTGTAGCTTCAATACTCAAATAGAAAACCTATAAGGATCTAAGCCTCATAAATCCAACATTGAGAGGCAAAACTCTTTCTTAAATTGATAGGAAGAACCTTGAGAAAACTAAGGCCTCAAAACCCCAACTACACAATCTAGAAGACCTAAGATCAATTGAATCGAAGAACAAGAACTCTAAGACTCAATCAATGAAAGAAATTAAGATGATCAATTGAATTCCATAGATTCATCAACCTAAGGCAATCAATTGTTCACAACTAAGGATATTAAACCTTAGCAAGCTAACTAAGAAAGGGTGAAGAACCCTAGAGACAAAGAGGATTCTCTCTCAACAATTTTAGCAAAATTCATCAATTGTCTTTACAATGAGTATTTATAGGCTAAGGACTTAACCTAATTAATCTATTAATCATTGGCTTAAAATATCCACTAAGCCATTGATTAAAGGCCGGAAAAATGAGTTTAAGCAATAAAATCCCGCCTACAAATTACAAAGATTATTTCCTTCCCGAGACCTACTGGCAACTGTGGGTAGAACCTACCGTCGGCGGTAGGTTTGGTCTTCAAGAACTTGTTCGTCCAGAAGCCTACCGGCAATGTTAGGGTGGCTCCTTCTGAGAACTTAGCCAATTTCTCTTCCAATTTATTCCCTTGATTGATCCTTGCTAATTGAACACATGCAGAACAACTTGGTAGCCCTTCCTTGACCTCCAAACCCTTCCAACTTACTCTTCAAAGCTTCCTCCATGTAAGCAACCATACCATCATCTTCATGAATCTTGATTTTCTTCCTTTGAGCTCTTTAATATGCATTATCATTAAGACACTTTAGAACTTGAAAGGGGCCATTGCCATGAGCATCAAGCTTGTTCTTGCATTTGAGAAGGAAAATGTTCCTTCTGAAGATGAACCCAAACCCAATCACTGGGTTCAAACACGATAGGTGTTATTTTGGCTATTGTTTTGTATGTTAATTTTATTGTTTTTCGGTGATTTTAAGGTATAAAGTATATATTTGAGGCTAATATCTCCCATTTGTATTGTAGGTGCTTGCCGAAGGAAGTACAATGAAGAATGAACGAAAATGGCTTGAAACAGAGCAAAAATAGCAGAAAATGATGTATAAATGGTACAGGTTGTAGCCTACCGCCCATAATAGTACACCCTACCAGCCGCGGTAGGTGCCTTGGCAAAGAGCAAATGGGTGACAGAAGCCTACCGCGCATAATAGGCTCCCCCTACCGGCCGCGGTAGGTTCCGAAAAACACAGGCCACATAGGGATAGAAACCTACCGTGCATGGTAGGTTCAGACCTATCGGCGCTGGTAGGTCTCGAAAATGGCCATACTTAGTATTTTTTTCATAGCTTTTTCAGCATTATCTATTCCCTAGTTTTAGAGTAGCGTAGGTAGACTTTAAGAAGACGAATTGGGTAATTTTCATTGACAAATTTCCCCCAATTCTCACCTCAATAAGGTAGATATTAGATTAGAGAACAAGGCGAGTGATTACAAGTGGAATTGAAGATCAAAACAAGGGATTCGAGCTTTACGGGAGCAACTCGAGAGATGAGCTCGGGCGCGGTTTGGGGACATAATTCAGGTTCAATTTCTACGCCGAAGCATGTCTTTCCCTTCTCTATTAGATTAATTTATGTTTAATTTCAATTTTGTACAATGAATTGTGAGTAATTAGTTTGTTTGGATTCAAGGGTTGAACCCTAACTTTTGGGTGTTATGAAATTGATGTGAATTTAATGAAATTGAATATTGCTTCTCATTGAATTGTTCTCCAATTGATTACTTATGTGCAATTTAAGTGTCATGAACTTGATTTATCACACGGGTGTTTGGAATTGAGAAGGGAAGAAAACTCTAGGGCTCTTAATTTGGGGATTAATTGGGGTATTGAACTAGAGATAGTTAATACACTCTTAGGCTAATAATCACCTGGGTTTAATGCATTTATAACTTGTTAGGAAGAGAAGAGATTCTCGTTTAAAAGTTAAGAGAAGTGCCTAGTTTTGTAAATAGAAGTGCCTGCTTTTAAATATAACAGTGACTTCTTTTCAAATTGACAATGCTGAGTTTAAAATACAATAGTGCCTACTTTTAACATTAACAATGCCAAGTTTTATTAAGAGAAGTGCCTAGTTTTGTAAATAGAAGTGCCTACTTTTAAATATAACAATGCCTTCTTTTCAAACTAACAATGCCGAGTCTAAAATAGAACAGTGCCTAATTTTAACATTAACAACGCCAAGTTTTATTAAGAGAAGTGGCTAGTTTGTAAATAGAAGTGCCTACTTTTAAATATAATAGTGCCTTCTTTTCAAACTAACAATGCAAGTTTAAAATAAAACAATGCCTACTTTTAACATTAATAATGCCAAGTTTTATTAAGAGAAGTGTCAAGTTTTGAATGCAGTTGTTGTTGAAACATCAATTGAAGATTCATTAGTTGGAAGTGTTGTTTCATCCGAAGAAGATGCATTCAAATTGTACAATGATCATGCATTCAGGTTAGGATTTAATGTTCGCCAAGGAAATCAAAAGTTCAAGGCAAGATGTAAGACGAAATACTTGAAGTAGTTTTATTGCTACAAACAAGGGGTGAAGTCTAATAAGGAGAAGGGGGAAAGGCATATACTAAAATTGATTTTCGTACAGGTTGCAAGGCGATGATTGAGTTTCGGTTGAATGATGAGGGTGGCTAGATAGTTAGAAGGCATGATGTGAATCGTAATCATGGTTTTCGTGATCTAAATAAGAGACACTATATGTGTTCTCAAAGGCGAGTTACAAAGAATAATGTTGGTTATCTTCAAGAGTTGAAGAATAGTGGGTGTCCATTGCTGTTGGGTTGAGGGTTTTGAAGAAGCAGGTTGGGGGTTCACCATTTGTTGGATTTATATCAAGGGATGCGTATAATATTCTACAATCAAGGAATTTTGATGGGGGATGCGAATTCACTTATACAAATTTTTAGACAGAGGAAAGAAACTGAAGATGATTTCTACTTTGATTTTGAGATTGATAGTGATTGCTCATTATGTTGTCTCTTTTGGAGGGATAATTGAATGAGGCGTGAGTATGAGTTTTTTGGTGATCTGTTGGTGCATGATACGACATTTCATACGAACAAATATGATATGTGTAAGCCCTAAGGGTATATTTGTAATGTTTTGATTATGATTAACTTGTGCTTTGTGATAATAGAAATAGTTTTATAAGAAGCACAAAAGATGCACGAAAGGAGTCTAAAGGGTAATCTATAAAGAAGCAAAAGATCACTCAAGACTACAAGACTTTATGAAGATAAAGTGATCAAGTTAAAGACCTTGAAGACAAGAAGAATGGTTAGGGATAGATTTATAAGGTATTTATTTAAACCTCCCTAACTTGTTTCTTTGATTTTTGATCAATTGTGTTAGCTCCTTAGAAGAAACATTTTTTGAGAAATTATCCTTGAAAAACTAAGTGCTCTTGATAAAGCTTTGATAATTTAAAAGTGTCACATGTTTTAAAGTTGTTACTTCAAGAATACATGTTTTGAAAGTGAAAGAAAATCTGTATTTTATAGGAAACCCGGTTGTCCAAAATTTTTTTTTTTTGTAAAAAATGTTCATCCAATTTTTGTTTTAAAAAAAATCGGTCATCAAATTTTTTACCCTTTAGAAAATCGGACGTCCTATTTTTTGGACTCACATAAAAATCGTTCATCCGATTTTAAAATCAGACATCCAAAAATTTCTTGAGTATGAAAAAAATCGGTCTTCCTATTTTTATTCTTCAAGAAAACTCAACCGATTTTTTGTTCTTCAAGAAAATCAAACGTCCACTTTTTAAAACCGGTCGTCCGGTTTCTGTTTTTACTGTAAAAAAAAATGACTATTGCTGCTGACAGTAACGGCTAGTTTTTTTACCTTCACGTATAAAAGGACTATTGATCAACCATAAATGAGTAGTAGTTGAAGAAGTTTTAAGAAGACTTTTAAGAGCATTAAAGAGTACATTTTCTATTTATTTATCATATTAAAAAGAAAAACTCCTTGGAGCTACATTTATTGATCATTCTTCAAAGGAGGAAAGGAAGCTTGTAGAAGCATTTCACAAAATTGTATCATTTTCTTATCAAGCTTTTTTGGTAATATTGTTCCATTCTCTACTCTCTCATCTTAAATTGTGATCAAAGGTTTTGTGAAAAAACCCTTTAGGTGATCCTTTGATATTTTGTTATCTTGTATTGATTTGTGATCTTTGAGGTTCCTGTACAAAATCTTTGAAGGGTGATCCTCATTTGGTGTTTTTTTTTTGTAAAAGCTTGTGACTAGTGAAATTTATGAAATCCTTGAGTTAAGTCTCAAGATAGTGGATGTAGCTTTATTGAGAGAGTGAACCACTATAAATCCTTTGTCTCTCTCTTTTGTATTTTGCTCATTATCTCTATGTTTATTGTTTGATCCTTGTTTATAAAAGAGATTTTTTTGGTTAGGAATTTTATTGAAAAGAGTTATTAAATTCTTCTTCAAACAAAATCGGAGGTTCTATTATTTAATTGTGTAAAAGTTTTTAATTAGCCAAAAACCTTATTCATCTCCCCTCTCCCCCCCCAAGGTGTTTCAATATGATTTCTGCCCCGTTTGTAAGGATGGATAACCACTATAGAAATGTTATGTATGATTGTGGATTCTTGAAGAATGAGAAAACAACATTGTTCACATGGTTATTCAACACCTTCTTGAAGTATATGGGAAATAAGCATCCTATTACATTGATGACCGACCAGTCTGCTGCTATGGCTGCTGCTATTGGTATAGTTTTCCCAAGTACACGGCATCGTTTTTGTATTTGGCATATTGGGGAAAATTCTAAGAAGCATATTATGGGGTTAAGGTCTAAATAAGATTTCGTTAAGCAGTTTAATCATGTATTGAAGAACATAGATACAATTTTTGAATTTGAGTTTCATTATAGAGGTAATTATGTTTACGTATGCAGTAGTGCTTAGTTTTAGACATGAGAGTACCTACTTTTTTATGTGTCAGTGCCTACATTTAAAACTACGAATTGGTAGTTTAAAATGTATGCATTCATAGTTTTCACTCTTGGCATTCTTAGGTTGAAAACTAGGCATTCCAGTTCTAAAACATGGCATTCTTAGCTTTAAAACTAGGCATTCCTAGTTTTATTATTATAAATGCCTATTTTTAGAACTGGCCATTCATAGCTTTAAAACTAGGCATTATCAGTTTTTAAACTTGGCATTCTTATCTTTAAAAGTGGGCATCCTCAAATATGTGTGCATACTTTTATAATTAAGAGTGCCTAGTTTGTATAACTCATACTGCCTAGTTTTGATTTTGACAGTACCTAGTTTTACACATGACAGTGTCTAGCTTTTATAAGTATATGTGTATTAACTTTATTATATGAAATTAATATGTTGTTACTTTTTTTATTTTTACAGTGCCTAGTTTTTTTACACATGACAATGCCTAGCTTTTACAAGTATATGTGCATTAACTTTATTATATGAAATTGATATGTTGTTACTTTTCTTATTTTGACAGTGCCTAGTTTTATATATGACAGTGCCTAGTTTTACACATGACATTGCCTAGCTTTTACAAGTATATGTGCATTAACTTTATTATATGAAATTGATATGTTGTTACTTTTTTAATTTTGACAGTGCCTAGTTTTATATATGACAATGCCTAATTTTACACATGACAGTGCCTAGCTTTACACATGATATTGTTTAGCTTTACATGTATATGTGTATTAACTTTATTATATGAAATTGATATGTGTTATTTTTTTTATTTTGCAGTTTGTTGGATAAATTTGCCTGTCACAATGACAGTTGGTTGAATAGGTTGTACAATTTGAGGGAGAAGTGCTGTCCG